>ML781953.1:405083-425839 GCA_009831015.1 Picea engelmannii | reverse complement strand
AATATGACTTCTTTCTTGGCCTTTTCTCTTGCTTTATGCTCTATCCCTGGCTAGTTACCGAATATACCTATATAATGTAGAATGGAGAAGCTAAGCTATTCGTAGCTCTAGCTCAGATTTATCTTCCATATGTGATGGATTTTAAACCTAAACTAGATCGTTTTATATATTATTGAAAGAAAAAAAGAAAAAAATAATGGTAATTTTTTGGGTTTTTGTTTCTTTTAAGCAACTTAAGCAATTTCTTGTAAAAAACAAAACCAAAACAAAACACTAAAAGTTAAGTGAAAAGTGTATTTTTTACTAATTTAGTTAGCAACATGAAAGCCTGAACAAGTGTGAGAGGATTCTAACCACTATAAATGGAAAGATTTTCGATTTTGAGGAACTGAAAACTACAAAATTAGTTTTGTTAGTTTATATAAAAAAATGATAATGTATTTGAAGTTAAATGAGGTTGCAAATCCCAAACCAATGATCATCAGGTTAACATGGCCATCGTAATGATTTCAAAATTATAAGATTGTTGCTATACTCAAACCAAATATGAAAGGAAAAACTTAAAAAATAACTAAAATCAAAATTTTGACATAAAGTAGGTAACCTACCAAATTGAAAAGAAAGTATGTTTAAGGTTATCCCTTAAGGGCTTAAGAGATCATTTGATGAATAGATGATTTAGAAGCTTTATATATACATAATATTAACAAAACATCAAATCTTGGCCATGGAAAAGTTTTAAAAACTATTAAAATATCTAAAAACTACACATACAACTCATCAAATTGACAACGTGCTTAAGGGCTTAGGAGATGATTTGATGAATAGTTGATTTAGAAGCTGTATATATACATAATATTAACAAAACATCAAATCTTGGCCCTGGAAAAGTTTTAAAAAATATTAAAATATCTAAAAACTACAACTCATCAAATTGACAACGTGGTGATAACAACTAAAGAGGTAAGCATAAACTATCCAAATAGATAATCATAACAATAACCTATAGTTACTGAGGACCTAAGAGTGCAATTGAATTAATTCCATCTATTTTGGACCATATTTTTTTGGTATTGTTAGGTCTAAGCTTTGCTAGGGTTTTGGCATGTTGTAAGCATTGTGATTTTTTTTTGTCCTTTCATTGTATTAACTTTAGTCTTTACATATTAATCGTTGATTGGCTTGGTGATCCTAACATGTCACAACCTTCGTCATAAAGCATTAGTGGGGAGTTTAATATGGCAAACCCATTACCTAAAAATGCCCTTGTGATGGTACTTCCAAAGCTGCCCTAGAAATTTCTTTTGAAGGTTTATATTAGGTAATTTTAATTTCGACCACATTTAAATTATATTTGATATATTGTGAATGATATGTTTTTATTTGTAATGCTTTCAAGGAGGATGGACATTCATTATTGGGTGAGGGAGGTATCGGAGCCACATGGTTGGTGTTGTTTACATATCCATATCTTGAGCAAGGGATTTTTTGTTTCAATTTTTTATTGATCTGGTGAGAAGGCCTATGTCTTATAATCGCTCAAGAGGGCATGTAGATCTACAAAATACTCTAGTTTTCTTTTTCCTTATGACTTGAAGGTTGTTTGTTGACAAGGAAACCTAGTTATTAGGCCTTTTGTGGGTAGAGTTACTAAGTCTCCCTTATTATAGTTATTCCTAAAACATATATTGGCCCTAGTAAGAAGCTTCATCTTCCATGAACTTGAGTGAATCTTCAACACTAGGCCCTAGTGCAAGGTGTCACTTAAGGTCATTTTATGAAAAGAACTTAAAGATTCCATGCTCATATTTTTTTTTTGTAAATAAAAAAGGATCCTTGTATTAATAATATTTGTAAGCCATACATTGCCAAGTGTGAGCCACTTGTTCTGCCACAAAAGGGAAACCAGAACATGTGGCCCTTAGATGCTCCGAGTTTGACACATCATCATATGAACTAAAACTGTTTGAACAAAATTGTCTTAACAAAATTATACATCCTAGTTGTATGAACAAAATTGTATGGACAGTAATCGAGTGGCCTCTAGGACCAGCTATGAACAAAATTGTATGCACGGTGTACAGGTGACCTTTATGTCCATCTAGTCTACTACTGGAGCAAACTAAAAATTTAAGCCTGTAACTAGATTGAACAAAGAACAACAACCTGGAGACTTTACTCCATTGACGAGCTTGGTTGTCCATGGATGTTGTAGACAGGGGTGAACCGTTGGTCGCATGTTGGGCATCGAGTCCGCCCAGGAGCGTCTGCTAGTGTGTCGAACAAAATGTCCATTCTTTGGTAGAGGATGCACTGAGAGTGCATTTGATCATCTTGTTTTTGTCGGATTTCAAAGATAAGTTGCAGGTGCTCCTCTAAGAGGCGATTTGCAAATTGTTGGGGTTGATCCTCCTCCTTTTCCTCGTTGACGACCACTGTGCTTTCCTCGTTGGCAACCACTATGTTTTCCTCGCCGACAACCGCTGTATTTTCCTCCATCTTCAAGCTCGGGGGGATTTCCTCCTCCACCATGCAGTTGCCATCTCCATAATAAGGGTCTTGAGGATTGATTTTTGGGGGAGGCAAGAGACTAGTGGCCAGAGGAATGCGCACGCACGAAGGTGGTCCTTCCTCCTTAACCAAGCTGAGGCCATGGAGAAAATGAGGGGTGGACGGAGGAATGCACGTGCACAAAGGTGGTGCTTCCTCCTTAATTGAGTTGAATCCATGGAGCAGATGTGGGGTGGAAGGAGGTGCCTCCGACAACCTCTGGTTGTTGTGCCTTGGGCTAGAAAAACGGGCAATGAGATCTAATTGGGAGGGGGAGAGTTTGTTGCGCCTGGAGAGGGCATTGTAGTAATGTGCACCCCTCTTAGATTTCCCTCTTTCTCTGGGCATGCTGGGAAGAGTGTGGATGTCTTGGGTTGAGGATAGGGAGGCGGTGAGATGGTGCTTGGAAAAGCTCAAAAAGGTCGAGAGCAGGGAGGAACTGGTGAATTTGCAAAGAAGAAGCTTGTGGGGGCCGAGGGAGTGGTGAAAGTTCGCAAGATAGAGGGCGACAGAGCCAACACCATTACAGAGGGCGATGGAACTAAGGATCGGGGTGATGGGTGGGTAGGAGGAGAGAGCACTCGAGAAAAATACACAGAGGACAACAATGAAGAAACGCTCAGAGGAGACGAAGAGAATGAACTAGGGTGGAGGGAAAATGGATGTATGCACCAGGGAAATTTCCCATTTATTACCACACCCCCTCAAGTTGACAACCCTCCTAGCCATTAGAGCCAAGTTGACAACCATCCTAGACCTGGTACACCTGGTCTAGCTTGCTCGAGTGGCCATTGACCTGGCCTAGTTGTCCAGGCGCACTACCATTATTGTCCTCATGGTGTGAGCCATGCAGTGGTTAATGGCTATGGGTTGGTGGTCGAGGTTAATAACTCCCCTAGACGCTTGGTTCCATGTGTCCACTAACATTGGCCAGGTGGCGCCCCATCCAGGGGAGGGCAATCTTGTTGGGCTAGCTCCATGTATTGGAGCCAAAGAGATGAGCTTGGGGACTGCCTTGTATCAATGAAAATGACATGTTGTGTGGATTCAAACCCTGCATTGGCAAGTCTATCTGGCACTTTAATTGCGCTTCGCCTTATGTGAGAGTTAGAGAGGGCCTAGAGACTGTTTAGGGGGCCCAGGAGACGCCGACTGGGGATTATTTTTTATGGATCTTTTCCATTTATGATTTTGGTAGCTAGGTCGATGATGACTTTGGAGTCTCCTTCAATGATCAGGCAAGTGAGGTTGTGGTCAAGAGCCATTTGTACCCCTTTAATGAGACCCCATATTTCCGTTGAATTGTTGGTGTTGAATCCTAGATTTTCTGCGATGAGGTATTGAATTTGGCCTGTGTTATTCCTTATGACCGCTCCATATCCTGAAATTCCTAGATTGCCTTTGGAGGCGCCATCAAAATTGACTTTTTGAAATCCAGACAGGGGGGGAAGCCAAGTAGAGGGACTGGAGGCCTTTTCTTTTAGAGGGGACTATAGGGAAAGGGTAGAGATTGATAGAGAGAAGCCCCGAGAGTTTAGGACAAAGAGTTCACCTGGATCAGTGGGGAAATCTTCCTAGGTCCACGTGTGTAGTTGGAGAGTTTCCTGAAGATGCGAGAGGATAGTGGTCCAGAGGTGGGTGGGTGGGTGGGGAGGTCTACGAATGAAAGATATGTTTGTTCCTCTCTTTCCATAGTTGTCATACAATGAAGCTTGGTAGGAGTTGCCAAGTTATGTTCAGGATAAGACTTTTGTAGGATCTGGGTCCCCAATCCCTGATTGTGTTGATGATGTTGGTTTTTGCTTGTTTGGTTCTTCTCATGAGCTGGGTAGCCTGATTCCAGATTTCCTCACTGATTGGACAATTGTTTAGGAGGTGCTCCATGGTTTCTTTCTGCTAGTAATAGAGGTGGTACATTGAGGGGCCTATGAATCCCTGTTTTTTGAGGTTGTCCCGGGTTAAGATCTTGTTCTGAATTAGAAGCCAGAGGAAAGTGGAGATTTTTGGCCAAAATCTCGATTTCCATATTGTTTCCCAAATGTGATCTTTTTGAATATTTTGGAATTTTTGCTATAGAGTATAGCCATCTTTGAGTGTGAAGTTTCCATGCGAAGTATGACCCCATCTGAGAATGTCTGGGTACGTGATTACACAGATTCGCTTTTGTTTTGTTATTTTCTTCCAATGCTACAAGTCGCAATCAGTTGCCACTTGGAGTTCCTGGTGGGTTGATTTCTAGCTCCGCCAAGGAGAGTTGTTGGGGGTGTTTGACCACAATTCTACCACTTTGAGAGAGGATAGATATTGGATGTGATTTTTGTAAGATCGTGGGTTTTCTTCAGTTTGAAGGGGTGGCATTTGCTTCCAGGAGTCCGTCCAGAATAGTGCATTCTGGCCATTACGAATTTCCCAAAAAGCATGTTCCTGTAGTAATGGTTGGTTTTTCCAGGCCGCGTTCCAAATGTTGGAGCCCTGAGTTTTTTCCTGTAGCCTAATGAGTTGAACTTGATGTGTATTCGGGGCGTATTTGTGTTTCCAAATTTTTTCCCAGAGCTCAGCCAGAGTTTTGAGCCATCTCCACCATATCTTTGCTCCCATGGTGTTGTTTAATTTTCGAGGGTCCCTGAGACCCAGACCTCCTAGAGATTTGGGCTTACAGACTTTGTCCCAACTGACTAAATCCCATTTTTTATCCAGGTTGTGGCCATGCCATAGAAAATTCCTTTGAAAATTCCTTATTTTTTTTATGACGGATTGGGGGGCAGCTAGGGTTGAAAAGAGGTAGGCAGGAATGGCCAGAAGAACTGACTTTAGGAGAATGAGTCTGGCTAGGAGATTGAGGGATCGGAAGGTCCAGATGCTAACTCGATTGGAGATAGAAAGGAGAAGAGAGTCCCAAGAAATGTTTTTGGCTTCTGAATCAGAGAAAGGGAGTCCTAGGTATTGTGAGGGAAAAGAGAATATGGGTATGTTCGTTAGTTGTGATATGTGTTGTTGGATGGCTTTTGGCATATTAAAAAAGAAGAGTTGTGATTTGGCCAGATTAAAGGAGGTTTTGGACGCTTCGCTGAAATCATTGAGAATGGATCTCAGTTTTTCAGCTTCTTGCGTCGTGGGGATATTCAGAAGCATTGTGTCATCAAAAAATTAGTTGTGGGAGGCTGTCAGTTGTAACCGATGTAGAGGGAGGCCTTGAAGTGAGCCATTTTGAATTGAGGCTTTGATATAGTAGCCCAGGCCTTTAGCCATTATGACAAGCAGGAAGGGGGAGGAGGGTCAGCTTGTCTTATACCTCTCAAGGGGGAGAAGGGTTGGGAGGGAACTCCATTAACAAGGATTGAGAATAAATTTGAGGATATGAGGTTCATTGTCCAAGAGATCCACTGATTCCATGCCCATATTAAGGGTTAGGTTCAAGATGATTTGCTATCATGTTAGTTACATTGATCTCCTAAACACTTGTTTGTAATGTTAAAGTATAGACCACTATATCTAATACTTCCCATTCATGAACTAGATGGATCTTTAGGTGGCCCTAGCAAAGTATAATCGAGGAGAAAAAAATGACCCTTAGGATAACAATGAAGCACGGGGAGATTGGACCCAAGTGGTGCATAACCACAAAGGCAGCGGGCTACAGAAGGACCTAGCCTAAAATAGTACTACACTAGTGAACCCCTTTAAGCATTAGCCTACCTCGGTGAACAAGTAGGTGATTCAACAAGTCTACAAACTATCTTGGCAAGGTGGGGGGATTTGTAGGGCTTGTTCTCCTTTATCATTGCTTAAACTTTGGGTGAGGGAACTAACTAATTTATTTCATAAATGGCCATAGTATATCACTTTGGATGCATGATTTGTCCCATGCAAACCTGTTGTAAGTCCAAACTCCTTTGGTGTTATCAATGGCCTCGGAGATAATGAAGAGGAGATGCATGAAATAGTTTGTTCCCAATAAAAGTTGCTTCATGGAATGTCCAAGGTTTGAGTAAACCTAGACAAAAACATATAGTCCATCAAAATATATCTTTAATTGGTAGGGTGCCAAGCCTTATGTGTTTATAAGAAGTCAAAATTATTGGTTTTTTTCTTTATACGAACTTATGTACTATTTTGCCAAGTTCTAAGAGTGTGTACTCAAATTACTCTTATGGGAAAGATGGGCTTGCCACCCTAATATCCCTCAACTTGCCAATGTAATTATTGATTGTTTCCTAACCCTACTTGAATGTTTCTTTTAGATTTTGGTTGAATCTTGGTGGACATATTTCAGGATCTAAGCAATATATTTGCTTCCAATGATGTTGGTGAGAGAGCATAACTTTCACATTGGATGGTTAATAAGCCTTTTAGATGCCCCTTGATTAATTTGTGAAGATTTCGATATGATCGAAAATTAAGAGGATAGATAAATGCTCTTATCTATTAGGTTGATTCTTGGTGAAAAGGAAGAATGGAGGCCCAACTAGGGCTCTATGACCATAACCATTATTAGTGATATGATTCTTATGAGTTGTCGTCTATCTGGAATTAATTTTGCAAGGGATAAGAGCAAAGTATGTAGAGTCTAGATAGAGAAATGATATTAGAGAAAAATTATGTTTATTGTGATTCTTATAGGGCCCATTCTCTACGAGTTGATGTCATGACCACTCTATCTAATCATCAACCCATCTGATTTATCATTTCTTTGGGAGCTTGACAAATTCATATGGATAGAAGACATTACATCATGAATGTTTCTCGTTTGTAAAGACCTTGTTGTATTGCATGTATTAGAAATATTTAGAACCATCTACCTTAACATTGTGGGGATTATTGATGGATTACCAGATGGAAGATGATAACGTACATGACTATTACCCTTTCATGACAATATGCATGATATATTATGACTATTTGGTGTAACTAGAATCAAAATGCTCATTAAGACTTTGAGGATTTATCTAAGGCCCTCTAACTTGGTCTCTTTTATAAAGAAAAAAAGCATGGGTAAGAACTCTTTGTCCTATCCTAATATTGAGAGGAACTCATCTTTGCACTTGACTACACTGGAATAGGAAGGGGATAGGCAAACTAAGGCCTTCTTTAAAGATTTAGAAATTAAGAAGTTGGTGATAAAATGGATGCTCTCAAGATAGTGAATGGATAGGTAACTAACCAAGCATTGAGCAAGAATTTATAGCCCACTGTTGAGTGGTGTTTCAATCCCATGGCCTTATGGAAGAATGAGAGGAAACCATGCAACATTTCCTTGATGGTGTCTTGGTTAAGGTTTTATATGAATAAAAGTAGGCTTGTGTGTGTGTGTGTGTGTGTGTGTGTGTGTGTGTAAACCATCATGAAGTAATCTCTAGGTGTGGCAATTGACCAGGACTTCATCGGACTAACCTGATTACAAGCTAGAAGCCAATCAAACTTTTCAATATTACCTGCAATATTTTGGTCAAATCATTGGTTGTTCATTTCAAGCACATTCTTCCTAAGGTTACTAGGCAATGACAAACAAGCTTCTTTCATGGCAAATTTATATTTTGGATAATGTAATATAATTGTGTGGGAGTGTATGGAGTGGGATCGTGCTTCAAGCCTAGGTTGTCTCATCATTAAGATTGGTTTTGAGAAGTACTATGATAGAGGTTAGTGGTCATTCATCATTGGAATGTTAAAAGCATTTGGCTTTGGCTCCTCCTTCATTGGTGTTATAGAGTTCCTATTTGCAGGAACTCTACCTGCCTCTCTATTAATAGATTTAAGTTTGAGGAAGTTTCTCTTTTATATTATATTAGGAAATGGTTTGTATTAGATCTAACCTCGTATGTGTTAGCCAATGAAGACTTGATTTATTTGATATGTAATAAGGTTTATGTGGGGCTAGTCAAAGACATCTTTCTTCTTGAAATTGATGCAGGTTAGTTGGTAAATGACCATTTTCCTTGTGACTCATTTTTACCATTCTTGAGGACCTAGTCTCTTAGGTTAGCATGATGGGATGTGTTGACACGTTTTATCTAGATTTAGGCTCAATCATTCAATGACATAAAATGCTATGTTATAGAGAAAGCTAATGCCCGATCATATATTGATTAGTCTCCAGAGATATACTTAACATTAGTTTGGGTAGGTCTTGAAATTTCTTGGCATTTCCTTTGCCTCTCGAGCTTCCCCTAAAGATTTGTGGCAAGTGATGATAGAAATGGAGGAAAAGAAAATTAATAAATTGATCACAAGGCCTCTAGCCATAATATATAAGCTTCATATATGCACCAAAAATCTAGCAATGAATCATGTTTATTACTCTTCATGCTGGATTCCCTCTAAATTAGCTTATTCGTGCCTAGAAAAGACTCTCGAGAATTTCCTTTGGGCCAATAATTCTAATTGTAAGGATTTCACAAGGTCAGTTGGGATCTTTGTTGCGCTTCTGCTCAAATATGAATTCAAGTTCAAACTCTCTATACTAAACAACTAGTGAGGGCCATGAGTGGGAATGAGGTGTGAAAAGTATTACCCATACATCATATTAGTTAAGGGGCCTCGCTAGACAAAAGTGCATAGTATGGTTTATCCTTGCAAAATATGATTGTCACCCCTACTCAAGTTAAGATTGTCCGCACCTTTGTGGTTGGAGTATTTTCAAGGCCCTAAAGCCCATTAGTCCATTCCTCATGGAGAGATCTTTCCTTGTGATATGGGCTATGTTTTAATGATCATTAATTATGGTGGTCCCCCTAGTTTTGCATGAAGGAAAATGATTGGAAATTTTTTTTCATGGTGTTTGTCCCTCCAACTATTCAATAGGGCATTCATACTACCAAATGCTTGGTTGATAGCTAAACAAGGGTATGGATCCCCTAGGTAGAGCTTAAACGTAAATTTAATATGCTCAATAAAAATACATTTATCATGGAAGATGTGTAGAGCCTAATTCCATGTGATCTAATTCCAAATTTGGGGCTTCAAGAACCTTAAGCTTTGTGTAGATAATATTATAAATAGGGACATGCTCATGGAATTGTTTAAGGATTCAAATATTATACCTAAGTATAGTATTCTAGGGGACTACTTCCTTTTGAAAAAATCATACATATACATATATAGGTGAATAATCAATAAAAAACATATAATTTACTATTAAAACTTAAAAAAAAGGTGAATTGTTATAGAGAAAATGATCAATTAGCATATATATATATATGGGTGAAAATTTGCCCTTGAAAAATATCCTAGACATGCCACGACATTTTAAAAATATAAGCTTGCTCTAGGCCACAAAATGGTTCTATTTCAAATGAGTGTTAGAATGTTGTTTGAGCATGCTTCCGTGACTAAATTCTAAAGGGGAACATGTTTTTTCTAGTAGTAAAGCCTCTAGAAACTGACCTTGGAGTCGATTTTTGCATGGTTTCTTATTGTGGGGGTCTACTAATGGAAAAAACATCAACATACCTAGGAGTGCAAAACCCACGGTGTCCCAAGTGTGGGTGAGATGAGACCTTGAAACATATTTTTTATTTTTTTCCCTTGACCAACTCCATGTGGGGTTAGGCATAAACCTTATGTTAGAAATACTTCCCTACCTCCATTTCATGGAAGGTTTATCTATTAAAAAATCATTTCCCCAAGTTTATTGAATTTCAATATGCTTAGTTACTCATTCAGTTGAAGTGATTTACTTCATATGGAAGAAACACAAAGATGTGATGTTTAATGATAAATAGTCTTCTCTCATTTTCTCATGGTATGATGATGCCCTAACATGTGTGAATTTATTCTTGTGGATTATTGTGCAAATATGAAATATTGGCATAGAGATGGAGCATTTACAGTATCCCTTGGAGTTCCAAAGTGCCCAATTGTACTATAAGTAAGAATCCACTTGCCCTCTGTTAGTTCCCATTAGCACAATTTCAACAAGGTGACAAGAGCACTTGTCGTTGGATAGGAAATCAAATTTGATATCATAGGAAGCATGGGTTTCACTAGCCCCTACCTCAATTAGGAATGATAATACCTTTTTTACCTTGGCCTTGGAAATTTCAAATAACCCCAAGCCCCCCAAGGATGATAAGGATAGCTAGGAGTAGGTTATGGATGATGCTCCTTGATGATTTGTTAAGGCCTTTCTTCTAATTACCATGATGACCCCCAATAAAATGTGGATTGTTGACATACGTGAATGTCCGAAGTCAATTTTCACATGGGAATCGTTAGATGAAGGCGCCCAAATCATAGTTTCCACCCTACGATGATTCATGATCTAGCTTGTAGTGTTAGCTTACCATTTTAGGGTTTTTTGTCTATTTG
The DNA here is from genome assembly GCA_009831015.1 of Picea engelmannii. NCBI lineage: Eukaryota > Viridiplantae > Streptophyta > Pinopsida > Pinales > Pinaceae > Picea > Picea engelmannii. The sequence continues at coordinate 414,982 of ML781953.1, read as the reverse complement.
ATTTTTATGTATTTTTTGGATTAAGGTTCATTGGGGTGCTTGAATACATAAACAAAATTGTAGAATAAAAATAACACAAATTAATTATAAGCTTGAGTAATGGAATCAATGAACATGCTCAGTAATCAAAATAGACATTTCTATTAATTTGCAACCATGAATTTATTGCCTTTACACAAACAAACAAATTCTAAATTTTCCATTCACTAATCCACTATGCATTAAACAAACATATTAGAAAATATAGACTTAATGGATACACATTCACAAGAAAATACTCACATAACAACTAAGAAGGGAAGCAACAAATGAATTCCATAGCTCTTCACTATAAATTTGCATATCTGATTATAACCTCCCAATGGATTACACAATCCTCCTGTTGAGTTCTTATTGCCAAAAAGATCGCCTTATGATTACCTGAATACAAATATATATAGTGTATGGATCCAAGAAGGAGTTACAAAAGTGTCTCTTCACCTTCCTTCTTGGCTTCTCTCATACCCCCTTATCCTTTCATATGTTGACTAGAATTCAAAATAATTTTGAGAAATTACAATTGCATGGATTTATTTTATAAAGCCAAACTTGTCTCTTACTTGATTGTAGATTGGGCTTAACCTACGAGCATATTCTACCAAGAAGACTTTGGTGGTGTTTGGTTCTTCTACCTGGCCAATTCAAACTAAGTGACATCTTGCACTTGAGATGCTTGTTGTTTCTTCTCTTTGGTGTATTGATGCAACAACTCTATGAGATCGCTCAATGGAAGGGGCCCTTCTTCATTTAAAAAAATGGGTCATGTATGTAGATTTTCTTTCTACTGAGTGTCAACCAAATAATTTTCATTATCTTGTTTATAGGTGTCAATATCTTCCATTGAATCATTGAGGTTATAATCAATGTATCTAATTCTAGAAGAAATAAGACCTATTTTGTATCGACTGAGTGGATGTACATTAGTAGGAGCATGGTTGTATTGTTCCTAACAATTAGCGATTTCATCCAAGTGCTATCTCTTCTTCTCCATGCCATTCACCACTCCAATTGTTGCTTTACCACCATGGTGCTAACAACCAATCCTTTGCAGGCATGTATATGTGATAGAAATCTTGGAATAACAATGTGATTTGTTCTTATTGCCTATGAGAAAACACATTGAACTTGACCATAATATTCTCTAAAGACTTATAGTAGACCACTTGATTCTTGAGATTAGCTATATATTCATTCCTTGTGATACTTGGTTTCCTCCACAAGTTTGAATATGGATTCCTTATAATATTGTGCAATTGTGATTCCAACAATGGACATTATTGTAGTAGTAGTTTGTATAGTGTCAACCACTACTAACTCTATAGTCTCAATCACAACCTACTCATCACTAGTTCTCTTCCATTTGTGGATCTACTTCGTGATGAATTTTCTTTTCATGTTAAATAAAGAAGTCTCCAAGGTTGTTGAAGAATCCTTGTCATTACTTTTGGTGGGCATACTTATGAGTAAATCTCCTAGCCAAGATGTTTTCATTGTGGTACTTGTTGCTCCACAGGATAGGCCCATGTAAACTATTGATTGATCGTATTTTATCGTCTACATACGGAGGTGCTCATGCCCCTCCTACTAATCACTTTGTGTTGAACCCTCTATGGCTTCAAGATATTTAATTTATTGGATCAATGTTTTCATCGTGGTTGTAGTTGTTCCTTTTTGCTTTATCTTATCATGATTACCCTTTTCTTTCAATGTATTTGCCATTCTAGCAATTGCTTTCTCCATATTGATGTATGCACTTTGGTTAACCTGGTGGAAGAGGGTCCAGGGTCTGAGTTTCCCATTACTTTAGGAATTGATCTCAAATAAGTTATGCTTTGTCTTATCCATTTTTGTATCCTCCTACTTTCATATTTATACAACATAAAAATCAATGTCCTACTTGCAATATTCTTCCTTTGGGAAATTGGTGGCAGTAAGGCCATATTAGACTTTGTTTCTTGAAACGATAAAAGATTTTATCTATTGGGTTGTGGATTTTTAAGGCCTTGAATTGTAGTTTATAAAATTCCATCTTATATGCTTCTTCTAATGCCAACACAAAATCTACAATAGTGAAATATAGTGAAATATCTAATGGTGAGGGGGTATGTAAGGTACATTTCTTTCAATTTGGCATTAGCTTTGAACTTGGTTGATTGGTATCCTACCTTCATGAGTACCAACTTGTATAGCACATGATTTGGTGATACATGTGGAGTTGAGGTACTCCCGTAGATGTGAATGCATGTTCTGTCTTGTTCTAGGTACTAGTCTCTTGTTGGATCCAACATGACTAGAAATTCTTTAGAAAATCTTAGGCAAGGCTTGCCAAAAACTAGCTCAAGGGAAGCAATAAATACTTTGCAAAGGTGTTCATGGTGCTCTACGTACCTTTACCTCCACAACTTATGATAATACAAGGGCAAAGGTGGAAGAGTCCACATATCACATAAGCCAATGAAGACACTCACAATGCACACTACATCTAGTACGAATGTCACCATGTGAAATTGAGGGCACTCGTCTTCAAGGTTCTCCACACACTTATTGACAATTACATTCATATTGCTCGACAATATCTCTGCCAGGATTAAGGTCCTCCACACACTTCTTGACAGTTATATTCATGTTGCAAATTCATTCTTCCTAAGGTTGCTAGGCAATAACAAACAAGCTTTTTTCAAGGCAAATTTGTATTTTGGATAATGTAATATAATTGTGTGGGAGAGTATGGAGTGGGATCATGCTTCAAGCCTAGGTTGTCTCCTCATTAAGGTTGATTTTGAGAAGTCCTATGATAGAGGTTAGTGGCCATTCATCATTGCAATGTTAAAAGCATTTGGTTTTGGCTCCTCCTTCACTGGTGCTATGGATATCCTCTTTGTAGGAACTCTACTTGCCTCTCTATCAATAGATTTAAGTTTGAGGAAGTTTCTATTTTGTATTATATTAGGCAATGGTTTGTATTAGATCTAACCTCATATTTGTTAGACAATGAAGCCTTGTGTTATTTGATATGTAATAAGGTTTGTGGGGCTTGTCAAAGGTATATTTATAATTGAAATTGATGTAGGTTAGTTGGTGAATGGCCATTTTTCTTATGACTCTTTTTTTACCATTCTTGAAGGGCCTAGTCTCTTAGGTTAGCATGATGGAATGTGTTGAAACATTCTATCTAGATTTAGGCTCAATCATTCAATGGCATAAAATGTTGTGTTATAGACAAATCCAATGACCAATACTATATTGCTTAGTTTATAGAGCTAGACTTGGCTTTAGTTTGGTAGGTCTTGAAATTTATTCGCATTTCCTTTACCCTTCAGGCTTCCCCCAAAGATTTATGTCAAGTGATGATTCAAATGGAGAAAATGAAATTAATAAATGGATCACAAGGCCTCTAGCCATAATATATAAGCTTCATATATGCACCAAAATTCTAGAAATGAATCATGTTTATTACTCTTCATGTTGGATTCCCTCTAAATTAGCTTATTTGTACATGGAAAAGACTCTCAAGAATTTCCTTTGGGCCAATAATTCTAATGGTAAAGGATTTCAAAAGGTTAGTTGGGATCTTTATTGCACTCCTACTAAAATCTGAATTAAAGTTCAATCTCTTCGTACTAAACAACTAGTGAGGGCCATGAGTGGGAATGAGGTGTGAAAAATATTACTCAAACATCATATTAGTTAAGGGGATTTGTTGGATAAAAGTGCCAACTAGGGTTTATCCTTTCAAACTATGATTGTCACCCCTACTCGGGTTAATATTGTTGGCACCTTTGAGGTCCAGAGTAATTGGAAGGCCCTAGAGTTGATTAAGGCATTCTTAATGGAGAGATATTTCCTTGTGAAATAGGTTGTGTTTTAATGATCATTGATTATGGTGGTCTCCCCTAGTTTTTCATGAAGGAAAATCACTGGGTAAGTTTTCATGGTGTTTGGCCCTGCAACTATTCAATAGGGCATTCACACTACCAAATGATTGGTTGATAACTAAAAAAGGGCATGTGTCCCCTAGGTAGAGTTTAAACTCAAATTTAGTATGGCTAATCAAAAGACACTTGTCATGGAAGATGTGCATAGCATAATTCCATACGATCTAATTCCAAATTTGGGGCTTCAAGAACCTTGGGTTTGGTGCAGATGAGATTAGAAATAGGGACACACCCATGGTTTTTTTTAAGGATTCAAATATTATACCTAAGTATAGTATTCTATGCAACTATTTTAATGTCAAAAAATCATACATATACATATATAGGTGAATATTCAATAAATAAAAACATATAATTTACTATTAAAACTTAAAAAATAGGTGAATTATTAAAGGGATTATCTCCAATTGACATACATACATGTGTGTGTGTGTGTGTGTATTAAATGGCCAAAAAATAGCCAATTGGTGAAAAATTGCCCTTAAAAAATACTCTAGACATGCCACAACATTTTCAAAATAAGTCTACTCCAAGACACAAATGGTTCTATTTCAAATGGTTGTTAGAAGGTTGTTTGAACATGTTTTGGCAAATAAATTCTAAAGAGAAAACATGGTTGTTCTATTGATTCTATTAAAATGGTTTCTGTGGTGAGAGTGGTTAATAGAATCGCTCGAAAATTCCACAGTCGTCATTTTGATTGTCAACGTTTTAGATCTCTAGTTGGATCCATCGTTCAGACAAATAGTCGAGTAGGAGAAGAGGGAGACCAAGCATAACAATATCTAAAGAGAGTATAGACAGAGAAACCCTAGAGAACTACAAACGTCGACTAGGAAACCCTAGAAAACTACAAACCCTAAAATGCTATTAAAGTATAAATAAATTTTACAATAGTATAGTTATTAACCCTAATATATAATAAGTGACAATACTATTAATAATACTCTTTTAATATGTAATGATAATATAATAAAAGTAATAATACAACATAATATCTAATGATAATATAATAAAAGTAATAATATTGATCCAGGTGGATATTGGTGGCCACCCACCTATTCCAACTGGCTCCTATTGACAGTTTTTAGTTCAACACGTTCTTCTGTACTTCTTTGTAATTGTGGGTTCTACACTTTCGGGGTTGTTTGAAGCCCTACACAACTTCTAGATGGAGATTGGTGGCCACCCACCTAATCCAATTGACTTATTTTGGATGTTTTCATGTCAACACATCTTTCTGTACTTCTAGGACCATTTTGGGGCCCTAAACAATTTTTGTTTGGCTTTCCATAATCAAACTATAGATGAAGTTAGAGTTTGACAGTGTAATGTGCAGTTCTCAGAAATACCTTTCCAATGGGCTATCACACACCTAAAACATAGGTCATATGCAAAAGTTACGACCCTGGGAAGTTGAGGTACCAACTTACCCATCGGGGCCCACATAAATTTTGGTGTTTCATCTCCTAAGGTTAGGTTTTTGGATATCCAGGGTTTTGGAATTCATGAGTAATGTTAAAAAGGCCCCCGGAGCCTCATTATAATCATTCTTCTTAGACGGATGCGTGCAATAGCCACATCTCTTCTCAGAGATAGCTACCACCATTCGAGCAAGTTGTTTTCAGTTCTGTAGTTTTACAGTTTCAGCCTATTTCCTTTATTTAATAGAAGTTATTGTTCACTAGATATATGTTGTTGTTCTTTGTATCTCCATGTTATTGTATTCAATCTGTTATTCATTTTGTTCTGCTCATAAATCCGGATCAGTGATATCAAAGTGGTCTGCTCTTGATTTATTTTTCTTCGTGCATGTCCCTGACAAGATCTGGGTATAAGAAGTTGGGACTCGAACCAGTCGATCCTTTGCAATATCGGTCACGTCGAGCCCAACAACAACCCATGGGGGATGAAAATAAAGATGATGGAGCAAGAGATCCTTTTAAAATGTTGCTCGAGGAATACCTTGCACGACAAAGGAACACAGTGATAAACAACTTTGCATAGATCCTTCGACGACTGCCCACAGGAGACACATCTTCATCAAGCGGCCATGCAACCCCCTTCAAGTTATAGGTAAATTTTGATATTTCATTATTTGAAGGAATGATAGATGCAGATGTTGTAGATAAATGGTTGAATTTGCTCGAAAGGTATTTTTCGGTCCATAATTTTTCTGATAGGGAAAAGATTACTTTTGCACTCCTCAATGCCATCCCTCATGTTAAGGACTAGTGGGATACTTACTCTAAGAAAAGTGCCATAGAGGAATATGTAATATTTATGGTCACCCCCACATGGGATTCCTTTAGGGATGCCATTAAAGGATAATACTACCTTGTTAGAAGCTACAAGGACCAGTACACAAGATAGACCATCCCACGTCAGGAAAGGGCCCAGACAGTATCATATTTCACCAATATTTTCCATGCCCTGCACACCAAATTGGGTATCAAAGACTCTTAGCGACATCTAGTGCTCAAATACCGCGGTTGTATGCATAGATACATTCAAACAGAAATGGAGTTTCTGGACATCGCATCATTGGGTACGACTTATAGATATGCTGCCAAGATCAAGAAGAAATTTAAGTAGAAGAGGCGAGAGTTTGGATCTGAAAACTCCTCACAGTCGAAGCAGGGAAAAGGTGGCCCCAACCCACAAAACAAGGGACAAAGAAAATATGGCCACTCTCAGGACAACCAGTCCAAGTTGCAACATAGGAAGGGTAATGAGAAGTTGAAGAAGGACACAAGAAAATGGTGTGAATACCATAAAATCCCTTGGCACAACACCGAAGAATGTTGCTCCAAGCAGTCACTGGTGGTCGAGATGAAAGCTTATGAGTCAGAGGAAGATTATGACTCTAAATCAAGTTCAGAAGGAGGGAAGTAAATTATCGATACTGAACCCAGTGCCATTTTCGTTACCACCAAAATCCAGCCAAGCGAACCAGAAGAACAAGAGGAAGGGGAATGCCTCTTTCACTCACAAATGTGGATAAGGGGTGCTCTGCTTCATTTCATTGTCAATAGCAACAATCAGAAGAACCTGATCTCAGCAGAGGTTTTCAAGAGGCTGGACCTTCTGACGACACCGCACTCGCAACTCTACACCATTGGTTGGCTTTGCCAAGGAACAGATCTTCGTGTCAGCCAACAATGTATTTTTACCTATGACATCAAGCCTTTCAAAGATGAGGTATTGTGTGATATTTCTCCCCCTAAATTTTGTGATGTTCTTTTAGGACAACCATATTTGTGGAAGCGACATGTTGTGTATGAGTCTAGACCCCATAATGTTATTATTACTTTGGGTAGACAATTGTACAACATACCAGAGGTAGCGCCGCCTACCGCTATTTCTTTAATCTCTGCTAAGCAATGCAATAAGGTCATTTCATAGACCGTGAAGTTCATCTTCTTTGTGATCCGTGCTCATAGTAAGAAGAAGGTCACTGCGAAATCGGTGGCCTCTACATAGAGCCTCTCTTTGCAGCAGAAGCAAGTGGACAGGGTCATGGAAGAGTACATAGACATCTTCTCCTCACCCAACGGGGTACCGACGCACTGCCGAGTCAAGCATCCAATTGATCTAACCCCTGATTCACCTATGCCTAATGGACCAGTCTATTGTCACCCGCTGATGGAAAATGATGAACTCAAGCGCCAGATCCAAGAGCTGCTTCAAAAGGGGCACATCAGACCCAACTCCTCTCCCTGCGGAAGCCTGATTGTACTGGTGCAGAAGAAAGACGGGACTTGGCGGATCTGCATTGACTACAAAGAATTAAATAAAATCACAGTCAAGAACCGGTACCCAATTCCCCGAATTGGTGACCTTCTTGACCAACTCAAGGGGGGAAATTTCTTGAACAAGATTGACCTAAAGTCTGGCTACCACCAAGTTCCCATTGAACCAATTGATGTATGGAAGACAACTTTCAAATCTAAAGAAGGTATCTTTGAATGGTTGGTCATGCCCTTTGGATTAACAAATGCACCATCCACTTTCATGAGGTTGATAGATGATGTATTAAGACCGTTCACCAACTCTTTTGTGGTGGTATATTTGGATGACATCCTCATCTTCAACAAAACTTGGGAGGAGCACATGTAGCATATTCAACAGGTTTTGAGCACTCTGTGGAAGCACAAGCTATATGCCAACTTGGAAAAATGATCCTTTGGCATGAACAGGGTCCAATACTTGGGCTACATTGTTGATGAGCATGGAGTACTTGTTGATCTCACTAAAATCCAAGTCATCTGTGACTGGCCAGCCCCAACCACACTCACCGAGCTTCAGAGCTTTTTGGGACTTGTCAACTTCAACCGATGGTTCGTGTTGGGATTCTCCCATATTGCATGGGCCCTCAACGAAGTGACCAAGGGTGGTGGTAGGGAAAATTTCACGTGGGGGAAGGAACAACAACGAGAATTTGATGATCTAAAGCATCACGTGTGCTTAGCTCCAATACTCTCCTTACCCAATCTGCAACAAGCGTTCGAGATTGAGTCTGATGCATCTGACTATGATGTAGGCATAGTTCTCACTCAGCATAGGCATCCAATATCATACCATAGTGAGACACTCTCAGACGCTGTCCGTAAATACCCCACCCATGACAAAGAAATGTATTCCATTGTACAAGCCTGTCATCAATGGAAACATTACATTCTGGGAAAGGTGACGCAAACGCGCTACCCAGGGAACGTCCACGCTCACCAGGACCTTCTATCTCCCGGGCCCGAAGAGCTATAATGCCCTTCAAATCCCATATCGGGACCTTTTGTTACCCACAAGATGCTCTATTGATCTCCCGTTAGCCTTCTCGGGAAATCGGGTTTCGCGTTATCGCGAAACTTGTGGGCACGGTTCTCGTGTCACCCAAAACCCCGAAACCCGATGGGTCAGAATGTCAATGCTCTCCGTTCTTATCGGCGATTTCCCTATCGGGAAATCGGCACACGTGATGCTGCAATTCACTTGCACTACGAATCCACGAACCCTGAATTCCGATGTGCACGTGCGCTCTCTTCTTGCCACGTCGCCTCCTCTCTCCGTTCTATCGGGAATCGCGTGATCGCGATTTCAAAGGTCGCAGCCCCTTGTACTAGAATTTCCCGAATGTCGAACCCGAACTTCCTGGGATCTCGTGCCACGTGTCCCCGTAGCGATTGACGACCCCTATTACGTCGGGAAATTGCTAATCGCGATTTCAACAAGTGTGAAATTCCTGCCTCTGCAAACCCCGATAAGTCGAATCCTGATGGCCTTGTTCCTCCCTGCGCCTAAGGGCTAAACCCCGCGTAACTTCTCCAAGATCTCAGGGTCGACGGATTTTCGTGAAACTTCCCTGCGAATCCTGGCCGATGATTTCTCCTCCTTGAGGAATTCTTCCGCTCTAAGGTTATTTCCTGTTCGAACCTTCTCCTGGGTCCATCTCCACAGTATCACGAAGGAACTATCCCTCCTGAGCTTGTCAAATCTAACTCCTTCAGAGACTTTTCACACACCTCTCGTGCTCGACCTTCAACAACTCTCAAAGTATTGAGTCTTCCAGATTCTGTGCCCCTCCGGCAACAACAGTCTCTGCCTTCTTTTGCTCAGACTAGCCACTGAGACTTCAAGTTCAGCCTGCACTTCTCCTGCACGACTCTACCAGCCCAAACCAACTTCTGGGGGATGAGAATAAGGGTTTAACTGTCGAGCCTCATCAACGCACTCTATGCGGATGAATTCAACTGCACTCTATGCAGGAATCTCCTGGCTCAGACAAAGAAACAATTGAAACTTATTCTCTTCTCTCTTAGACCTCAGTTAAAAAACCCATGAAATCATATGCACAACATATTCAAAGCAAATGCATGACCAGAAAACAAACATTCATGAACACATAAACATCATACACAGAGAAACAAC
>ML781953.1:380053-404392 GCA_009831015.1 Picea engelmannii | reverse complement strand
CAGACAAGAGCGTAAGGCTCGAGGTCTGCTACAATACAACAGGCGCTCCTTCATAAATATTTCATTGAAGGATATGGCGCTTCATCTTAAATGAGAATTCAAAAAGAGTTATCAAGCTTATATGTCATGTGTTTAAAAACACATGCACTGGCTCCACGCTTGCTGAGTTGGCGATGCTCCTGCATCATACTCCTCGGCTTGAAAACTTTCATGGGCTTCTGTCCATGAGCTCCAGCACAGTCTGTCCATGTTTTTGGATAACTGCTTCTGTCTCCCAGCTGGCATCTTCCACTGGGTGGTTCTTCCATTTCACCAGATACTCGAAGTATTGCTTTTGTCTGGTCCTTTTGCTCACTCTTTTGTCAAGTATATATTCCATCTGTGGCTTCTCTACAATCGACATTTGCTTCTGCCACTGGATCTCTGGATGCTCATCATTTCCAGTCCCTGCTTCCTCAGCTTTATATGGATATAAGTCTGAGACATTGAATGTCGAAGATATTCCGATGTCATCCGACAATTCAATCTCATAAGCATTTTCTCCCAGCTTCTTCAGGACTCTGCATGGCCCAATTTTCTTCATTTTCAGTTTGTTGTATGTTCCCCTTGGGAACCTTTCTCTCCTCAGATGTGCCAGAACTAGATCGCCAACCTCGAATTAAAGTTGTCTCCTATGCTGATCTGCTCTGCGTTTGTACTCCTGATTTGAGTCTTGCAATCGTTGCTTCACCTTGCTTTGAAGTTCTCTCATCGCCTCAGCGAACTCCTCTGCGCTAGCACTGCTAGTTGCAACATGTTCTGACTCCCTGAGTTCAGAAACTCCCCTTCGCTGTGTCCCATACACAATATGGAATGGACTTTTTCCTATACTCCGATTCACAGAATCGTTGTAAGCAAACTCTGCCTGTGGTAATATGTTGTCCCAGCTACCATGGTGCTCTGTCACCAAGCTTCTCAATAGATCCCCCAGACTTCTGTTGACCACCTCGGTCTGTCCGTCTGTCTACGGATGGTAAGCTGAACTAAAAGATAAATTAATCCCTATCTTCTTCCATAGCGTCCTCCAAAAATGACCTATGAATTTGGTATCCCTGTCCGAGACTATGCTTCTCGGCAATCCATGAAGTCTAACAACCTCTTTGAAAAACAAGTTTGTGATGTGGGTCGCATCGCTGGTCTTCTGGCATGGAATAAAATGTGCCATCTTAGAAAACCTGTCCACCACCACAAAGATGGAATCAACCCCTGTCTGTGGCCTCGACAATCCCAATACAAAGTCCATGCTAATTGCCTCCCATGGCCTCTCAGGTATGGGTAATGGCTGATAAAAACCGACATTCTGATTCCGTCCCTTCGAATGTTGACAAATTCGACACCTGTCAACAAACCTCTTGACATCTGCTCGCATGCCTGGCCAAAAATACGATTCGCTCAGCTTTGCGAATGTTTTATCATGACCAAAGTGACCTGCTAAGCCCCCGCTGTGTTTTTCCTTTAGCAGATTCTCCCTCATGGAGCAATCTGGAATACACAGTTGATTGCCTCTGAATAAAAATACCTCCTGGATCATTTAGTCTATCCATGGGCTCTGATCTCTAAGAACGGGATTCTCAGCTGCTTCATATGCTTCCCCGAAGTCTGCATATCCGGTGTACATGTCCTTCAGATTCTCAAAACCCAATGTCTTGACTCGGAACTCCTGCAGCAACAAACATTTTCTGCTCAAAGCATCAGCCACTTTGTTAGCAGTTCCTGAAATGTGTTTGATCATGAACGTGAAATTCTGCATGTACTCTACCCATTTTGCATGCTTCTGGTTCAACTTCTCCTGTTGACTCACAAACTGCAATGCATGATTATCGTTGTACAATACAAATTCTTTCGGGATCAAGTAATGCCTCCACTTCTTTAATGTCTGTATGATGGCATAAAACTCTTTATCATACGTGGAGTATTTCAGCTTCACGTCATCCAACTTCTCGTTGAAATATGCAACTGGCATGTCCTCTTGACTCAAGACCGCTCCTATGGCATATCCGCTGGCATCACACTTCACTTGGAATGTCTTTTGAAAATCTGGCAACACCAACACTGGTTGCTCTGTGATCTTTCGCTTCAACAGATTGAAGCTCTTCTCAGCCTTTGTTGTCCAATGAAAAGACTTGTGTCTTTTCTTCACCATGTCCATCATCACTGCGCTAATTCCACTGAAATTCCTGATGAATTTTCGGTAGAAACTAGCTAATCCATGGAAACTCCTCACCTCGAAGATATTTCTCGGTGATGGCCAATTCTTGATCACTTCCACCTTACTTGGATCCATTTTCAACTCATTAGCCGATATGACGAAACCCAAATAAATGAGCTCTGTCTTCATAAATGAGGACTTCTTCATATTAATCAACAACTTCTCCTACTGTAGTTTCCTCATCACAATGGTCAAATGTTTCAGATGTTCAGCCTTTGTCTTACTGAAAATCAGGATATCGTCCAGATATACGACTACAAACTTCCCGATGAATTCCTTTAGGACTTCATTCATCAGCCTCATGAATGTGCTCGACGTGTTTGTCAAGCCAAACGACATGACTAGCCATTCATACAAACCTTCGTTTGTCTTGAATGTTGTTTTCCATTCATCACCTTCTCTCATGCGAATCTGGTGATATCCGCTCTTTAGATCAATCTTCGAAAAGTAATTTTCCCCACTTAGGCAATCCATCAAATCATCCATTCTCGGCAGTGGAAACCTGTACCTGATGGTAATTTTGTTGATCGCTCTTGAATCAGTGCACATTCTCCAACCTCCATCTTTCTTCGGACTAAGCACTGTCGGAACAACACACAGACTCAGGCTTTCTCTGACCAATCCTTTGTCCAACAAATCCTGCACTTGCCTTTTGACCTCTTCATTCTCCCGTGGCGTCAGTCTGTATGCAGCCTTATTCGGCAAAATGGCTCCAGCAAACTAGCTCCGGGTATGAGATCGATGTGATGACTCACACTCCTCATCAGTGGCAACGAACGAGGTAGTTCGTCCACTATGATATGAACGAACTCTCCCAGCAGTTCTTGAATCTCTTCTGGCAAGTTGTCCACTCTTGTGCTAGTCAGGACAATTCTCAGTTTCCTGACCACAAAGAATAGTGGATCTTCCTTCTTCTCCATCTCTGTGAGAAGTTCTTTCCCACTCATGAGAAGTATTGTGCTGTTTACTTCCAGTTTCATCTCCTCATCCTTTTTTGGAAGCAATTTGTGTGTCATCCCATCCTTCTCCAAAGTGTATGTGTTCATTCTTCCGTCATGAACAACATTCCTGTCATATTGCCATGGTCTACCCAGTAATACATGACAGACATCCATGGGAATGACATCACATAGGACCTTATCCTTATATTCACCCATCTTGAAATCAACTAAACATTGTTTAGTGACACTCACCTGATGTCCCTTATGTAGCCATGATACCTTGTATGGACTCGGGTGATCAATCGTCTCTAGCTCTAATTTCTCCACCATCTCGGTTGAAACGAGATTGTCGGTGCTTCCGCTGTCCACAATGACCTTGCATTTCCAACCCTTGGTTTTGCATGTAGTTCAGAAAAGTCTGGTCCTTTGAGCTGTGTCCTCCACCTCTTTCTCGAGTGTTAAGAGAACTTTGTGAACCGTCAGTGACCTCCCACTTCCGGTGTCTTCATTCTCAACATCACGCCTCTGCGCCTCAGCGATGTGAGCTTCTCCTCTGTCCGTTTTCATGTCTGGACAATCAACAGCTTTATGTCCATCCTTCCCACATGTAAAACATGTGATGACTCCTCCTCTGCCTCTTCCCCTACCTCTGGTACGAGGAAAAGTGTTTGCATCAACATAACCGCCACCCTGTTCTGTATGCTGTCTCCTTGGCTTAGTATATGGCTGTCCTCGCTGTGAGGTTCCACCTCTCTCAATCTTACCCTGAGGTTTCTTCCATTCCTCCTTGGGTTTATGATATTTCTCTTGGGAAACTACCTTGCCTCTGGGCTGACTTCTGCCTCGCCCTCGCTGTCCTTGCTTACGGTTCAACTTCTCTTCGGCTTTCAGAGCCATCTGGTAAGCATCTTCAACAGTTCTGATAGTTGCCATGCTTAATTCATCCTGAATGTCGTATCTCAGACCATTCAGGTATCTGGCTACTTTCTCATCATCGCTCTCCCGATGACCTGCTCTGATATTGAGTTTGTAAAATTCTTCGGTGTATTCCTTCACCGTCATCAACTTCTTTCTCAGGTTCTTCATCCTCCTGAATAGTGTGATTTGATAATCCCTTGGGATGAACTTTGCTTTCATCTTAGCAATCATTCGATCCTAGCTTTATTTTTTTTCTTTCCTTTGGAACACCTATCTGCCTGTAGCTCGTCCCACCACAATGCTGCATGTCCCTTCAACTTGGTAACAGCGTGCCTAACCTTTTTATCCTCTTCAATATCCTCATAATCGAAGTAGGTGTCAAGAGCTCTGATCCAGTCCAACAACTCTTCTGCATCCAGGCTTCCTTCATAAGCTGGAATGTCCATTTTGGTCTTGGAACTCATCCTAGTGATAGATTTAATCAATCGCTCAGTTGATGCCTCCTCTGCTGTGACCTCTCCTTGTGGTACAGCTTCAGCTTCGCCTTCAGAGTCACTTAGATCTCCAGTATTGGCTGTGCGTCTCTGCACTGCTTCCATATCTTCCATTCTGGCATGAAGATTTCATAATTCCCTCTCCATCTCTACATTCTGTCCTTGGCTACTTCTTTCTCTGGACAATTCCCTTTCCCCCTCTGGATTTGGTGATTGTCTACCTCTTCTTGGCGGCATGGTGAAATTTTCTCTTCTCTTCTGCTACAGAAAACAAAGAGATTTTCAGAGCTCTGATACCACTTGATGCAAACGCGTAACCCTGGGCACGTCCACGCTCACCAGGACCTTCTATCTCCCGGGCCCAAAGAGATATAATGCCCTTCAAATCCCGTATCAGGACCTTTTGTTACCCGCAGGATGCTCTATTGATCTCCCGTTAGCCTTCTCGGGAAATCGGGTTTCGCGTTATCGCGAAACTTGTGGGCACGGTTCTCGTGTCACCCAAAACCCCAAAACCCGATGGGTCAGAATGTCAACGCTCTCCGTTCTTATCGGCGATTTCCCTATCGGGAAATCAGCACACGCGATGCTGCGATTCACTTGCACTACGAATCCCCGAACCCCGAATTCCGATGTGCACGTGCGCTCTCTTCTTGCCACGTCGCCTCCTCTCTCCATTCTATCGGGAATCGCGTGATCGCGATTTCAAAGGTCGCAGTCCCTTGTACTAGAATTTCTCGAATGTCGAACCCCAACTTCCCGGGATCTCGTGCCACGTGTCCCCGTAGCGATCGACAACCCCTATTACGTCGGGAAATTGCTAATCGCGATTTCAACAAGTGTGAAATTCCTGCCTCTGCAAACCTCGATAAGTCGAATCCCGATGGCCTTGTTCCTCCCTGTGCCTAAGGGCTAAACCCCGCGCAAATTCTCCAAGATCTCAGGGTCGACGGATTTTCGCGAAACTTCCCTGCGAATCCTGGCCGATGATTTCTCCTCCTTGAGGAATTCTTCCACTCTAAGGTTCTTTCCTGTTCGAACCTTCTCATGGGTCCATCTCCACAGTATCACGAAGGAACTATCCCTCCTGAGCTTGTCAACTCTAACTCTTTCAGAGACTTTGCACACACTTCTCGTGCTCGACCTTCAACAAATCTCAAAGTATTGAGTCTTCTAGACTCTGTGCCCCTCCGGCAACAACAGTCTCTGCCTTCTTTTGCTCAGACTAGCCACTGAGACTTCAAGTTCAGCCTGCACTTCTCCTGCACGACTCTACCAGCCCAAACCAACTTTTGGGTGAATGAGAATAAGGGTTTAACTGTCGAGCTTCATCAACGTACTCTATGCGGATGAATTCAACTGCACTCTATGCAAGAATCTCCTAGCTCAGACAGAGAAACAATTGAAACTTATTCTCTTCTCTCTTAGACCTCAGTTAAAAAACCCATGAAATCATATGCACAACATATTCAAAGCAAATGCATGACCAGAAAACAAACATTCATGAACACATAAACATCATACACAGAGAAACAACACCAACCATGAAATTGAATCAAAGACTCTCTTCTATTAATTCAAAAACATYTGTACATGGGTGTTCTTCACAAATTMTCCGCTTGCTCTCTCTCCTTGCTCCTGAATGCTTGAATCTGAATTATGTTACAATGTACAAGTGAGGGTGTCTATATCCGTTTTCCCTCTCAGACTCTAAAACTGTCTAATCTAGATTTAAACATCTATCTACCTGCATTAAATCTAATAAATGCCTCCTATCTAATTCAGACAAGAGCGTAAGGCTCGAGGTCTGCTACAATACAACATGCGCTCCTTCATAAATATTTCATTGAAGGATATGGCGCTTCATCTTAAATGAAAATTCAAAAAGAGTTATCAAGCTTATATGTCATGTGTTTAAAAACACATGCACTGGCTCCACGCTTGCTAAGTTGGCGATGCTCCTGCATCAAAAGGAGACAATCATCCACTCTGATCACAAGCCGTTCATACAGACACAACGAAAGTTGCAGAATGATTGCCATCATAAGTGGTCCACCTACCTGTAGCAGTTCCATCTCAACATCAAGTATAAGATAGGGATCACAAATCGTGTCGTTGATTGCCTCAATTTACCTCCCATGGCTGCACTCACCACTGTGCTCCATTCTTGTGGGCATGAGGCATCTGAGTGGCTCCAACTTTATCAACAAGATCCAGACTTCACCACCAACTATCAGCTCTTGGGCACATGCGCAAATGTCATCGATTTTCACATTTAGGACAAAATGTTATGCCATCTGGGCCATCTCTGTGTTCCTACTAGCGAGCGTGCAAAGCTAATTTGGGAGGCTCACTACAGTGGGATGGCGGGACATTTTGGCGTGGAGAAAATTGTGTCCATTCTACAGAAAACATTTTATTGGCCAAAACTTCGACATGATGTGAACAAGTATATTAGATCTTGCACTGCATGTGCCATTGCCAAGCCAGCCATGAAGAAGCAAGGCCTATACACACCTCTTCCTACTCCCGAGAGGCCTTGGGAATCCATCACGATGGATTACATGTATGGCCTTCCATCCACCAAGAAAGGCAATGAATGTGTATTTGTGGTAGTTGATCGGTTTTTCGAAGATGGCCATTCTCACAACCTGCCAGAAAAGCATCACAGCGGTAGATATTGCCAAGCTCTTCTTCAAACGAGTGTGGGTCCATTTTGGGATACCACAAACCATCATCTCTGATTGGGATAGAAGGTTCCTCAACACATTTTTTTCGATTCTCTGGTCATTGTTGGACACCGAGCTCACTAAATCCACTACCTTCCACCCTCAAACCGATGGTCAAACAAAGGTTTTCAATCAGATGATTGTGCATATCTTGCGCATGTATAACTCTATGCATCCATCTACATGTGATGAGAGTCTCCAACCTTGGGTCCCATTGATGTTGCACTACCTCTTGCAACAACATAGACAGATTCTTCCCATGTTTAGTCTGAGGCTGACAAAGCCACCAAATTCATTGAGCAGATTCAGCACATCTACCAACAAGTCCATGAGATTTTGTAGAAAGCCAATGCTAAGTACAAGCAACGCCATGATCAACACCGAGTACCACACCAGTTTCAGGTGGGAGACAAGGTCTGGTTACATTTGCAGAAAGAGTGCCTTACAGGGCCCCATCAGAAGCTCCACCCACTTCGCTATGGGCCTTACACTATAACCAAGGTTGTGGGTAGTAATGATTTTGAGCTCAACACTCCACCCTTCCTTGGATTGCACCCAATGTTCAATGTGGACCTCCTTCGACCATATTTTCCACCATTATTGGACACCTCAGAGATCGCAGAACAATTGATACCAACAGAGCTCAACCCTGACTGCATGGAACATGCATCCATTGATCAAATAGTGGACACACAAGTTAAGGGCACTCGCCAACAGAGGATCCAGCTTTATCCGATTGTCAAGATAGGGTCGCTCCTCCACCAAGGCAAGTGGCTCACTCGAGGCCAAATTCAACATAAGTTTCCTCACCTGATGTGGGCACTCAACGCAATGGATACCATTGCTTCCTAAGGGGGGAGGACTGATCTAGGTGGATATTGGTGGCCACCCACCTATTCCAACTAGCTCTTATTGATAGTTTTTAGTTGAACACGTTCTTTTGTACTTATTTGTAATTGTGGGTTCTACACTTCTGGGGCTGACTGAAGCCCTCCACAGCTTCCAAATGGAGATTGGTGGCCGCCCACCTAATCCAACTTATTTATTTTGGATGTTTTCATGTCAACACATCTTTCTGTACTTCTAGGGCCATTTTGGGGCCCTAAAAAGTGTTGTTTTGGCTTGCCACAGTCAACCTGTAAACATAGTCAAAGTTTGACAGGTTAATGTGTAGTTCTCGAAAAGACCGTTCAAGCAAGCTATCACGCACCTAAAACAAAGGTTGTATGCAAATATTATGACCTCGGGAAGTTGAGGTACCAACTTACCCGTCGGGGCCCACATAAATTTTGTTGTTTCATCTCATAGGGTTAGGTTTTTGGATGTCTAAGGTTTTGGCATTCATTAATAATGTTAAAAAGGTCTCTGGACCCTCATTGTAATCATTCCGCTCAGACGGATGCGTGTAGCAGCCACATCTCTTCTCAAATATAGCTACCACCATTGGAGCAAGTTGTTTTTAGTTTTGGAATTTTGCAGTTTCAACCTATTTCATTTATTCAAAAGAAGTTATTGTTTACTGGATATTTGTTATTGTTCTCTGTATCTTCGTGTTATTGTATTCGGTCTGTTATTCATTTCATTCCGCTCATAAATCCGAATCAAATATAATATAATATATAATGATAATATAATAATAGTAATACTCTAATGATATGTAATTATAATATAATAAATGTAATAATAAAGTATAATATGTATTGATAATATAATAAAATTAATAATAATGTATAATATGTGATGATAATATAATAATAATAGTAACAAGGAATAAATAATAAAGTAAAAAAGAGGAAAAGGTAGTTCATTATTATAAAAACATAATAATAATGTAGTAAGTTTAGGTATGATTAACACTAGGTTAGAGTATACAAATTTTAATTATAAAAAAACATGTTTAATGATATAGTATTAAAGACTTATTAATACTAAGTTAATATGATAAAGACCTGTAATAGTATAGTATTAAAGTAATAATAGAGTATTATTAATACTAGGTTATATAGAACTTAAAATATTATTAAAGTACTATATTGACATTAGGTTATTTAGAGTATAACCGGGAGTAAATAATAATAATAACACTAAGGTTTTATCAGTACAGGGTTATAAAGATCCTAAAGTTTATTAAAGTAATAAATACTATAGTGTTATTAACATTAAAGTGATAAATACTATAGTGTTATTAACATTAAAGTATAGGTGATAATAATATACAAGTAAAATTAGGTTAAAATTTTATAGAGCATAATAGAATCATAGAACTAACTTATTATTGATGAATTATTAATATTAGATTATTTAGTACAAAGAACCTTAAATGCATTCATATCTATTAAAATCAAGTGGGAAAACAAAGGAAGACACACAAGAAGGAGGGGGAGAATCTAAGACTAGGAAGTAGGACTAAGAGAGGAAGGGAGGAAGAAATAAGGTAGAAAAAGGAAGGAAAGGAACAAACCAGAAACTTAAAAACCTAAAAATCAAAGTTAAGAGAGAAAGTAATAGAGAGGAAAGAGAAAAGGAAGAAGGAGAGCAAAAAAACAAAAAAAACAAAAAACACAATTGAAAGGAGGAGGAAATCTACCTGACTCTACCTGTTCACTCTAGTATTGTTAATTACCGAAATCCAGATCTCACTGATCTCCAGATCTCACTGATCTCCAGACCTCGATCCCCGTTAAGATTGTTAGTGTGTTTAATGATTTCAATGGCTTCCCTAATTCTGTGTTTGAAGTAGTGATCTTCTTTGGCCAAGATTTTAGTATCTTCCAGACACACATTATGCTTGGTTACATTGGAGTTCTCGGCTAAGGCCGAGGTACGTGTGCATACATTCTTGATATCAGTTCCATGCTCTTTGATCATGATTCCTTACTTGGAAAGATCATCCAATTTCCTCGATGTAACATTTACCACAAGAGCAAATTACCTTATAGAATCCTTTATATTGGCGGTGGTCTTAGATGTCTTTAATTGATCTCATCTTTTGTCTTATGGTTTCCAATGGTTTGAAGGAGGTCATAATTATTTTTTCTCGAGACTTTGGAAATCTTATCAGTGACTCCTTTGATGTAGGAGAGGTAGGTTGTCTTGCCAGGGTGATTTCTTATGGAACGTGGCTTACCTCCTGTCCTTTCTAAGGCTCTATTGATTGCCATCCTAATATCTCTATTATTTTATCATATGCTCTATTGATTGCCATCCTAATATCTCTATTCTTGTATGTTATGCTTTTGAAAAACTTGATAAGGTGAACCTTCTCCAGATCCAAGTGTTCTTCATCAAAGATCCTAATAGCTCGTGTGGCTAGGGTGTTCAGAACTCCCATGTTTTGGATGAGATGGTGATGAGAACGTGCATACAAATAAATATCAGTATGTGTTTTCTTTCTATAGACTTGATGTCCCAGGTAGCCATATTGTTTTCTATTAATCATAACATCCAAAAAGGGAATGGTGTTGTTCTCCTCCAACTCCATGGTGAACTTGATATCATCTTAAAGGTTGTTAAGGTGCTCAAGGAATTTATTGAGCTCATCCCTCCCATGAGGCCACACTACATTAGTGTTGTCTACATACCTTTTCCATCTCTTAGGTTTTAGGGGGTATGTGTTCAGTGCCCTTTCTTCAAACTTTTCCATAAATAGGTTGGCCACATTGGGGGACAAAGGAGACCCCATTGCTATGCCACTCGTTTGTTCGTAGAATACTCCTTGGAAGCTGAAGAAGTTTGATTAAAGGAAAACTTCTGCTAATTTGGTGGTTTCTGGGTCAGTGACTTCCTTGATAATACTATTGACTTCTCTATGGGGTATTTTTGTGAACAAGGAAATCACATCAAAGTTGATGATGATATCATCAGGTTCCACCCTTTCATTCTTGATGATTGTTATGAAGTCAGAAGAATCCTTAATAAACCAATATGTCTTACCAACCAAGGGGCCTAAAGTCTTCGCCACATATTTTGCTAGTTGATAAGTAGGAGAACCTATTGTGTTGACGATTGGTCTAAGGGGGATTCCTTCTTTATGAATTTTTAGAAGACCATAGATCCTTGGAGTTATCTCATAACCAGGAAGCAAACATTTCTTGGTTAATTCATGTAAGTTGGAATCTTTTATAACCTTCTTGACCTCCCTAGTAATTTTGGCTATTGGGTTAGCAATGAGTCTCATGTAGTTTCCACTGAGCATGAGGTGCTCAATCATATTTTTTTTATATTCCTCATTGTTCATGATAATAGTGGCACCTCCTTTATCTTCTTTCAGGATCACTAAGTTTGTGTTATCTTTGAGGTTCTTCAGGGCCATACATTATCTCTACCTATATTATTTATTGGAGGCTTTGCTCTTCTCAGAATCACAACACAATCTTGTCTAATAATTTCTTTCTCCTCATTGTTCAACAATTGAATGTTATCCTCAATGCTACAGATTATACTAACAACTAGAATGGTTTTTAGTGCCAATGCAAAATTGAGGCCTTTCTTCAAAACATTCATCTCTACTAGCTACAAAACGTGGGAGGATAGGTTTACTACCTTTCTATTTTCACTATTGCCCGGGATCGCATCATGTCTATGTCTATCCATATTTGTGCCATGTCCATTTGAATTCAAACTATGCCCGCTCAGTAGTCATTTTAATTACCCTCGTGCATGTTGTGTGCTACACTTCCTCCTTTTTCAGCTTTCAACCCAATGTTGGAGTCCACAATATGCCATATATAAAAGTGTATTTTGTTTGCCAGTTTTAAGTGTAGAGTAGGAAAGCAAGTATAAGATCATATTAAACATGGGTGTCACTGACCCCTACCTTGGTTATGAATGGTAAGATATTTTTTGACCTTGGCCTTTGATCCAGGTGGATATTGGTGGCCACCCACCTATTCCAACTAGCTCCTCTTGATAGTTTTTAATTCAACACATTCTTCTGTAATTCTTTGTAATTGTGGGTTCTACACTTTTGGGGTTCTCTGAAGCCCTGTGCATATTTCAAGTAGATATTGGTGGCCTCCCACCTAATCCAACTGGCTTATTTTGGAAGTTTTCATGTCAGTACATTTTTCTGTACTTCCAGGGCCGTTTTGGGGCCCTAAACAATGTTTTTTTTTTTGGGATTTTCGTAGTCAAACTGTAGAAAAAGATAGAGTACACAGCTAAAATGAAGGTCGTATGCAAAATTTACGACCCTCGGAAGTTGAGGTACCAACTTACCCATCGGGGCCCACATGACTTTTGGTGTTTCATCTCCTAGGGTTAGGTTTTTGGATGTCTACAGTTTTGGAATTCATGAGTAGTGTTAAAAACTCCTATGGAGCCTCATTGTAATCATTCTTCTCAGACGGATGCACGTAGTAGCCACATCTCTTCTCAGAGATAGCTACCACCATTCCAACAAGTTGTTTTCAATAATGCAGTTTTATAGTTTCAACCTATTTTATTTATTCAATATAAGTTATTGTTCACTAGATATCTGTTGTTGTTCTCCGTATCTCTATGTTATTGTATTCAGTCTATTATTCATTTCATTCCTCTCATAAATCTAGATCAGTGGTATCAGAGCGATCTTCTCTTCATTTAATTTTTTTCGTGCATTTCCCTGACAAGACCTGGGTACAAGAAGTTGGGACTCAAACCAGTCGAGCCTTTGCAAGATTGGTCGCACCGAGCCTGAAAACAACCCATAGGGGACGAGAAGAAAGATGATGGAGCAGGAGATCCTTTTAAAATGTTTCTCAAGGAAGTCCTTGTGCGAAAAAGGAACAAAATGATGGACAACTTTGCACAGATCCTTTGACGGCTTCCCAAAGGAGACACATCTTCATCAAGCAGCCATGCAACCCCCTTACAGGTACAAGTAAATTTTGATATTCCATATTTGAAGGACTGATAGATGCGGATGATGTAGATAAATGGTTGAATCTGCATGAAGGGTACTTTTCGGTCCACAACTTTTCTGACAAGGAAAAGATTACTTTTGCACTCCTCAAGGCCATCCCCCATGTTAAGGACTAGTGGGATACTTACTTTAAGCAAAGGGCCATAGAGGAATCTGCAATATTTGCAGTCACCCCCACATGGGATTCCTTCAAGGATGCCATTAAAGAACAATACTAACCTATTGGAAGCTACGAGGACCGGTACACAATATGGACCACACTGCATCATGAAAGGGACTAGACAGTACCAGATTTCACCAATATTTTCCATACCCTACGCACCAAATTGGGTATCAAAGACTTTGAACGACATCTGGTGCTCAAATACCCCATTTGTATACATAGGTACATTCAAACATAAATGGATTTTCTGGACATCACATCATTAGGTGTGGCTTATCAATATGTTGTCAAGATCAAGCATAAATTTAAGTAGAAGAGACGAGAGTTTGTATCTGCAAAATACTCACAGCCGAAGCAGGGAAAAGGCAGCCCCAAACCACAAAACAAGGGACAAAGAAAATATGGCCACTCTCAGGACAACTATTCCAAGTCGTAACACAAGAAGGGTAATGAGAAGTTGAAGAAGGACACGGGAAAGTGGTGTGAATACCATAGGCAATGCAGTAAGGTCATTTCACAGACCAGGAAGTTTGTCTTCTTTGTGATCAATGCTCACAGTAAGCAGAAGGTCACCGCCACATCCATGGCCTCTACACATAGCATCTCTTTGCAGCAGAAGCAAGTGGACGAGATCATGGAAGAGTATAGAGACATCTTCTCCTCACCCACCAAGGTACCGACACACTGCTAAGTTAAGTATCTAATAGATCTAACTCCTGATGCACCTCTGCCTAATGGACCACTCTATCATTGCTCGTTGATGGAAAATGATGAAATCAAGCGTCAGATACAAGAGATGCTTCAAAAGGGGTACATAAGACCCAATCCTCTCCTTGCGGAAGCTCGATTGTACTGGTGCATAAGAAAGATAAGACCTGGCAGCTCTACATTGATTAAAAAGAATTAAATAAAATCACAGTCAGGAACCGGTACCCAATTCCCTGAATTGATGACCTTCTTGACCAACTCAAGGGGGAAAATTTCTTTAGTAATATTGACCTAAAGTTTGGCTACCACTAGGTTCCCATCGAACCGACTGATATATGGAAGACAACTTTTAAATCTAAAGAAGGTCTCTTCGAATGGTTGGTCATGCCCTTTGTCTTAACAAATGCACCAACCACTTTCACGAGGTTGATGGATGATGTATTGAAACCCTTCACCAACTCTTTTGTGTTGGTATATCTGGATGACATCCTCATCTTCAACATAAATTGGGAGGAGCACATGTAGCATATTTAGTAGGTTTTGAGCACTCTACGACAACACAAGCTATATGCCAACTTGGAAAAATGCTCCTTTGGCATGAACAAAATTCAATAATTGGGCTACATTGTTGATGAGCATGGGGTATATGTGGATCCAACTACCATGATTGGCCAGCCCTGACCACACTAATCGAGCTTCAAAGCTTCTTAGGACTTGCCAACTTCTACCAACGGTTCGTGTTGGGATTCTCCCATATTGCATGGGCCCTCAACCAAGTGACCAAGGGCGGTGGCAGGGAAAAGTTAGCACGGGGGAAGGAAAAACAATGAGCATTTGATGATCTGAAGCATTGCTTGTGTTCAGCTCCAATACTCTCCTTACTCGATCTGCAAAAACTATTCGAGATTGACACTGATGCATCCGACTATGTTGTACGCGCTGTTCTCACTCAACACGGTCATCCAATAGCATACCATAGTGAAACATTCTCATATACCATCCAGAAATACCCCACCTATGACAAGGAAATGTATTCCATTGTGCAAGCATGTCGTTAATGGAAACATTACATTCTAGGAAAGGAGACAATCATCCACACTGATCACAAGCCTCAGCAGTTCATATAGACACAAGGGAAGTTGCAAAACGACTGCCATAAAAAGTGGTCTACATACCTGCAACAGTTCCATATCAACATCAAGTATAAGATAGGGAGCAAAAATTATGTCGTTGACTGCCTCAAACGACCTCCCGTGGCTACACTCACCACCGTGCTCCATTTTTGTGGTCATGAGGCATCTGAGTGGCCCCAACTTAATTAGCGAGATACTGTCTTCGTCACCACCTATCAGCTCTTGGGTACATGCACGAATGCCACTGATTTTCACATTCAGGATGGACTTTATGCCATCTGGGCCATCTCTATGCTCCTGCAAGTGAGCATGCAAAGTTGATTTGGGAGGCTCACTATAGTCAGATGGTAGGACATTTTGGCGTGGAGAAAACTGTGCCCATTCTACATAAACATTTTTACTGGCAAAAACTTCAACATGATGTCAGCAAGTATATCATATCTTGCATTTCCTATGCCATTGCCAAGCCAACCATCAAGAAGCAAGGCTTATACACCCCTCTTCCTACTCCCGGGAGGCCTTGGGAATCCATCTCTATGGATTACATGTTTGGTCTTCCATTCACCAAGCAAGGAAATGATTGTGTATTTGTGGTGGTTGATCAATTTTCGAACATGTCCATTCTCACAGCCTACAAGAAGAGCATCACAACGACAGATACTACCAAGCTCTTCTTCGAACGAGTGTGGGTCCATTTTGGAATACCACAGACCATCATCTCCGATCAGGAAAAAATGTTCCTCAACAGATTTTGGTCGATTATTTGGTCACTGTTGGACACCAAGCTCACTAAATCCACTGCATTCCACCCTCAAACCGATGGCCAAACAAAGGTCATCAATCGAATGATTGTGCACATCCTGCACATGTATAACTCTAAGAATTCGTGCACATGGGATGAGAGTCTTCCTTATGTTCAACACAACTACAACAGGGCTCTCCATAGCTCCACCGGCCTGATCCAGATGGATGTCGGTGGCCTCCCACCTATTCCAACTGGTTCATTTTGGTAGTTTTTTTCCTAGTTTTCGGGTCCCTGACTTGTAAGGCCGTTTTGAGGCCCTAAATAACGTTTTTAGGGGTCGCCACAATCGAAAATGCCCTTTGATATATTGCAACAAAATGTGTTTTCCTCAGATAGACCTTTCCAACCGGCTATCGTGTGCCTAAAACAAAGATCGTATGTAAAAGTTACGACCCCGAGAAGTTGAAGTACTAACTTACCCAAACGGGGCCCACATGACTTTTGGCACTTCATCTCCTAGGGTTAGGTTTTTGGATGTCTAGGGTTTTTGACATTCCCGTTTATTGTAAAAAGGCCTTCAGAGCCTCATTGTAATCATCTTCTAGTGATTGAGCGTAGCTCTCACATCTCTTCTCAGAGATAAGCTGCCACCATTCCAACAATCTTGTTTTCCACTGCACTTTACAGTTTCAACTTATTTCCTTATTGAATAAAAAACCAATTTTACCGTATCTTTGTTATTCTGTGTTAAGCATATTTTAATAATATGTATTCATTTCATTATGCTCATAAAATCTGGATCATAGCCATAGCCCCTTTTAGGTGGGGCCGGGATTCCAACCGTTGGGTCCCATTGATGTTGCACTACCTCTTGCAACCACACAGACATATTCTTCCCATGTTCAATTTGAGGCCGACAAAGCCACCAGATTCATTGAGTGGATTCAACACATCCTCTAACAATTCCATGAGATTTTGCAGAAAGCCATTGCTAAGTATAAGCAACGCCATGATCAACACTGGGTATCACACAAAATTCAGGTGGGAGACAAGGTTTGGTTACATTTGCAGAAAGAACGCCTTACAGGGCCCCATCATAAGCTTTGTCCACTTCGGTATGGGCCTTACACTATCACCAAGGTTGTGGGTGACGATGTTTTTGAGATCAACACTCCCCCCTTCCTTGGCTTGTACCCAGTGTTCAGTGTGGACCTCCTCCGACCATATTTTCCACAATTATTGGATACCTCGGAGATCGCAGAACAATTGACACCAACATAGCTCAACTTTGACTGCATGGAACATGCATCCAATGATCAGATAGTGGACACACAGGTCAAGGGCACTTACCAACAGAGGATCTTACTTTATCGGGTTTTCAAGGCAGGGAAACTCTTGCACCAAGGCAAGTGGCTCACCCGTAGCCAAATTCAACAAAAATTTCCTCACTTTATGGGGGCACTCAACGCAATGGAGACCATTTATTCCTAAGGGGGAAGGACTGATCTAGGTGGATATTGGTGGCCACACACCTATTCCAACTGGCTCCTCTTGACAGTTTTTAGTTCAACACGTTCTTCTGTAATTCTTTGTAATTGTGGGTTCTACACATTTGGGGTTGTTTGAAGCCCTGCACAGCTTCCAAGTGGAGATTCGTGGCCTCCTACCTAATCCAACTGACTTATTTTGGAATTTTTCATGTCATTACATATTTCTGTAGTTCCGGGGCCATTTTGGGGCCCTAAAGGTACAGGGGGGAGGACTGATCCAGGTGGATATTGGTGGCCACCCACCTATTCCAAGTTGCTCCTCTTAACAATTTTTAGTTCAACACATTCTTTTGCAATTCTTTGTAATTATTGGTTCTACACTTTTGGGGATGTCTGAAGCCCTGCATAGCTTCCAGGTGTATATTGGTGGCCTCCCACCTAAAGCAACTGGCTTATTTTGGAATTTTTCATGTCAATACATCTTTCTATACTTCCAGGGTCGTTTTAGGGCCCTAAACAATGTTTTTTTGGTTTTCCATAGTCAAAATATAAACAAAGTTAGAGTTTGAATACATAATGTGTAGTTCTCAAAAATACCTTCCTAACGGGCTATCACACACCTAAGACGAAGGTCGTATGCAAAATTCACGACCCCAGGAAGTTGAGGCACCAACTTACCCATCGGGGCCCACATAACTTTTGGCATTTCATCTCCTAGGGTTAGGTTTTTGGATGTCCAGGGTTTTGGAATTCATGAGTAATGTTAAAAATACCTCTGGAGACTCATTGTAATCATTCTACTTAGATGAATGCGCATAGCAGCCACATCTCTTCTCAGAGATAGCTACCACCATTCCAACAAGTTGTTTTCAGTTCTGCAGTTTTACAATTTCAACCTATTTTATTTATTCAATAGAAGTTATTGTTCACTGGATATTTGTTGTTGTTCTCCGTATCGTTTTGTTATTGTATTCAGTTTGTTATTCATTTCATTCTGCTCATAAATCCGGATCAACCTTGGCAATATCAAATAACCCCAATCCCCCCAAGGATGCTAAGGATGGTTAGGCTTAGGCTATGTATGATGCTCCCTAATGATTGGTTAAGGCCTTGCTTTTGTGACCATGATGACCCCCTATCAAACGTGGGTTATTGTCACAAGTGAATGTACCAAGTCAATTTTCACCTGGAACTCATTAGATGAAGGCACCCAAACCATAGTTTCCACCCTAAGATGATTCCTCTAGCTTGTGGTGCTAGCTTACCCTTTTGGGGATTTTTATCTATTTGATTTTTATGTGTTTTTTGGAGTAAGGTTCGTTGGGGTGATTTAATACACAAAAAAATATAATATTAAAATAATGTAACTGAAATATAACCCTGAGTAGTGGAATTAATGAATATGCTCATAGATTGAAATACATATTTCTATTCTTTTGCAACCATGAATTTATTGTATTTACACAAACCAACAAATCCATAATTTTATAGTCATTAATCCAATATGTGTTAAGCAAACATAATACAAATTATAGACTTAATGGTACAGATTCACAAGAAAATACTCACTTATCAATCAAGAAGGGAAGCAACACACAAATTACATAACTTTTCACTACAAATTTGCATGTCTAATTATAACCACCCAATGAAATATTCAAACTTAGACTACAAAATCCTCCTCTTGAGTTCTTCTTGCCAAAACAATCCCCTTATAATTAGTTGAACACACACACACACACACACACACACACACACACACACACACACACACACACACATGTTTCTCGAATTATCTCCCCTCTTCCAACCAACTCTCAATTATCTTAATAGGGTCATGCTTACTTGAAAATCCTTGCACAAATTATTTATCTAATATCATCTTGGGTGGGGAATTTTGTAGATAGACTTGAGGGTGTGAGGAGCATATGATTCGATCCATGTTCCATTATTAGAGTAGATGTTCTTCTCTTAAGTATTTTCTCTTTTGATCAACCATCGAATTATGTATATGCATGGGAGGACTTATAGCATCATTGTGATTCTATGTAGCTAGGATAATTGTACCATATAGTTCATATGTGTGGTTTGAATAATGTTTCCTTTATATTTTTTCCTCCATTTCTTTGCCTTTCTTATGAGGAATAAATTTGATGGTGGGGAAGCTCTATGGTATGTCCTAAACAAGTTTCCAAATGTCCAATCACACTACACATGGATATTTGGAGAGGTGTCATTGAAGGTGGAATTGGATTTAAATGTTGTTAGCTCCTCATCTTCCTTCTTTGTAGACATTTAATTCCCTTTCTTCAGAGTCATGTCACCCAAGATGCACTTTTACCAAAACTAAACACAACAATTAAACATTGGCTTGAAAATCAAAGCATATACAATATGCATGGATGCGAGAGCTCATACGCAAGTTTCATAGTAAAACACATAGCCAACATAAAATCACAATATAAAACATGATAAGAAACTATTACCTTCCAGTTTGTGCCTAATCCCTAATGTTATGAAAGGATGATGGAAATAAGCAAATTCAATAGATTATCCCACTTCCACTCACAAAGGTTTAAGTGATTTGGTAAATCACATTGCCTCCAATGAGTATTCACAACTCTCTTGGTGAAATTCATGAATCTATGAGGATGAGGGGTTCATAATTATGCCATCGAATGTCTTAGACACTCTAAGTAGTAACACAAAATGACAAGAGCATTAGTATGCATATAAGGATTCTATAGAAAGCTTAGGATAGTTTCTAGGAATGAGAATATAGGGTTCACTCAACAAAGAACCTATGTTCCTTTACATTCACCTACTTACAATGTGATAATACTCTAATTGTTTCAACCTGAACCAATCTACCCTTTCATTATGCTATAATATTGAATTCTAAATTAAATAACTTCCTTGGTGTGATTGGCATGGCTCACTAGAAGGTGAGAAAACTGAATTAGTGATTACAACAATGGTGCTCAATGCACTCGCACTAATAGAACCAACATCAGGATGAGGCTCCAAACTCACCAATTGCCTATACTCTTGTTGGATGTTGGGTGCAAAAAACTTATATCATAATGGAGATGGGGATGTCTTAGGCGAAGCTTAATCTGCACTTATGAAGACGATGGTGATAGTAATTCATTTCACAACTTAATAAGGGGATGAAGATACCTCCATCCATGCTTGCAACAATTCTCATGAGGATACAAGAAAGGCACACACCATGCCACTTGCCATCACAAATACGAAGATGAGTTAAAATATGCAACTTCCAAGAGTAATAGTGATAGTTAGCTTCACTGCAAGGCGCCATCGATAATTAATTTTGTGATTGTGAAAATAAATTCAAACTCTTGAATTATATTATGTTGGGAATTGCAATGGGTTGGATATAACAATCATGAGTTGAAAAGGTACTTATCACTCACGATC
This sequence comes from Picea engelmannii, assembly GCA_009831015.1. Classification (NCBI taxonomy): domain Eukaryota; kingdom Viridiplantae; phylum Streptophyta; class Pinopsida; order Pinales; family Pinaceae; genus Picea; species Picea engelmannii. Next base: position 383,480 of record ML781953.1, on the reverse strand, counting down.
ACAAAGATGAAAGAAAATAAACCAATTTAACTCATAATTATTTCATTGAAAGTGTTTAAGCTCACAATGGTTCGTAGTTCATGATGGGTTATGGAAGGGTAAGTAATTCATTTTCTAAATGAATTAAAGTGAAAACTTAGGTCACCACTACTTAAATGAGAATAGTCCCAAGTTTGGAGGTTTTGGGGAAGACAATATAATAGTGTCAAACTATAGGCTTTAATATAAGGATGACAACAAAACATTGTTGTGGGTGACATGGACACCTGACACCATTTTTTAATTTAAGGCATAAAACCCAATGTACGTGGGATGTAATGGTGCAACATGCATAAAAAAATTAAGTTTTAAGTCTCCATCTTTAAAAATATGGAAAGTAACAGACTAGGAATGCGCACGCTAGGGTTTTCTGCTGCAACCTAAACCAACTTCTGCCACCTACTGTACCGTGCTGCGGCCATGGAGGCCAAGGGAGGGGCACCCCACGCCCCCTCCTACATCTTTGTCATAGAAAAGGAACATGGCTCCTCTCACTTTAAGTGCCCCACCTTTGAACTCCCGGAGGGCATGCAAAAACTTATATGGGAGGACGAAATGCCCAAAGACAAACTGACGGACATTGATCCAAAAACCAGTCAATCAAAAACTAAACGCACCTGGGAATCAGGCAAGTGCATCCCATAAACTATGAAAGCTCCAAAATACACAATCAACTCTCCAAGAATCGAAGATCAGAGACAATACATGAGAGATTTTTCCCTAATAGGAAAATTCCCGGGGTTATGGCCTTCAGAAAAAGACCTGGTTAAATGGATTCAACATTGGTGGAAACCCAAGGGACATTACGATCTCCAACTAGGATCAAAAGGATTCTTTACAATCATCCTACATAACTTGGAGGACAAAAATTGAATCTTTGAAGGAGGACTGTACTTCTACAACTCAGCAGGCCCCTTCCTCTGATTCTGGACGAAAAGATTCAGCCCAAAAAAGGAAGACTTCACCCATGCCCCAGTCTAGCTGTGGTTGTACTCGCTCCCACGAGAATTCTGGTTGGAGGAAATACGCGCAGGAATAGGAAACACCATCGACAGTTACGTCAAAGCCTCAGAAGCAACCAAGCAAAGAAGGTACACTACTTATGCTCGAATCTATGTATATTTAAACATCTCAAAACCACTTCCGCGAGCCATTATCCTATATTGCCAAGATGATGAATGGTTCCAAACCCTAGATTATGAGCACATACCCTTTTGCTGTCAAAAATTTCATGAGACTGGACATCTTTTCCATGAATGCCCACTAAATAACCCACCCAAGCCAACTCAGGAAGACTCTGACAAGACCAAAGAGGGATTCATCCAAGTCACGGGCCGCAGAAAGCACCAAGCCAAGAAGACAACCCCCCAGGCCCCCACTGGACCCCTCACCAAGAACTCCTTTGATTCCCTACAAACTTCCTCAGATACCCCCACATCGTCCACCAACCCTCTAACAACTTCTACAACAACCACTGCTCAACCCGATTCCCCAGCCCCTCCCTCCACTCATTCTCCAGTACTGACGCCCACTCTTCCAAATATGCTTGGCCTGAAAATAGGGGATCTAGATACAGACCTAGAGGACCAGGAACTGGCAGGCATCGACATGGCCCATCTGGAACAAGCATATTGCAAGCAACAACTATATACCATTCCGCCAGACCAGCTGCACAAGGTACACAAGGTCTTTATCAATTCTTCGGCAGGAGGCTCAATAAGAGACAACACAAACCTGGGAGTACAAAAAGAAACCTCAAAAGAACAATGCAAGCCGACAAAAGAAGAGAATAAGAGAGGCAGAAAACCAAAACACCAACTCATTCAAGACGTAGGTAACTATCTGGTCAACTTAGGCCAAATATAATTGATCTTAGAGACTTTCCTTCCCCTCCAACCCCCACCATCATCATGAAGATACTATCCTGAAACATAAGGGGCCTCAATGCGAAGAGCAAACAAGATTTGCTCAAAGACAGAATCAAGAAGGATCAACCAGACATTCTCCTCCTACAGGAAACAAAATGTGCAGGGATAGAGGTGAATATCACTATTCAAAGATGTTGGAAGCAAGCTCAATACATGGAAGTGGATGCCAGAGGGGCAGCTGGAGATTTAGCGATACCATGGAACCCAACTATAGTCATACTCGATAACTTTTTTACCTCCAAGTGGACCATTAATGTGTCCTTTCGCCTCATCGGCTCGAACAAACAGGGCTACATTACAAATGTTTATGGCCCCCCCAGACCAAGAGACAAGGAAGATTTTCTACAACAACTGGAATGGATCGCAAAATACTTAGGCCCCCAGTGCTGGATTATTGGGGGAGATTTCAACATGATTACAGGACTGGAGGAGAAAAAGGGAGGCCATCGCTCTCTCAGCAACGATAGCATAAATTTCAATGACACCATTAGTCTATTAAATCTCATAGATGTTGAAACAAACAATGGGATGTTCACGTGGTCAAATAGGAGATCAGGAGCACTGTTAGAAAAACAGGACCACAGAGCAATAAAATAAAACAAATGCGGAAAAAAAACACAGAAGATACACAATACAAGAGAGACACAGATTTACGTGGTTCACCCAGTGTGGGCTACGTCCACCAAAGAAATTGCCAGGTCCTTTCTTTATTCTTATCCAACAAAATGAAGGGATACAACCTACAACAAAACCCGCTGTAACTTCCTCTTCTTTCTCTCACAGTCTCCTCTCTCATAATAAAATACTCACCAACATACATAGCCACAATACATTTCCCTCATAAAAGAGGGTTTCCTTCTAGGGCAAAAAATCCTAACATAATCTCTATCGTTAGATCTGCGACCTTATAATGAATGGTCCAGATTTACAATGAAATTACAATATACTTTTACAAGGCAATTTTTGTTTCGAGGGCTTCGCCCTCGAACCCCCGCTGGGGATCTGCTTGCCCCCAGACCCCCCAGCCGGGGGGATAGCCCCCCCGGACCCTGCAGAGGGGGTACCCGCCCTCTGCACTCCCCCGCATGGAAGAGTGTACATACTTCTGGGGTGTAAATACTTCATGGGGTATAAACACGGCTGGAAGTAAAAGACCTCTAAATCAGGAAGATAATCAGGCTCCACAACCAACAATCTCCCACTTGGAGACTGATCTCAACAACTCCACCGCTACTGTATATGCTGGACTCTGAACCTTCTTGGACCTGGAAAATTTCTCATCTTCATCTTCATTCTTGAAGACCAACTGAAACTGAACAGGAACTCAGTTTCTCCCTGGTTACTCCCTTTGTTAACATGTCTGCAGGATTCTGGCTAGTGTGTATCTTTTCCAGCTTCAATTGTCCATCTTCCAAGGCAGATCGTATGAAGTGGTACCTCAACTGTATATGCTTAGTCTT
>ML781953.1:336411-365475 GCA_009831015.1 Picea engelmannii | reverse complement strand
AGTGTAAAGGGGCGTCGAGAGTCCAGGGGACTTGAGCGTCATGACATTGAAAAGCGCCAAACCCCGACAGGAATTAAGACTGTGGTCTTGTGAAGGTTGTGGTCGTATTGACCAGGACTTAACCCAGAAATCCAATACGTGAAGAAGCGCACCGGGAATCGGAGAACCGCGAGTCCCGTGGACATAAACATGGTGACATCGCAAACCCTGAAACCCCAACGGAACCATATGATTGCGGTCACATAGGAATCTAGTCACGTGGACTAGAGAGCCTAGCCAGAGGGGCTAAGACCAGGGAAAGAGCTCATTGCGAGTCGGGGAATTGAGAGGACAGGGACTCTCGACAACGGAAAGTCCAAAACCCCGAATCTCGATATTGAATCAGGGATTGGCACCTCGCTAATGCAGGTTTCTGGAGATTTCTTATTTACGGGAGATTGACCCCAATTTTTTTTTAAATTATGATAGCGGGGGTGTTACAGATAGCCCCCCCGAACCCCACAGAGGGGGTACCCCCCCTCTTCACTCCCCCGCGTGGAAGAGTGTACATACTTCTAGGGTGTAAATACTTCATGGGGTATAAACACGACTGAAAGTAAAAGACCTCTAAATTAGCAAGATAATCAGGCTCCACAACCAACAAGCACAACATGTCTCCAATAGACTTGACTGATTCCAAATCTCTGAAGCTATTATGATGGACGACCTAGCATGGAACACCATTGTCATAGACATCCCGGGATTGGATCACTGACCAATTTTACTAACTCTCAATATCACTGGTACCCCAGGCAGGAAACCATTCAGGTTTGAAAAATTATGGTTGAAACACCCAGATTTCCAAACAAACATAAAGACTTCGTGGGAGGAGGCGACCATTCAAATAGTGACACCAATGTATTGGTTCCAACAAAGGCTAAAAAACCTCAAGCAACACCTAAAATCCTGGAACAAGTCTACCTTTGGAGACATCTTCCAAGCACAGGAAAATCTTAAACAACAAAATGCAAATGCTACAACAACAGATCCGATCACAGGGCTTGACGGAAGACCTTAAAACATAGGAAACACTTCTAAATAACCAGATTGAAGAGAGAAGAGCACGGGAGGAAATACTCTGGCGACAAAAACCTCGCATCCAATGGCTGAAAGTAGGAGAAAAAAATACAAAATTCTTCCATAGATCTATGATCCAGTGGCGCTAAACCAGTCACATTACCCACCTAGTATCGGTGCAAGGTACAAAACTTCAACAACATGAAGACATGGAAAAGGAATTGCTCTCCTATTATCAAACTCTCCTCAAGGAACCCCCAACAAATCGCTCGCAGACTATAGATTCCATCCTCAAGAACATACCCAAGGAGGTCACCAAAGAGAGAAATGAAGCCCTCATGAGACCAATAACTCAGGAGGAGGTCGATCAATCGCTCAAAGATACCCAGCTAGGCTAAGCACCTGGACTAGACGACTTCACCTCTGATTTCTTTCATTGTTGTTGGAGCTTCATTCATGTAGAGGTTTGGGAAATCATTGAGGATTCTCGGAAATCTGGAAAAGTCCTCCAAGCCCTCAATGCAACCTTCCTCACCCTCATTCCTAAGGAAAACAACTCCACGTGCCCATCACAATTCCGACCTATAGCCCTATGCAATGTCATCTACAAGCTCCTCACTAAGATCATTTCCACCCGACTTAAACCCATTATTCCTTTCTTTATCTCTCAGGAACAATCTGGTTATGTCAAGGGAAGACAAATCATGGACAACGTGATCTTGGCCCAGGAAGTTATCCACTCTATTCACTCTACTAAAACTCCAGGTATGCTCCTAAAACTGGATCTTTCTAAAGCTTTTGAAAAATTGAGTTGAAACTACTTAAGATCTTCCCTCCTAACCTTTGGCTTCGACTCAGCTTGGGTCTCCTGGATAGTCAATCTCACCTCCTCAACCTTGTTCTCCATTCTTATAAATGGTGAACCCTCCAAACCCTTCTCTCCTTCACGAGGCATAAGACAAGGAGACCCACTCTCGCCTTTTCTCTTTATCCTTTTGGCAGAAGGACTAAGTCGCACCCTTAAAGATGCCATCAGGGACCACTCCCTCTCTGGCCTCACACCCCATGGTATTTCTCCACCCATTTCTCACAGTCAATTCATAGACAAGATTCTTCTTATGGGTTTGTCCACAGCTAGAGAAGCCTTGCAGTTCAGAACCATCATTGACCTCTTCTGCGAGGCTTCAGGAATGGAGGTGAATTTACATAAATCCCAAGTGTTCTTCTTAAACACTCCTATGGAAATCCAATGTCACCTCTCACACCTCCTTGGCTTTACACTCAACACCCTTCCCTCTGTGTACCTAGGAATCCCCCTCATAGACAACCCACTCAGAAATTCTTCCTGGGATTCCTTACTTTCCATCTTCAAAAAAAGACTCTCTCTGGACCTTTTGCTCCCTCAATTTGCCTGGTCGCCTCATCTTACTCAAATCCGTCCTGCAAGCTCTCCCAATCTACATATTCTCAACCTTGGCGGCCCCGAATCCCATTCTCAATACTTTGAGAACGCTTCAAAGAAGCTTCCTATGGCAGGGTAACAAAGAGGGGCGTAAGATGTCCTTGTTAAGTTGGAAAAAAGTCTGTAGTCTGAAAAAGGATGGAGGACTCGGGCTCTGAGACCCTGCTATCCTCAACAAGGTCCTGAGTGCTAAAATATGGTGGAGGTGGCTAAAGAGACCACGAGACTTGTGGGCACAACTATGGAGGAAGAAATACACTCCCATCTGGCCTAAAACAGAGCTCATCAGGTGGAATCGTCAAAGCCTGGGATCACTAATCTAGAATGCTTCCAGGACCAACTGTGACCTCATCACCGACCACTCATTCTGGGAGCTTCAGAATGGATCCTCAACTAACTTCTGTAGTGATTCATGGCAACAAATCCCCCCAATAAACAAAGATTTAACTCTCAACCACCTCATCCTACATACAATTGCAGCAGGACTTCACAAAGTGAAAGACTATTGGAAGTCTTTTGATCTAGGGGAAATCTGGCGTACCTGGAAAACTTCACATGAGCACCTACACATTCCTCTACAGCACAACCTCCGTCCCGTGCAGGAAATTCTAGCTGCAAGGAAAATTCCCAGTCAACAAGGCAAGGACATACTCAGATGGGGCCGCTCCACCTCAGGAGCCTTCAACACTTCGGAAGCCTACTACATAAAAGCAGGACATAAAATCCTGCCTCAAGAGGAAGTATGGGGGGAAATCTGGGATATGAAAACCTGGCTGAAAATCAATACCTTTCTTTGGCTAATATCCCATGACAACATCCTCACCTAGGATAATCTTCGAAAAAGAGGCTTCATAGGTCCTTCCTGGTGTCATCTAGGTGGTCAGGAGGAAGAAACACAAAATCACCTTCTGAATCTTTGTCCCTACAGTTCAAGCATCTGGGTTCATAGCGCTAGTATCATGAGAACATCGGATAGAAACCGCACAGGCTTAAAAGAAACCATTGAGGGTTGGAAAGCTCGACCTTTCAGTCATCCATCCTCAACAAAATTTGGCAGCTGCTTCCAAGTTTCATACTCTGGAACATTTGGAAAGAAAGGAATGGAAGAATCTTCAAATCGATCACCAGGAGCTGGCAGGAGGTATGGAACACAATGAAAACCAATATGAACGAAACTCTCTTGCTCCATCAGTGGACATAGCAGGACCTCACTCCCCCTCCGAATGAGCTTCACATTCTCAAGGCGTGGAAAATCAATTTCCCTCCCAACCCTGGAAGATCAATAGCAGTTACAAGACGAAATACAAGCCCCACCCACTAGAACACTCCGCCCAAAGACTGGTTTAAACTCAACTTTGATGGAGCCTCCAAAGGGAACCTGTGTCCAACAGGCTATGGGGCGATTATCCGGAGTGACAAAGGTGAAATACTCCATATTCTGGAAGGTAACATGGGACAAAATACCAACAATGCTATGGAAATATGGAGCCTCCTCTGTGGACTACAAGAGGCAGAGGAGCAAGAGCTCTTTCCTCTCATCACGGAAGGAGACTCACAAATTATGATAAACCTTCTCACACATTTGATCAATGGGGCAGAACCGAAGAAAATATCCCCAAGATGGAGGCTAATGGATGGACTTTGTAGAATAAACTCAACTCTTCAACATCGATGGGTAATCCTCCCGTCACATGTCAGAAGAACAACTAATCAAGTGGCTGACTGGTTAGCCAATATGGGTGTTGATTCGAAGGAAGGGGTCTTCTCCTGCTCCCCGAAAGACAATCCCACACACCCTGCAGTCATCACATGCAAGAACCTGGCTCACTCCAAAGACCAACCCCCGGATGGGGTGCCAACGTGACATGAAAGACATAGCCCAGTTCAGGGCCATTTGGCCAAGCCACATGACAACAGTTGGCAGTCAAACATCTCGTCCACCATTACAACCTCACTGGTATGCTTTCTCTCCACCATCACCTTTCCTCCCACACTTGAACCTTACAGTTCATATGAACCAGAGCCTGCAAATCTTCATGGCGTAGCTTAACGATATCGCCCGGTCACCTCAACACTAACTAGCTGGGGTATCAACCCCATTGTCTACTTCGCCGACTCATTTCTCTCAAAGCGATATCCCCGGTGCTCATTTCATTCTCAGCTCTGTTGTCCAGCTCCGATGCATTTCCTCCTTTCTCATTTTGGATCCCTTTGGCTTATACCCTCCATTCTGGAGCTCTCTGGTGCGCACCCCCATGCCATGACCCAGGGGCAGATCAAGGCATGGAGCTGCCTGGTACCAAGCCCAGGGAAGGAAACCTCCCCCGTCTGTTCAGTCGTGTGAAGTCCCAAGCACACCGTGAGTTGTCTCCCTCAACGGTAACCTAGCTTCTCCCCCCACGTCGGCCCCCATGGATGCTCAATCGCCTGAAGAAGTTTTTCTGCCACCTCTCAACCACTTAGTCATCCCTGCTCCTCCTCCTCCTTCTCCACCACCCATTGATCTAGTAACTAGTCTCTCCCCCCTCTCGAATCCCTACGAATGTAAGTTCAAGTGGTTTTATCTCTCAGGCAATTCGATTGGGTATGTGCCTCCTCCCCCCTCTGCCCTGCGATGCCCCTCCTTTCCACCACCTCCCCTTTTGCCCCCGTGACATCTCTTTGATTCCTCTTCCTCCTCTCCACTCTCCCACCCCCATTCTCCTTTTCATAATAGGGAAGCTGAGCGTGCAGAACTCATGAACACTCTGAACAACATCAAAAAATATCTGGAGGACATCAAACCAACCTTGCGAGAGGTGCAAACCAAGGAAGATGATTGGTGGCGCCGAGTGGATAATGTGATGGCGTTTCTTCAATACCTTCGAAGAACCATGGCGGACCGAGAGACCGGGAAAGAACAGGTCTACGCTAGGTCACATTTCAGTCTAGGTTTCTAATACCTCCCCATGTTCTTTTTTTCTTACTATTAATATTTTGCCCCTGCGTGGCATGGTAGATTTTATTCCCTCAGACACTTGACATTTGTTCCTTTGATAAATTTGGCCCTGTGTGGCCACGTAGATAAGTTTAATTGTATAGACTGGATTACAGACAACGATGGTTTCTCGAATGAGCACCGTTACCTCCTTTTTGGACTCAAACACCTGGTAGAGGTGGTTTCCCAACATGGCACCACTGCTAAGAAGCCAGATAATTCCCAAACTTCTGTATTTTTTACCAGGAATTAATACATAATCTAATTTACCCCAAAAAAAAAACAAAAAAAAAAAACAAATATTGTTGTGACTTGGGAATAAAAAAGGAGTTGGGATTTCTAAAATAAAGCAAGACCCTATCATAATAGAGAAAGTTAACATTAAAAAAAAAATCCCCATATGTACATATGAGCATGTTACAATGTTAACATAAACATCATATTTATTGATATTTATAATCAAGTTATACACCTTGTTACCATCGATTTTTTTTTATTTTTTTTATTGTTGACTCTCAAAATAGTAAATAAATGTATTTGTAAATAATAACAACCCATTTATAAGAAATTAACTCAAAATTTATACCTTTCAAATTTCATAACCCAAAGACAAAAATTAATTATATTATGACCTATCTAGATCTTACTCTCTCTCCCTAGGCTATCTATGGATCCCACCATCTAGGTCTATATTCATACTAGATAAATTGTTTGGGTTGAGGATGATATTGACATATGGCATGACATTTCATGGCATTGGTTTCGAACTGTTACGATGGTGATTGATATGCTCCTTTTGGTTTTACTAACACTTACAAAGTTTAGTTTAGTTTATGTTGGTATAGCTTGTTATTAGTCCATGCCAAAGGCATAGAGGGACTATAGAGATCGAGAATTCGCTGACTTCATATTAATATGTCCTTTGACTATAAATTTTCGCATCATCTGTATTGTTCGAACTATAGTAGTAAAAACATTATTTTTTATATAATAAAAAAAACCTGATATGTTATCATCTCATTGGAGAATAGACTGGAAGTCTTATTGCTAGCTTCGTTGTTCCTAATGTTGTAAATGTTTAGATATCCAAAGTTTTGAGCTTGGATGCTCTTTTGTAATTTTTACAATTTTACTGAAATGTTTACATACCGAAATTTCTAAGCATCGACGTTGTTTTTTAATGTTTTTATTATTTCTATTTGTATTGAAATGTTTACATACCGAAAGTTTAGAACATTGACACTCTTTTTGAAGTACTTGAATAGGCCTGGCAGCTTAAATGTTTACATAGCACGAGGCCCTTAAACAAACCTGAAAGCTTAAATGTTTTCATAGCACGAGGCCCTTAAAAAACCTCGACAACCTTCAATGTTTACCTAAATAGGCTTCTCACAGTACTTTTTTCCTCGATTTTTTCCATACAATGTTGCAGTGAATTTGGAAAATATTGTTGTCCACCGCCAGTTGCATAACCATCGTATGTTTCATACTTCTTCTATGCTTGGAATGAAATTTAGTCACCATTGAAGATAAATATATTGTTTGCTGGTTCGGTGGATGCTTCTTGTTCCCTGGTTCGTTGGTTCGTCGGTTGCTTATTCTTGTTGTTTGGTTCAAGTTTGCGAGTTTGAGGTCGTGCAACTGCAATTGGGCTTGTTCATGCTTACTCGCTAGTTTGTTTCTTTTGTTTTCTTCAGCTTTGCAAGGTTGGGGTCCTGCGTCGACAGTTGGAACTGTTTTTTTGCACTTTGCGGTGTTCAAGTCCTGCACTCGCAAGTGGACTTGCGGTTCTGTCATTCATCATTAATGAGTAAGTTTCAATAGTATAATTTCATTTGTGTTCGTTGTTTACTATTCGTTGTTTTAATTTTGCATGTAAGAATGTTTAAGTATTTATTCATCGTTCTTGTCTTGCAGAGTTTGCATAGAGGTTGGCATATATTTTTCTCCTGCTCTTCAATTTTCCTTCGATTTTTTCCCGGGACTTTGCACCATGTCCATGCCAATGTCGTGTGCACAACTCTGGTTGTCATTTTTTCTAACATTGCAAGTTCCGGTCCTTTTCCGTGTGTGACGAAGTCAAAATATAGCGCCTATCCCGTACGGGAATTGAACTCGTGTCTTTCGAATGAAAAATACGATGTCAATCTTGTTGCCTTTTTAGGATTTTTTTGTAGAAGAAAACTACATATAGGTGTAGAAGTGCTAGGTATGATACAACCGTGCCTAGGCTGCAACAAAATTGCACAAAATTGGCATATCTTTCCATCCCTCTCTTAAATTTTGCTCCAATTTTTTCTCCTAACTTTGAACCATACCTACATGCCTTTGCAAAATGTTTTTGTAGAAGAAAAAGATATTGAGATGGTGCTAGCAAGAGTGGTGTTCCATGGATTGCAAATTGCAATATTCAATTTCTATGTCGCTTCACGTGCAACATTGCTAACATAATGAATGTGTTCTCAAATGCATCACACCATTTACATCTGGATGAAACCATTATCATTGTAGGATACTTCAGTGTTGACATGCTACAAAATAGTGGCATAACAAATAATTGGACAACTACATGTGCAATTACAATGTCCACTTTCTTTTGGTTAAGATAAAACATGTGCAAAACACACTTATTAACCATATATGGTGAAATGTGCCCATATCACAATACAACCTCTTTATCCTATACACAGACTGGTCTGACCACGATACAATTTGTCTTGAACTTGAAATATGAAATATACATCAAAGATATTGCAAAATTATATTTCCATCTCTCAAAGCATATCTGGATACTTTGTTGCACAAAACCAAATCATTCAGCTATGACCATGCGATTTCTTAATATTTTTTGGCATGTAATATATTTTGGATAGGAAAAATTCTATATAATTACAACCATGGATCAAGAAAAGAAAAGGTTCATGTTTCTAACTCTCTCTTATTCTATTCCTTTGATTCTCATTTACTATATGTACATATTACTTGTTCTCCCCTACATACCAACTTCCATTCATGTTCATTGTATTTTGTGCATTCCCACATTGAAACAAACAGAATAACTGGAGAAGACGAAGGACTCTTTACTGCAAATGTAGAAGAAGAGATACAAAGGTGCATACTTGTACTCTTATTTCATATTCCATTGTTTTGTACTTCATCTATTGTCTGTATATGTGTTCTACTGCTTTGCACCTAATTTATTGTATGTAGATACTGCGTATCTTCCTACATAATAAATTATCTTCATGTCAATTGTATTCTCTATGCTGCTACATTGAAATAAATGGAACTCTGTTTATTTTTTTACATGTCTTCTTGCATACCAACTTACTTTCATGTCCATTGTATTTTCTGTATTGCTACATTTCAACAAACATAATAACTGGAGAAGACGAGGGACTCTTTGCTGGAAATGTAGAAGAGGAGATACAAAGGTGCATGCTTCTACTCTTATTTCATATTCCATTGTTTAATATTTCATTTATTGTCTGTATATTTGTTCTACTTGTTCTACTATTTTGCACCTAATTTATTGTATGTAGATACTACGTATCTTCCTACATAGTAACTTATCTCTGTGTGAATTGTGTTCTCTGTGCTGCTACATTGAAATAAATAGAACTGTATTTCTTTTTTTACATGTCTTTCTACATACTAACTTACCTTCATGTCCACTGTATTTTCTGCATTACTACATTGAAAGAAACAAATTAGTTGGACAAGAAGATAAATTATTATATGCCACAACAGAGGGGGCTGAAGTACAATCTTCGAAAAGGTACACCAACTGTGATAGTAAATCAAATACACAAAACAAGTAGGTGCATATAATATTGGACTAGAAAACGATGATTTGGAAACAATAGGCCTTTCTTGAGACTTCCTGCTTCCAAACATTGCCCTCCCCATTTATATTTTCCCACTTTCTATTATCCCTTATTTTTCACTCTTCTATACTTAACCAAATTCCCCTTTGTTTTTCTCCTCTACTTTCTCTTTCTAGTTGCTTTGCTTAGTCATCTTTCTGAAAAATGTCTAGGTGCTTGGGTTGGAGGACTCACGAGTTCACATTTATACTCATGCTTCTATATCATGACTCCGACCGATGACTTCCTCATTCCATACTTAGCCACTTTTTCGATCGCAAGTTCCCGGGTTGGCGGGCTCAAGATTGCACCTTTAGCTTCGGGGGTTCCACGATATACAGATTGGCCATCGTACTCCCCCATCATGTCCTATTCCCTATTACACATTTTTGCAGTCAAAAAAATCTGAGGCATACAATATGACCGTCGGGTCCTCATGTTTCCTGAGTATCCCTTGACACCCTATTTCGTATTCCATCTCCTTCGAGCCTATATGTGACATTCAGAAAAATTATGGACAACATACACTGCATATGCTTAATGAGTCCTTATGATGTTCATCTACACATGCTTGCATCAGAAAAAGTTGGACTAGTGACATGGGCATGAACAATCAATCATCTCAAACATCAACAGAACGACAAGGCCAAAGGTAAAGATTCATACATTGTGCTCCTAATATGTTTACCAAACAAATATCCCGAGATATTTATTCATCTATGCCATGATAAATATGTTGATGTCATCTGCAACACATACTTTTCAATTCACAAGAAGTATCGACGAGTGCAAGTGAGATGCCGAACATAGCACAAGTTCCACTGACTAAGAGGTCTGGTTCAAAACTCTGCCCTCCATACTTCATCCAAGTTGTGTGTCTACTTGTACATTTATGCCAAGAAAAAAAGAAAACAAAAAAATAATGCAGACTACCATTCACATTACTTTTCCTGTTCAAAAAATGTCACCAAGTCTAAACTTATAACACCCAAAATACTATCAATAGAGGGCTTGAACAACCGTCGAACTAGACAAGTGTTCATCAAGGACATAATGGTCGTCTATAGCACCTACTTGGATAAGGAAAAAAAAACTAGATTCATTATGCGTGTTGACATGACAGACAACGAAGCCCTGATGACAGTCACATTGACTATCCCTACACAACTTGTCCAGAAACATGCAAAAAAGTTATTGCTAGGTAATGGGATATCCATTACAAATTTTAATATATTGCCCAAAACAGTATATGACAGTGGTGATTGTGATCAGATTATATCGCTCAACGAAACAAGTATTGTGGAAAAATTCCCGCGATTTGTTCAAAATATCATTTCGTACCGGACACAACAATCAACCAACTTGCATAAAGCAACAACACTTACCCAATTGGAACCATTAGTGCAGTTGTCACACTCGTGAGAAATATTGGCTCGCAACACATTCTCCATATAAAGGATGGAGAGTTAGACAACGACAAGGCAATGGTACCATTCTCCATATCTAGTTTTTTCATTTACTTTCACATGTCCATGTATCTCGGTTATATTACACAACTATTACATTGTTCCATGTTGTAGCTGCAATTGTTTGACACCTATTCAAATTTGTTTTCCTCAATGGAACAACAATTGCATAAAGGGCAATTTCCGCTTATGCTCTTCAAAAATATAACAAAGAAAAAAGATGTTAAAGAAATGATATTTTGCACAACCCAAGCAACATTTGTAACAAAATTGTGAACAAACATAGTACAAGATCTCAAGAAACTAACTAGCTCGAAAACTGTTGTGCGTATACATCTACAATTTCATCCTCACTTTGCTCATACAAATAGCCTTCACCAATTTTCTATAGTTTTTTTGTTTGTTGTGCAGTTGTATATTATATTGTTCAATATATTAACTGATATTCTCACATGCCCAGGTTGAGGGTGTTTTGGTTGCAATGAATGCGCACTCGACCCCCTTCGAGCCTGTATGTGCCAAATGCAACTCTCCTGCTTCTACCTCTGCTTTCATAAATGATGGTACAATTGATTGTCTACGATGCAGTAGAATATTCCCTTACATATATAGACATTGCCTCAACATTGCCATCCAAACTGTCGGCAACACAATCGTACATTGTACAATTAGACAACCTTTGTTACAAGATGTGCTTCTCGGGCTAGCATAATTTCCATATGAAGTATACCTACAGAAAAAGGCAAACAATGTCTACATGTTGTGCGACTTTCGGGTTCATAACAAATTTACCTTAAACGAGGACAACGCAATACTGCATATCAGTTGAAAAAAAAAATAAAAAAATTCATATCAAGCGTTGGCAGGAAACGAAACAATCTCATGTGTATCTGTCCATGCCACCCAATGAGGATATGAATAGAATTTTGCAGTGCCATGGAAAATTGAACATGAAGCACATAAGATTGTTTAGTCCAGAAATGGGAAGCATGAGGACAAACCCCATAAAAAGTATCCAACTATGAATAAATCAGGCCCATCCTTTGAACCGTCGAAATGGCTTGCTCCTATGAACGGAACCATCAGGAATTTCCAATAATATTGGAATTTGTCATTGTTAAAATTGGTAGTGATAGAACATAGCACTATCAGAAGCAAATGTCCATAGTGATCTTGCTTCGTGATAAAATAGTAATCGACAAGTTTCTTGGTGCCAAATTGGGGGTTTGGTTATAGTTGGGATACAATGTCGAATCTCTGCTGGTTTTGTGCTGCCTTATGTATGGCAGACTTTTGTTCATGTGCTTTCCTGCTGTAGTTCAAGGTTTTCATGGGCCCGATTATTTTCTCATGGGAACATATAACACATGTAAGAGAAAAGCAATGCCACGCGTGTTTTTTTCATATCAAATTGTTTGATGCATAGGTCGATGCGTACTACTCTATGGACCCTTGTGGGATCTCCCTTGGAGCCTTTTGTGTTCATGCGTTGCCTTGTGCCTCGACTTTCAATACATTTGGTGTTCACTTGGCTCTTGGTTGTATGCTTAGTTCTGGAAAATTAATGATACATTCAGGATCTTGGCGGTTTTTCTATGATCTTAAAGAATATACAGGACCTGCTTTGCCTTTTAATATAAGCTCTCTGATGCAAATGTAGTATGTGGCTCGTTTTAGCAATTATACTTGATCGATGAACTTACCAAAATTCATCTTCAGAAATATTTTGAAATAAAAGGATATATGTTATGTGAAGTCTAATGGAACTATCATATAAACCACAAAAAATTCATCTTAAAATTCAAATTCGTTGTTGTTATACTTGTTGAAGAAATTTCTATTTTCAACACACTAGTTCAGTGGGAGTTAACCGACTAGTTCTATTTTAGACTTTCTATTTTTACCATCACTATTATGCATGCATGCATTCCTAAGGAAAGCTAACTGTTTGATTGTTTTTCTTAATTATGGAATGTTTTCCCTATATATGAGTGTATTCTACTCATTCATTGTATCATATTGATCATGATCTATGTATCAATCATCAGCTCATTGGAGTAGTGTGAATATATTTTCTCATTCTTCCATATTGAATCTCTCTTTCTTTTCTTGATAAGCTTTGTTTGTACTTGCTTTAGCTAGATCTCATGTACAGGTTTCCATGAAACATTGACATGGCATCAGAGCTATGTGGCTTGGAGCAAGCCAGACGAGCCAAAGAATAAGGAAAATCGGGGTTTCGGTGAACTAAATTTGTGGTTGTACCTTTCAGTAGTTATTCCTCCCAAAATATTACATTTTTGAGGAAATGGCTTCGTATAGAAGTAAATCGGTCCATTTTGGAAGTGGGTTTTCAACCGTTTGGTGAGATTCTTCACCGTTTGCTCATAAAGTAAGCCGCAAGATAGCCTCCTGAAACTGATACGAATCTGTGGCCGTACCTTTCTACATTGATTGCTCCCAAAAATATTAAGTTTTTGAGGAAACGACCCATTTGAGAAGTAAATCGACCCATTTTAGAAGTGGGTTTTGAATCGTTTAGCGAGATTCCTCACCGTTTGCTCAGAAAGTAAGTCGCAAGATCATCTCTTGAAACTAATATGATTTTTCACTTAAAGTGCCATTTCTGCCGTGATTTCTTAATTTTTCACTTGCAGATTGAGAGTAAATTTTTAGGGGTTTTTAGAAACAGTGGGAGAGATGGAGATGACAACTATTATACAGTCAAACTTGGTGGTAATCCTCACACCATACAATTATTTTGATTGGAAGCCCAAGGTGACGTTCCAACTCAAAAGAAAAGGACTATACAATTTGATGATGGCGAGAGAAACATAACCTACATCAGCGATTGAGAAGATGAGATGGGCGAATCGTAAGGATGAGGCCACATGACTATTTTTTGAGTTAATCTCTGCTGATCTATGGTTTCATGTTGCCTCATGCGAGACTCCAAACGAGATCTGGACCACCTTGGAAGGACTCTTTGGAAAGCAGGATGAGATGCGAGGTCATATGCTTGAGGTAGAGTTGAATACCTTAGACCCTAAAAGTTTTGATAATATACAAGATTTTTTTACTAAATTTAAATATTTGCTATTAAGCTTGGGTGAATGTGGTATTGATAAGTCTACACAAGAGAAACAACTTATTCTAACAATCTTGGCCAAGCTAGGACCAGAATACGTTGTATATGTCTCCAATTTCCATTTTGGTAGATGTCGAAAATGCCTAAATTGGCTCAGTTCATTGAGTGTCTTACACAAGAGTAGAAAAAACTCATACAAATGGGCCTCATGAAAGATCCCAAAGCACATGCACTCACCATGCATGATGGAAAATGATCATTCAAATAGAACAGGAAGGAGGGATATTCCAAACCCTTTAATGATTCTTCAGGTTCTAAAGATTCTTCAAATTCCAAAGGGAAGAAGAAGAAGGGAAAACATTACACATATTGCAATAAACCGAATCATGAAGAATCCATATGCATGAAGAAACACATCGATCTTATGGCACATGCATTTCAACAGAACAACCTTGGAAACTTCATTCCAGAGGGAGTCAAGAAGCATAAGGAAGAAGATCATGCTCCTAAGAAAGGTAATCATCATGCTCTTGTTGCAATTAATTCCTCATCTGATTCATGGATTATAGATTCCGGTGCATCCCATCATATGGCAGTGAAAGAGGAATTTTTCTCTTCCTTACGTCCATGCTCAAGACCCCCTATTCTCATGGGGGATGATACTCCAGTAGCACTAGCAGGAGAAGGGAGAGTGGAACTCCACAATGGAAGTTTTGAGAATGTTCTACATATTCCAAGTCTTTCTATGAATCTGCTATCAATTTATCAGATCACTCAGAAATCTAAAAAGGTTGAATTTACATCAGATTCAGTTTCGGTAATTGACATGCATGACAATTCCATTATTGCAATTGGTGAGGTGGATCACAAGTCAAGGTTGTATAAATTCACTAAGTTTTCTGACGATGACTCCTCTATTCTACTTACACATAAGGAGACTACTTTGCATGCACCTCCAATGCAACATGCATATACTCTTGTTCTTCCATCAGTTTCAGACATCAGAGATGATTCCATGCACTCAAATTCTATACATGGAAATAAGCAGGTAGTACAACCATATAAGAAGCCAACGCCGAAGCTTCAACAGATGCCCAAGAAGGCATATACCACACTTCAGGCAACAGAAAACCTTGTAGGTAATCCATTGGATTCGAGCATTACTCGATCTCAACATGAGGAGCCTTCTCATGTACTTTTAGCTTAAGAACCTACGATGCCCATGCATTGCTATATGGTTCAATCTATTGATCCACATACCTACAATAGGGTTGTGGAAAAACCATTATGGCAAGAAGCCATGCAAAAGGAGTATGACTTACTCCTACAGAACCGGACTTGGAATCTGGTTCCACTTCCACCAGAAAAGGAATATTTTCAGGTGCAGAAGGGTCCATAGGATCAAGAGGTACAAGGCCCGATAGGTTGCCAAAGGAGTTCATCAGATCCATAAAGATTTCTACATCTTTACGAAGAATTTCAGTGAGCATAAATTTTAGACTTTACAGGATCGTCTTGCAGTGAAGAACACAATTGTCTAGCAGTTGTTATTTTCTTCTTTTGATACATTATCTTTTCCGGGGGGGTTGTTCCCACATGGTTTTCCCTCTTTCCTCACTTTTATTTAGTGTTCATTAGTTGCATTGTACATGAGTACCTAAAATGGAATAGTAGCCAAGACTCATTTTTTACTCCATAGTGATGTTCAGGGGGGGTGTTAGAGATTTTTTTTTTTTCAACACACTAGTTCAGTGGGAGTTAACTGACTAGTTCTATTTTAGACTTTCTCTTTTTACCATCACTATTATGCATGCATGCATTCCTAAGGAAAGCTAACTGCTTGATTGCTTTTCTTAATTATGGAATGTTTTTCCCTATATATGAGTGTATTCCACTCATTCATTGTATCATATTGATCATGATCTATGTATCAATCATCAGCTCATTGGAGTAGTGTGAATATATTTTCTCATTCTTCCATATTGAATCTCTCTTTCTTTTCTTGATAAGCTTTGTTTGTACTTGATTTGATTTAGCTAGATCTCCTATGGAGGTTTCCATGAAACACTGACAATACTTACAGTGAATTTGACAGTACAATAATTTTACTTAAACATCCCAAAATTGATTTTCCTGTGGCTTTTCGATGCTTCTCTTATGCAAACACATTCTGGAAACTATAAGCATGACTCACTTTATCTATTCCTTGATTGAATATCTCGTTCACCTGTGTAATGCACTTCATAGTTATTGTTAAGACCATCAATGGGGCTTTCTTAACACCAATTCCCGCATTCGAAAATTGCCATGCCCTTTCTTTTTGCCTTCTACTTTCCCTTTCTGGTTACTTAGTCGTTTTTCAAAAAATGTCTAGGTGCACGGGTTGGCGAATTCACGTGTTCAGATTTCCACTTCTGCTTTTATATCACGAGTCCGACCGACCGCTTCTCCATTCCGTATTCAAAAACTTTTTTGGATCACGGGTTCCTGGGTAGGCGGGCTCCACATTGCGTTTCTATTGTTTTGCTGCCTGCAAATAGCAACCAAACTTCCTCGATCTACAAATTGACAACCACATTCCCCTTTGTTTTTCTCCTTTACTTTCCCTTTCTGGTTGCTTGGTCATTTTTATGAATGTCTCATGCTTTTATATACATCACCTGAAGTTCCGCAATATACAAATTGTCCGTCTAAGTTCGTCATTGTGCCTTGTTCCGTGTCACACATTTTGCAATCAAAAGTTGGGATACATACAATTTGACCATCGAGCCCTCACATCTCCTGAGTATAACTTGTGGCCCTGTTTTCAAGCCCATCAATATGCCATGTTCTGAATATGTCTCATGTTTTTATATCAAGAGTTCGACCAACCGCTTCCCCATTGCATACTCGACCACTATTTCCATCGTCGGTTCCCAGCCAGGCTTGCTCAACATTGTGCTTCCATTGTTCTGTGACCTACAAACAACACCCGAAATTCTGCGATAAACAAATTGACCATTGGGCCCTCACGTCTCCCGAGTATAACTTGTGGCCCTGTTTTTAAGCCCATCAATATGCCCTGTTTCGAATATGTCTCATGATTTTATATCATGAGTCTGACCAACCGCTTCCCCATTGCATACTTGGCCACTATTTCCATCGTCGGTTCCCAACCAGGCTTGCTCAACATTGTGCTTCCATTGTTCTGCGACGTACAAACAACACCCGAAATTCCATGATATACAAATTGACTGCAGAAATCCATCATTGTGCCATGTTCTATGTTACACATTTTGCAGTCAAAAGTTCGGAGACATACAATTTGACCATCGACCCCTCATGTCTCCTGAGTATAACTTGTGACCCTGTTTTGAAGCCCATCCGACCACTTTCCATACTTGGCCATTTCTTGGAATCTCTTTCGCGGGTTTGCGGGTTGACGAAATGTCCAATGCTTAATCGCTCTTCGCCATCCCCTCCACCTTCGCACTTCTTTCTAGATATGCAATTATTAATCTTTAATGTTAATAACTCATCGTGTAGGAACCGTTAAGATTGTCATTAATGTCCAAAAGGTTGGAGGAGATCTGTCATTAATACAAATTAAACCAAGTTTTGTGGAGGGTTGTGTTATCCTTTCCAAGTGTTCATTTCAAGCATCATGCAATCTCTTTTGTGCGTCGTTCGATTTGCGGCTTCACGTAATCTCTAATCCTTAATCGCTCTTCACCATCACCACCACCTTCGCACTTTTTTCTAAATATGCAATTAGTAAGCTTTAATGGTAACAACTCATTATGCACGAACCATAGGGATTTTCATTGATCAACAAAAGGCTCGAGCATATCTCCCATTGATACGCATTAAACCAAGATTTGCGGAGGATTATATTATCCCTCCCGAGTGTTAATTTCAAACATCATGGAATGGCATTCGCGCGTCGTCGGGTTGGCACGTTCATGAAACCTCTAATCCTTAATTGATCTTCATTGTACCAACCACCTTCACACTTCTAAGTATGCAATAACTAAGATTTACTGCTAACAACTCATCATGCAACACCCATAGAGATTGTCATTAATGAGCGAAAGGCTCGAGGGGATTTTCCATTCACACGCATTGAACCAACATTTGCGGAGGGTTATATTATCCCCTCCAGCTATTCATTTAAAGCATCGTCTGGACCAAAACGACATTCTCGTAAACTTATGGCACCGGCTTGACAACAGTTCTGTGGAAATACAGTGAACATCTTCAGGCGTGAGGACCAGAGCTTCTAGTGGTCCAGGGCATATTCTTACTACTCATCCCCTTCCGCCCAGAACGAAGTAATTTGGACCTTTGGAATTGCTCGTGCAGGCTGTGCCCTGAAGTTTTTGACTATAAGTAGTTGGTCTCTTGGTGCGTCGATAAATATATTTCATGCCGAAGAATTATTCCACTGCCGGACCACTCTCCTGTTTCTTTTTCACCTCAAGTCTTCCACAAGATATTAAGATTGTCGGAGCCAACATTGACGTTCAGAGGAGAAGACTCCAAGCAATTCCTAAAAAAGCATAATAACAGGTTGGACCTCTTGCCCGAGTTCTTGGAAGATCTGACAAGAGTTCCTAAAGATATCACAAGCTTGCAGGTTAGTTCATTTAGAAATCCTTTCCGAGAAATTGCCTGGCTGTTTACAATAATAACGAGACAGGAATCCACAACTAGTATTTCCTGCATGGTTCTTTATATTTTGTATTTCACATTCAAGGAACAAGCTATTTTTGATTGGGGGAAGCTAATTTCCATTGAAATCTGTTCCCAATTGTCAAGATTAAAAAAGGAGAAGAAATTTTGTATGTCATACTACTTGGTTTTTGCGATAGCGCATTGCTGCCCATTTCCAAAATTATCTATGTCCAAGAAGGTAAACTGAGAATTCGACCTAGTAAACTTCTGTTATCAGGCCTTGTGGAGACACAAGGCCTCCCACTATTTTTATGAGGTTTTTAATGACTTTGTCTTTGTTTTCAAAGATTTATTGTTAGGAAAGGATGCTCCCCACATGTCTGACCACACAGCCAAGTTTTTGGACAGGAAGGGGGCACTTGAACAAATGAAAAATTACAACGTGATAAGGATTTTTTGCTCCAAGGAAAATCCTGCTTTCCTTCCATGTCACATTACAGACAAAATGTTTGTTACAGAAATAGAAAGGCAATACAACTACTGGTTGCATCTATTCCATGAGAAGAGAAAAAAATAGTTCATTCCTCTACCTTGGAAGTCGGGGAATTCGTGTTGAGGAACGTCAACAAAATTGACGAATTCGTAGCCCATTTCAACAACTTGAACCTAAGATATGATGAAAGGATAAGAGGGTTCGACCCTAATGGAATATTTTTCGAACATTTACTTATAGTTGGCTTCAACAATTCTTTTTTCCAGAGATGCCTGAGAGAAAATAGAGACACTGATGACAACACTCCTGCTTCTAACGTCGACGACCTAGAGACATTGCAAAGCACCAATGAATTGTACAAACAACATGGAAAAGGCCCCGGTGAGAAGAGTGTTCAGTCCTCGGATACCACTCCCAGAAGTACGACATCCTGGAGCATCGCTCCAACAGCCCACCCCAGTAAGAAAGAAACCCATAATTCTTCAAACGAAGGAGGAGACAACGACCCTCCTCGCGCTAAAATTGATAGTTCTCACAATATTCCCGTGAAGAAGAAGAGAAAAAAAATTGTAGGGCAAGCGGAAGAGCCCAAAATTGAGAGTGAGAACATGGAACTTGAGAGTGATCTGGATAGCGTATTCCACAACATTGATCAGCCTGGGGACGTGATCTAGCATAGTCACCCAATGGATATAACTAAGACTGTAATTTTTGACAAAGATGAATCCTTCGTATTCCAGAACGTTGTTTTTGACAACGAGTCTAAAAATTTAATTATTGAAAAGAGAGATGTAAAAAATAAGAAAGGGAAATCTCGTTTAGATATTAACCTTAGGAACATGTGGCCATCCTAAATCTCCCGACTTCACTGAGAAACCAGAGATGTTCCTGATGATTTTATTGGAGGCATTGATGCCGAGAATGCCAGACTGAAGGACCAAGTCAAGGAAATGGAGGAAGATTTGATTCCTATGGCATCGCTTTCCAGTCCTTTAGCAATAGCCATGGCTGCCACCCCTGCAACCAAGTTAAAAGGATCCTCCATCCTCCTTGCATCGTGTAGAGGCTATGTGGAGAATAATATCAAGAAAAGAATAGAGCTGATTACCGAGGCCTAGGAAACATCACAAAGTATGGCTTCCCTTGGAACGAGGGCACATGCTTTTCACGAACATTTGCAGGCGGATTTAAAAAATGAAGAACGTTTCTATTTAGACATGGTCATCCCTTTTGGCATCCATGTCAACAACATGACAGATAAGAGAAGAAGACAAAAAGATCTCCTCTCCCAAAACCGGATCACTCAATTAAATGCATGCTGGAAATAGAAAGTGAAGAACATGCATCTCATTGTCCAATAATGTGAACAAGACATATCAAAGAAAGAAAAATTATTTAGAAAGCTGACCGAAATAGACTTAGTTGGAAGTACCAACGAGGTGCAAGATCCCAACATAATCGTCAACTCCTTTCCCTTAACTAAGCAAGACTTCGATAAACAAGTTGATATTTTTAAGGGGTTGTCTTTAGAAAAGTTTTACAACATCCTTGAATATGGTGAAGATGACGTGGACCTCTGACAAGTCGACTATTTGGTACAAAATGAAGAAATTGATCAGGCTCCGCGTAATCTTTCTACCGATCTAAGGGAATTAGAAAATGAACTTTTCAACATAAAAATCTAGGATGAGATCAACATGGCCCCCTTGAGAGGCCACTTTGAAGAATGGGTCCAAAGGGCAATGGAGAAGGTCACCGACGAAGGGCAACAGGCAGTTGGCACGATTCTAGTAGTCGTCGACGACATCAATAAAAAGGCATCAACAAACAAATAACAAAGGGAGAGATATGTACCATCACTGTAAGTCTATACTGATCACACCCTGCTTTTTTTATCGATCCAATTATTCCACCTTTTTAAATAGAAATGTCTAGCCAAAGACCGATACCTTCCAATTTCTTCTTTTCAGGTCTTGCTCTCTACCGTCACCCACTTCTTCTTTCTACAGTCCTATTTCTTGTACATATTTATCTTATGGTCCACGGGAGCCCCAATTCCAGCCTATATGACAAACACATTTAAATTTTCAGGAATATGTAACAAACAATATAATATTTTGATATATTTCAAATAAAACTATTTTTATCTCCTTTTATATTTATGTGCTTAGAAATTTTTATCTTCAACTATGTTGAATGTAAAGAGTTTGTGTTTATTTAATTTGAATGTAACTTTATATGTGTCTTGTGTGTTTTATCTTATTCTCATGCATATCTTTTTCTCCTGTTATGCATATAACTTTATTTGTCCTGGCACATATAGAGACACACAAGCCAGATGATCTATGAAAATTGTACTTAACTCTAACTAGTTGGAAGTATATAGAAATCATTATGAATGAATTTCATAAATACATTGAAGAGATAAAACATGCAAGGTAGGAACACAAATTTCAAACATAACAAATCAAACTACTGGTAAAAAATAAAAGCAAGATGGATTATGTACTTTCAAAAACTAAATGGTTTCAATGCCATAATTGCTCTAGAGGCCACGTGCCATTTTTTGCATGGATACCACCTGTGCTTCATGCTACTTGCCACGTCTCCACTGCAGTTTCCATTTGCCTCCACTACTTTTCCCCCATCCTTGTGTGGTTATTCCCAATTCAACCTGATAGGGACTGTGCTGCCATGCAACACTTGTTGTTTGTTACTTCTGGTTGAAACCTTCAAACCTGCGAAAGAAAATACACATTTTAGTTATCACATGCAATTCCAAAAAGGTTGAGTTCTATGGAAGCCTGTAAAGCTTGATTTGCAAGCATGTTTATTCTATATATCACAAGCTTGATATATAACGTAGAATATGGTTTGACTTTGGCAATTGTTTGATGTTTTTTAATCTTCCTCATATGATTTCGATTTGATGGATTATGGATTTAGCAACCTTACATTTTGATGGATAAACGTTTGATGTATAGGAGGTCCCACTTCGCCCTTTTTAATGACATTAGGGAATGCCCCCGCCTTTGTATTAAACGTTGCATGGTGAATGAATGATGATGGCAAACCTAATTTGAGCTATTCATTGGGAGCCAACAACCATTGTGTTTCTTGGGAAAATAGGGTAGTTGAACATGGTTTTACTTTACTCATTTGCCTTGTTGGGTTTGAGTTTTTTTTTTTTTTTATAGATTGAATTTTATAATTAATTTTAAAGGGGTTTCAAGAGTTTATTATGGAGATTGAGGATTCCAATTCCAATTCCAATTTGTTTTTTCTTCTTAATTTTGTAAGCTTAGTTGAGATGTGGATACTTGGACAACAATTTTGTTGGGCATTTTCAATGCTAATTTCTCTTCTAGTTATGGTAAGCTATTTCTTTTCCAAATCACCCATTTTAGCATTGTTGATAATTTTTTTTTTATAGTTTGAAGCAATAAAAACACAAGTATGAGGTTTACTGAAAATTAGTATTGAATATTTGTTCCCACGAATTAGTGTTGAAATTATATTTGTTTTTCTCATAATTCATGGTTTATTGTTGAATTTATATTTTCTTTTATCATAATTCATAGTTTATTGTTGTAGTTATATTTACTTTTCTCATAATTCATGGTTGCTTGACACAACATGATTTACAACCTTGTTGCTTCTAAATGTCTCTTGGGCACTTAATTCCTTTTAATGAATAAAAGTCATTTTATGGGTTTAGGTAGTTGCTTCAAATATAATATGAGAGCTGCCCAAAATTGCATCTATGTCCTAAATGATATGAACAATAACTAGAATTTATTCCAAACACAAATTTATCTTCATCCTTAAGCTTGTTAGTATTTAATGTTTTCATCTTTTTATAAGCACATTGTAAAATTGATGAATCTCATCCTAACCTATAAATGAATTCATAGCTTCAAATTTGATTGGTTGGGCATATTCATAACTTGCTTTAGAATTGTGTAATTAAAAAATGAACAATGATGAGTTTTTTTCGGTGCATAAGCATGTGTTTTGTGTTTAAGTTGCATTTTTCATTACATTACATGCCAATGTTTCCAAGATGAAATTGAAGACTTGATGTAATAGTAGTATGCTTTGAACTATGTATATGCAATATCTTAATAGTGTTTCAAGGTCAATTGTATGCCAACTATGTGTTTGGTCTTGCCTTCCCTAAAACTATCTCAATGCAATCCTTGGATTTAATAGTTTTATGATATGTTTTCTTTCTCTGCATGCCATTTGCTTAATCATCTACATTTTGTTTTCTTATTGTGTTATAGTTGATCAATTTGCTTGAGTTGGGCTAGTGACAATAAAAGCATGATTATTAATGATATCTATGTTTGCTATGCTTTTATGTTCTTAAGATGAATTTTGGACATGGAAACAATCGTGCTTCCGCTCATGGAAATAAATGAGGAAATGGGTGGAGAGTAAACATTAATTGGCATGCCAAGGGTAGAAAGAGAACAATGTTCTTGATTTATGTTGATGCAAACTTAGAAGAATTCACTTACTTAGCCTGGACAAGTCACTTGTTCTTGGGAAAATTCCATGATCTCGATCCTTACAGTCCAGTCTCCCATGTTCCTCTACCTCCGCATGTTACATTAAATATTAGATGGGAATGTAACAAAAATGTCTTTAAACCCATGCCTATTGATGGTCGAGATAGTGTTCCACTTCCATTTCTACTCCAATCATTTGCCTTAAATGTTTTCTTAAACAATTCAAATGTCGAGTTAATCTATGTTTCTCCTCAACCTTTCAAACATGATGTTACTCCTCTCATTGGTGATGCTACACCAAAAATCTATCTTTGTGATACTTCCCATACAAACATGAATAAACATGAATTGATGTCCATTATTTGTTCTTTCTCCTTAACAACCTATTATCTTTTCATTTACTTTTCTTCCATCCAAAATGGATTTCAATGATAGTTTTGTACTTATCATAAATATTAAATAAAAGATAGATGTAATTCTTAATATTAATTAATTTATTTATTTTATAGACGAAAAATAACATCTTACACATATATTTTGATTATATGATATATATATGTACATGAATTAATTATAATTTTACAATATTATAGCACATATAAAATCGATTTAATATATAAATTATAATTATTTTACAACATCTTCACACATTTATTTTTTATAAATAGGCAACATTATACAGTTTGATGATATATAGTTTCACAACATCTTCATATATTAATATTTTTATTTATTTTATAGACTAGAAATACTATCTTATACATAGATTTTGATTATATGATATACATGGATTAATTATAATTTTATAATATTATAACTTTTTTAAAATCGACTTATATTAATATTTTTATTTATTTTATAGACTAGAAATAATATTTTATACACAAATTTGATTATATGATATATACTATGTTGTATGAGTTTCTGAAATTTGGGAACATGGAACGTGGATACTAGTGTTCAGAACGAGTAGAAGTTTCTCTCAAATTTAATATATATATATATATATATATATAATATATTTTAGATTACAATGTATAGAGATATAAATCTTATTTCAATAAAATTGAAGGTCAATGGAGGACAATATTTCTCCTATTGCAACAACTACAATATTGAAATTACTAATTTAATTTGTGCTAATAATTATATGAATATATTTAGCACAATACTAAAACTTTAATATCCATAAATATTCCATAAGAAAATGAGAAACAAAATTGAAAATACACATATACAATTTTAATATCTTTTTAAAATTAAACTTTACATATATAAAATTTAAACATCTTTGTAAATTTGAAGCATTATTCTTTTTTTATTGGAAAAAACAAAATAGTACTACTCTTCTAATATGAAAATACAATAATGTGTTCTTTAATATAAGAGGAATGTTAATAAGGTTTTACTAGGATGGAAATGCGCGAGGGTTTCCCTCTAACGAACTAGGGTTTTGCAGAAAGCTCGCGGTGCAGGGGTCTAGCAGGTGCCCCTATGGGGCATACGCCACCCAACGATGGAGGGCCGACCAGCGGCTCTTACAAACAAGCTACAACAGGCGGAGAGGACGCGGAGAGAACCAAACGGCTGGCCTTTGTGCCACCGCCAGACATTTACTCGGCAATGTGGGAAGAAGGCACGTCTAAGGATCTAGCAATGGAGATCGACCCTGAGAAAGGAGCCACCATTCCACCAGCAACCGCTCCATGGAAGCCGGGTAAGTGCATCCCACTAGCACCACAAGCCCCTAAATATGTGATTAGTTCCCCACGTATCGAAGAGCAAAAACAATTCATGAGAGATTACRCCCTTGTGGGAAAGTTTTTAGGGCTCTGGCCCTCAGAACGAGATCTGATCCGTTGGATCCAGYACTGGTGGAAACCAAAGGGTCACTATGAACTGCAACTAGGGTCCAAAGGCTTTTTTACAATAATCTTCTACAATCTGGAAGACCGTAACCGTATCTTCGATGGGGGACCCTATTTTTTCAATTCAGCTGGTCTCTTTCTGCGCTTCTGGACGGAAAAATTCAGTCCGAAAAAGGAAGACTTTGCACACGTGCCTGTTTGGATCCGATTATACTCTCTCCCACAGGAATTCTGGCTTGAGGAGGTCCTAGCAGGTATCGGTAACACCATTGGCCTATATGTCAAATCGTCCGAGGCCACGAAGCAGCGGCGTTATACGTCCTATGCTCGCATCTGCGTCTACTTGAACATAACCAAGGCGCTCCCTGGGTCCATCACACTGGAATATCAAGATGAAGACTGGCTCCAGACCATTGACTATGAACATATCCCATTCCATTGTCGCCGATGTCATGAGCATGGCCACCTGTTTAGAGAATGCCCCCTCATCAATACTCCCAAAGAAAACAACCCAGACAGTAACAAAGACAAGGAGGGCTTCACCCAGCCCACAGGGAAACGACGCCCAGGAGGCCGAAGACAACCAACCCAAGTAAGTAAGGACCCATCATCTAGCAATAGATTCACAGCTCTGCAAGACCAACCTGAAAACCCTGTTGATCATCCACCACTAAATGAGACATCGCCGGCTTCTGGATCCCAAAACGGCAAGCGAAAGGAGGACATCACCCCTCCGAGCAAAGAACCCGCAATCAATCCCTCAGGAGGCAACCAGGAAGCACACAATGCCGGGGACGCAGAGATTGGAGAAGCGGACATGGAACTGGAAGAACCCGATCTAGCAGGGGTGGACCTGGAACATCTAGAGCACGCCTACAGACAGCAGAAACTTTTCACCATCCCCAGAGATCAACTGCGAAAGGTGCATAAGGTATATCTCAACTCTTCAACTGGATCCACGGCTAGAACCACTCAAGGGCTAGGAATCCAAAGTAGTCAATCGAAAAACACTGGAAAGACCCAGAAGGATGAGAAGAAAAGAGGAAGGAAGTCCACCAACAAGCTTATTCAGGAAATAGGGCACTTCATGGTGAATTCAGGGCAAATCCACTTGATCTCGGATAGCTTTCCGCCCCTCCCCAACCCCCCGTCATCATGAAGATTATCTCCTGGAACATCAGAGGCCTAAACGGACGTAGCAAGCACAAATTGCTACGTGATCTGATCATGGCAGAAAAACCTGACATCGTCCTTCTGCAGGAAACCAAGTGTGCCTCAGAAGAAGTGGACAAACTACTCCCCTACTGTTGGAAGCAGGGGGCAGCTGTTGCGGTCGACGCCACCGGAACAGCAGGGGGACTAGCCATCCTCTGGAATACAAACTCAATACTGCTCGAGAACTTCATGGCTACTAGAGGATCCATCACCAYRGATTACAGACTCATCGGCTCCGACAAACCAGGACATTTAACCAACGTCTATGGYCCAGCAACTAYAGRAGACAAAGYAGCCTTCCTTCGGAACMTAGACTTCCTCGCAKCCTTACACYAGCACAACAAATGGATCATCGGAGGGGATTTTAACATCATCCGCAGTCTGGAAGAGAAAAGAGGGGGCACGAGAAGATTGGAACAAGAAACTAGCAACTTCAACAGCTTCATAGACACCCACAACCTCATAGATCTGGACACCATTAATGGCATTCATACCTGGACAAATAGAAGATCGGGCTCACACCAGATTGCTTGCAAGCTCGGCCGCTTCCTCATCTCGGACTCCCTCATGATGGACGGAACATGCATGGAAGCTTCAATCCTGGACATCCCTGGATCGGACCATTGGCCCATTCAACTCTGGATAGATCTCCCAACGACAACAGGGAGGAGACCCTTCAGATTCGAGCAATTCTGGCTCGAACACCCAGATTTCCAAGCCAATATTCATAAATGGTGGAGGGAGGACGAGATAGACCAAGGATCCAAAATGTATAGATTCCAACAGCGATTAAAAAATCTCAAACAGTCCCTTAAGATTTGGAATAAGCATACCTTCGGGGACATTTTTGCATCCCAACAGCATCTTGCAAATCGCATTAGTGAAATTCAGAGGCAAATCAGAATACAGGGGCTTACCAGCGATTTAAAGGAAGAGGAACAGGACATTACCTGACAGCTAGCAGCTAGGAAAAAGCAAGAAGAGATCCTTTGGAAGCAAAAATCGCGCATTCGTTGGCTCAAGGAGGGAGACCGTAACACTAAATTCTTCCACAGAACGACCATTCAAAGACGGCATGCCAATAGAATCACAAGTCTGACTTCTGCTAATGGGGAGCCCCTACACTCACATGAGGATATGGAAGCCACTCTGGTTGAACACTTTCAAAATCTCCTCACTGAACCGATCCCAGACAGACATGAAGCCATAGCCAAATTAACCCAGCATGTGCCCACCCTTGTCACGAGGGAGCAAAACCTAGCCTTACTTCGCCCTATCTCAATCAAGGAAGTAGACCAAGCACTTCTAGACACTCCCAAATGTAAAGCCCCCGGCCCAGACGGCTTTACCAGTGACTTCTTCCATCACTGCTGGCCAATGATTAGACACGAGGTATGGGAAATTCTAGAGGACTCCCGGGCTTCAGGACAAATTCTAAGAGCACTAAATTCAACCTTCTTGGCTCTCATCCCCAAAGAGGGACAGGCGCAACACCCTCAGCAATACAGACCTATCGCTCTCTGCAATATAATTTATAAACTCTTGACGAAGGTCATAGCAAGCAGGCTCAAGCCCATCTTACCGACTATCATTTCCCCAGAGCAATCCGGTTATGTTGAAGGCAGACAAATAATGGACAGCATCATCTTGGCCCACGAAGTGATACATTCTCTGCAGAAGACCAAAACTCCAGGTATGATTCTTAAACTGGACATCTCCAAAGCCTTTGATAAGCTGAAATGGGAGTACATGCGCGCTATGCTCATCGCTTTCGGTTTTGACCAATTTTGGGTCTCATGGATCATGAATTTAACTTCTTCAGCTTTCTTTTCTATCTTGATTAATGGTATCCCTTCCCTAACCTTCTCCCCATCCAGAGGCATTAGACAAGGAGACACGTTATCCCCTTTCCTCTTCATCATCATGGCTAAAGGTCTAGGCCGATCCATCAAAGCGGCAATCGAGAGAAATCGTTTACAAGGCCTTCCCTTGCATGGCATCTCCCCTCCAATCTCGCATAGTCAATTTGTGGATGACTCGCTCCTTATGGGCACCCCCACTGTTCATGAAGCCAATGCCCTTCTTGATATCCTCCAAGCCTTCGCCGATGCTTCAGGACTGGAATGCAATAAGGAGAAATCCCAAATCTTCTTCTTCAACACCCCCCCTCCCATCCAGCTTCACATCACCAATATCCTTGGCTTTCGAAGGAGCTCCCTTCCGTCCAAATACCTGGGCATCCCTCTGATAAACAACACTCTTTGCAATTCCTCGTGGGAGCATCTTCTCTCGTCCTTCGCCAAAAGGCTTTCCTCCTGGACCTTCCGAGCTCTCAATTTCCCCAGCCGCCTTGTTCTCCTCCGAAGCGTCCTTCAAGCCCTACCAGTTTACTCCTTCTCAGCGATG
>ML781953.1:292020-334039 GCA_009831015.1 Picea engelmannii | reverse complement strand
CACTGAAAACAACTCGCAAGATGAAGGGATAGCAGCATCTCAAGAACCTGAGACTGCTCGTGCGCAGAAGACAACTGGGGGAAGCTCCGAGGCAGGGGAGGATGGAGCAGTTGCAGCAGTGGCAGCCGAGGACAAGGAGGCCAACATCCAGGAGCCTGAAGACCAGCGCCACAACGCTACGGCTATGCAATGGAGTGCCGGTGGGACACCTGTCAGCGAGGAACCATATCCTGGCCCCTTGCCCGAGTATGTTCCTGAATATACAATGTTAGTTCCTTATTTTAGCTCTAGTGGCTCTCAGGGCAGATGAATAGGTCTAGTTTCTTATCCAAAGTACTGTTAGAAATTTTGCTACTCTAGTTATATGGTTGGCTGAGCTGGTTTCTCTTCCTAGAGCAGCTCAGTAATTACAACCGCTTTACTCAGTCACTGTACTCTGAACTCTGTTTTTCGGAAGGTTTTTTATATAATACAAACACATACTTACTTACAAAAAAAATAAATATGAAAATACAATAAAATTCAATGATATGGTTGGTTGATATCACTTTCATGTTTAGTTTGGGCTTGAAGGATAACATAAGTGCATTAAAAGTTTTTCATATCCACAACTATAAAGTGAGTATTATTAAGTATTTTTACTTAATTAATTTTTGAAATAATATTTAACTACAGTTTAGTCTTAGTTTTATAGTGATATTTTGAATAAATATAATGAAAATATTGGTAAGAAGTTATGTATTTGCAATAATGGAATAAATATATTTACATTTTAATTTAATATAAAATATCAGTTGGTACTCCTAATGATTCTATTGGAGGCATTGAGGCCAAGAATGCCAAATTGAAGGATCGAGTCGAGGAAATGGAGGAAGCTTTGATTCCTATGCCATTGCTTGCCAGACCTTTAGCAATAGCCATGCCTGCCACCCCTGCAACCAAGTTAAAAGGATCCTCCAACCTCCTCGCATCGTGTAGAGGCTATGTGGAGAAGAATATCAAGAAAAGAATGGAGCTGATTACTGAGGCCTGAGAAACATCAGAAAGTATGGCTTCCCTTGGAACGAGGGCACATGCTTTGCATGGACATTTGCAGGCGGATTTAAAAAATGAAGAACGCTTCTATTTAGACATGGTCATCCCTTTTGGCATCCATGTCAACAACATGACATATACGAGAAGAAGACAAGAAGATCTCCGTTCCCAAGACCGGATCATTCAATTAAATGCATGCTAGAAAGAGAAAGTGAAAAACTTGCATCTCATTGTCCAATAATGTGAACAAGACATATCAAATAAAGAAAAATTATTTAGAAAGTTGACCGAAATAGACTTAGCTAGAAGTACCAACGAGGTCCAAGACCCTAACTTAATCGTCAATTCCTTGCCCTTAACTAAGCAAGCATTCGATAAACAACTTGATATTTTTAAGGGGTTGTCTTTAGAAAAGTTTTACAACATCCTTGAATATGGTGAATATGACGTGGACAACTGGCTAGTCGACTATTCGATACAAAATGAAGAAATTGATCAGGCTTTGTGTAATCTTTCTATCGATCTAAGGGAATTAGAAAATGAACTTTTCAACATAAAAATATAGGATGAGATCAATGTGGCCCCCTTGAGAGGCTACATTGAAGAATGGGTCCAAAGGGCGATGGAGAAGGTTGTGGATGAAGGGCAATAGACAGTTGGCATGATTCTAGTAGCCGTCGACGACATCAATAAAAAGGCATCAACAAACAAATAACAAAGGGGGATATATGTACCATCATTGTAAGTCTATACTGATCACATCTTGCTTTGTTTATCAATCCAGTTATTCCACCTTTTTAAATAGAAATGTCTAACCAAAGACTGATACCTTCCAATTTCTTCTTTCCCTCGCTCACTTCTTCTTTCTACAGTCCTATTTCTTGTACATATTTCTCTTATGGTTCGCGGGATCCCCAATCCTAGTCTATATGAAAAACACATTTAAATTTCCAGGAATATGTAACAAACAATATTATCTTTTGATATATTTCAAATAAAACTATTTTTATCTCCTTTTATATTTATGTGCTCATAATTTTTTTATCTTCAACTATGTTGAATGTAAATAGATTATGTTTATTTAATTTGAATGTAACTTTATATGTGTCTTTTGTGTTTTATCTTTTTCTCATGCATATCTTTTTGTCCTGTTATGCATATAACTTTATTTGTCCTGGTACATATAGAGACACACAAGCCAGATGATCTATGAAAATTGTACCTAACTCTAACTAGTTGGAAGTATACATAAATCATTATGAATGAATTTCATAAATACATTGAAGAGATAAAACATGCAAGGTAGGAACACAAATTTCAAACATAGAAAATCAGACTACTAGTAAAAAATAAAAGCTAGATGGATTATATACTTTCAAAAACTAAATGGTTTCAATGCCAAAATTGCTCTAGAGGCCACGTGCAATTTCCTGCATGGATACCACTTGTGCTTCATGCTACTTGCCACGTCTCCGCTGCAGTTTCCATTTGCCCCCACTACTTTTTCCCCATCCCTGTGTGTTTATTCGCAATTCAAGCCGATAAAAACTGCGATGCCATACAACACTTGTTGTTTGTTACTTTTGATTGAAACCTTGAAACCTGCAAAAGGAAATACACATTTTAGTTATCACATGCAATTACATCCTAATTGCATCCAAAAAGGTTGAATGCTATGGAAGCCTGTAAAGCTTGATTTACAAGCATGTTTATTCTATATATTATAACCTTGATATATAACATAGAATATGGTTTGACTTTTGCAATTGTTTGATGCTTTTTAATCTTCCTCATTTGATGGATTATGGATTGAGCAACCTTACATTTTGATGGATAAACGTTTGATGTATAGGAGGTCCCACTTCGCCCTTTTCAATGACATTAGGGAATGCCCTAGCCTTTGTATTAAACGTTGCATGGTGAATGAATGATGGCAAACCTAATTTGAGCTATTCATTGGGAGCCAACAACCATTGTGTTTCTTTGGAAAATAGGGTAGTTGAACATGTTTTACTTTACTCATTTGCCTTGTTGGGTTTGAGTTTTTTAGATTGAATTTTATAATTAATTTTAAAGGGGTTTCAAGAGTTT
Source organism: Picea engelmannii (assembly GCA_009831015.1). Classification (NCBI taxonomy): domain Eukaryota; kingdom Viridiplantae; phylum Streptophyta; class Pinopsida; order Pinales; family Pinaceae; genus Picea; species Picea engelmannii. The sequence goes on along the minus strand of ML781953.1, from coordinate 330,913 downwards.
ATTATGGAGATTGAGGATTCCAATTCAAATTTGCTTTTTCTTCTTAATTTTGTAAGCTTGGTTGAGATATGGATACTTGGACAATAATTTTGTTGGGCATTTTCAATGCTAATTTCTTTTTTAGTTATGGTAGGTTATTCCTTTTCCAAATCACCCATCTTAACATTGTTGATAATTTTCTTTTAGTTTGAAGCAATAAAAACAAACAAATATGTTCATTGAAATTTAGTATTGAATATTTGTTTTTACGAATTAGTGTTGAAGTTATATTTGTTTTTCTCATAATTCATGGTTTATTGTTGAATTTATATTTGCTTTTATCATAATTCACAGTTTATTGTTGTAGTTATATTTGTTTTTTTCTCATAATTCATGGTTGCTTGACACAACATTATTTGCAACCTTGTTGCTTCTAAATGTCTCTTAGGCACTTAATTCTTTTTAATGAATAAAAGTCATTTTATGGGTTTAGGTAGTTGCTTCAAATATAATATGAGAGTTGCCAAAAATTGCATCTATGTCCTAAATGATATGAACAATAACTTGAATTTATTCTAAACACAAATTTATCTTCATCCTTAAGCTTGTTAGTATTTAATGTTTTCATCTTTTTATAAGCACATTGTAAAATTGATGAATCTCATCATAACCAATAAACAAATTTATAGCTTCAAATTTGATTGGTTGGGCATATTCATAACTTGTTTTAGAATTGTGTAATCAAAGAATGAACGATGATGAGTTTTTTCGGTGGATAAGCATGTGTTTTGTGTTTAAGTTGCATTTTTTGTTACATTACATACCAATGCTTCCAAGAAGAAATTGAAGACTTGATGTAATAGTAGTATGCTTTGGACTATGTATATGCAATATCTTAATAGTGTTGTTTCAAGGTCAATTGTATGCTAACTATGGGTTTGGTCTTTCCTTCCCTAAAACTATCTCAGTGCAATTCTTGGATTTAATAGTTTTATGATATGTTTTCTTTCTCTTCATGCCATTTGCTTAATCATCTACATTTTGTTTTCTTATTGTGTTATAGTTGATCAATTTGCTTGAGTTGGGCTAGTGACAATAGAAGCATGATTATTAATGATGATATCTATGTTTGCTATGCTTTTATGTTCTTAAGATGAATTTTGGACATGGAAACAATTGTGCTTCCGTTCATGGAAATAAATGAAGAAATGGGTGGAGAGTAAACATTAATTGGCATGCCAAGGGTAGAAAGAGAATAGTGTTCTTGATTTATTTTGATACAAACTTGGAAGAATTCACTTACTTACCCTGGGCAAGTCACTTGTTCCTGGGAAAATTTCGTGATCTCGATCCTTCCACTCCAGTCTCCCATGTTCCTCTACATCCGCATGTTGCATTAAATATTAGATGGGAATGTAACATAAATGTCTTTAAACCCATGCCTAATGATGGTCGGGATAATGTTCCACCTCCATTTCTACCCCAATCAATTGCCTTGGATATTTTCTTAAACAATTCAAGTATTGAGTTAATCTATATTTCTGCTCAACCTCTCAAACATGATGTTACTCCTCTCATCGATGATGCTACACCCAAAATCAATCTTTGTGATACTTCCCATACAAACATGGCAATTGAAGTCCATTATTTGTTCTTTTCTCTTTAACAACCTATTATCTTTTCATCTATTTTTCTTCCATCTTGGATGGATTTCAATGATAGTTTTCTACTTATCATAAATATTAAATAAAAAATATATGTAATTCTTCATATTAATTAATTTATTTATTTTATAGACTAAAATAACATTTTACACATATGTTTTGATCATATGATATATATGTACATGAAGTAATTATAATTTTACAATATTATAGCACATATAAAAACGATTTAATATATAAAATATAATTATTTTACAACATCTTCACACATTTTTTTATAAATAATTATAGCACATATAAAAACGATTTAATATATAAAATATAATTATTTTACAACATCTTCACACATTTTTTTATAAATAGGCAACATTATATAGTTTGATGATATATACTTTCACAACATCTCCATATATTAATATTTTTATTTATTTTATAGACTTATACATAGATTTTGATTATATGATATATATGTACATCTTCACACATTTTTTTTATAAATAGGCAACATTATATAGTTTGATGATATATACTTTCACAACATTTCCATATATTAATATTTTTATTTATTTTATAGATTTATACATAGATTTTGATTATATGATATATATGTACATGGATTAATTATAATTTTATAATATTATAATTTTTTAAAAATCGATTTATATTAATATTTTTTATTTATTTTGTAGACTAGAAATAATATTTTATACACAAATTTGATTATATGATATATATTATTAATATTTTTTATTTATTTTATAGACTAGAAATAATATTTTATATACAAATTTGATTATATGATATATATTATGTTGTATGAGTTTAGTAAATTTGGGAACTTTGGGAAAGTGGATACGAATGTTCAAAACGAGTAGAAGTTTCCCTCAAATTTATAGGAACTCGAAGTTAGGAGGAGCAATAATATATATTAAAAAAATATAAAAATTATTTTAGATTACAATGATATTTTAAATTACAATATATAGAGATATTGACACATTTAAAATCTTATTTTAATAAAATTGAAGGTTAATGGAGGACAATGTTTCTCCTATTGCAACAACTACAATATTGAAATTACTAATTTAATTTGTGCTAATAATTATATGTGTATATTTAAGACAATACTAAAACTTTAATATCCATTAATATTCCATTAGAAAATGAAAAACAAAATTGAAAATATACATATACAATTTTAACATCTTTTTAAAATTAAACTTTACATATATAAAATTTAAACATCTTTGTAAATTTGAAGCATTATCCTTTTTTTATTGGAAAAAACAAAATATTACTACTCTTCTAATATGAAAATACAATAAAATTCAATGATATAGTTGGTTGATATCACTTTCATGTTTAGTTTGGGCTTGAAGGATAACATACATGCATTAAAAGTTTTTCATACCCACAACTATAAAGTGAGTATTATTAAGTATTTTTACTTAACTAATTTTTGAAATAATATTCAGTTTAGTCTTAGTTTTATAGTGATATTTTGAATAAATATAATGAAAATATTGGTAAGAAATTATGTATTTGTAATAATAGAATAAATATATTTACATTTTAATTTAATATAATTATAATTTAAAGCTTTTCGTTTAAGAAACTGGTTCCTAATCTCCTATTTCCTTGATGTTGAAGCTCTCAAAAAACTCCCAAGTTCCCAAAAAAATTCTTCCAAACTCCAGAAACTTTGAAAACAATTTCAGAAATGTTGAAAATACAAGAAGCGGTTCTGTGTAACTATAAATATATGTTATATGTAAATTTTTAAATAAACACATTTTTATAAATTTAATTTTTTAATTACTGAATAAAAATAGGCAACATTATACACTTTGATGGATGGTATACTGAATAGTTTCACAACATCTCCATATATTATGTTAACATTTCATCATGCTTACTTATGTCCATGATAGATTCACAATATGTTTATGATATTTGTTTGGTGAAGTAACAAGATTATATTATATTACATCATATGATTGCATTATGAATTAGAGTTGCAAGGGTTTGGGAGGTCATGGTTCAACAACATAAAATTATGAACTCTTTTGAATTCAACATTTCACGTAATTACTTGAGGAGTGTGGTGGGCCATATTTTAGTGAGGTCATGGCTCAACAACACAAAGTTATGAACTCTTTTGAATTCAATATTTCACGTAATTACTTGAGGAGTGTGGTGGGCCATATTTTAGTGATAGACTATGACTTAGGTTTTTATTTCTCTTTTTACTTCAAGGTAATTAGCATATATATTTAAATATGCTTTTAGTTGTTACAATTTTCACCCTTTCTTCTAGAAAGGTTATTTCTGTTCAATATGTCATTAATAAAAATAAGTTTTATTAATTGTAATTTTGAATAATATTTTATTAATTGTAATTTTAAATGATATTATTTTATGGAAAATTTTGAAGCAAGTTTGACAAATGTTAAATTAGTGCAAAACTAATTTCATAGTTAAATTGCATTTTCTTGCAATTCACCTTAAATCCATATATTAAAATAAAAAAAAGGTTGTCTAACAGGTTTGATTTAATGGTGGAAAGCGATGAGTTTGTCATCATTGGGCAAGGTTCAATTTCATTGAGGGTTTTTTCTAGAGCTATGGGGTTACCTTGAAGTAGTGATCGAATATGTGGTTGCACCCAAAAAGATTATATTAAATGGTTTCATGACCCATGCACAAATAAGTGGATCAAAGTCCACCCTTCAAATTTTAATGAAGTGGTAGGTGCACAAAGATTGTTGTATTGATCCCTGGAAAAGGAACAATAGTATTGAGGTATGATTGGGCTCTGGGCACTACATCTAATAATTTAGTGAAAGCTTATGCGTCAATACAAGGACTAAAGTTAGCAATTGAAGTTAATATTTGCTCTTTGATCATCATAAAAGATTCTAAGAAAAATAGTTTAAACACTATTGTTGCTCATTATATTCCAAACTTCTTCCATATACACTGAGAGAAAAATTAAGTTGTAGATCATTATATTAATAAAGTCACCCTCTTAAAAGAAAAAGATCATTAACATTAATGAAAATCAAACCACTCAACCTATTCCATATTTTTTTTTATAAGATATAAGCGATATATTATGGATAACCTAACCCATCCATTATAATATATAATTATGATGACTAAGTTTGAAATATAGTCAACCGAGATAGAGAATAAGGGAATAATATCTTGTCATTATCATCTCAATGTTTTCTTGTGACATACCCATGGTTTTCATATACAAAACTATGGATTGCTTAAGCCACTAAATTTAGATTTTGATTCGTTTTAAAAAAAAACATTCGATTTGGTTTTATTTTGTTCTAATATAATAATAATGAAAAATGTTTAGGAAAGTGTAATGCCACGCGCATAAAAGAATTATATAACAATAATGTAACATTGAGTTAGTTCCTATCACTTTTACTTTGCCAATTGTCATAGGCGTAGGCATAGAACATGTACGTAGCTATAAAAGGGGACAATCAGTATCTCACAAAATATCCCGCTTAGAACATTTATTAAAAAAAGTCTCACCGCTTGAAAGGGGAATAATATTTTATACAAGATTTGTATTATTAGGAGGCCAACCTGTCCATCTCTGTCAATGTCAAGCTTGTTAGGTTGGCCAACTGACCATGCCAACTAGTTATGGTACATATCTGTACTTGTGGATAAATGGGAGGAGTGTGGGTAATTTGAGAAATTTTAAATTTTTATGTAATTTTATGGTGTTCACTTTTTATGCATGGTATTGCCCATCTTATAATGTGAGTTGATTGGGATCATTCAATGTAGTAAAGGTTAGTTATAGAAGTACTTTAAATGTTCTATCTTTTGAAAGTTTTTTAGTGATTTTTTTTGTTTGAGTTTACTTGAAATCTAGTGAAGAATGATTGGATCTACAGATTTGAGTGGCTAAGTTTGTATAATTCAAGTGCTTTAGGGTTTTTTAGTAGGCTGAATCTATTTATGCATTCAAAAATGCAATTTAAATAACAAAAAAATAGTGATTTTGTCCAGATTTACATCGCCAGATTCCGGCCAAAAAAACCAAAAGGTAGAACGTTTAGCCAACGCCTTAGTTATATCATTATTTTATTAGAGAAAATGTTAATTATCATAGTTTAATAATATATTAAGATAAATTTTCATCAAGGTAGTTAAATTGTCTCGATTTGAATATTATTTTTAATTTTTCTTCTCTATTTATTTTAATTAAAAGATTAATTTTATTCAAGTATCTCTCAGGTCTTACTCGTTTATCAAATGATGAACCTTCCCAGTAAGGATTCCCCGACTTTGACTTTTTTAGTCCATTTACATAATGAAACATTACAAAATTGAAATTACTTGTAAAACTAAACTTGAAAACTAAAACTAAAAGTTGCAAAATTTACAATTTAAAAGTGAAAGTATACTAAAATTGCGATTGAAAATGTTTGATTAAACCTAAACTAGCTTGTGTTATTTGAAGAAAGAGGATCAAAGAAGAGGGTTATAGTGATTTTTGGCATTTTTGTTTCTTTTAAGTAGCATAACTGATTTCTTATCCACCCCCACACAGTGAAGCATGGATAATGAGGAAAAAACAATTCACAATAAAAGCTCGTTATTAGGGAAACATAGCCGAGGGGAGGTTTTTATTGTTATTGTATGGGTAAACGTTTTTAAAAAATCCCCTGTTACGACCTCCACAAATGACTATGGAGGTTTTTGTGGATTAATTTATGGATGTTTTGTTTAGTGGGCAAATGTTTTTATGGATGTTTGTTTCACAATGCACTTCTATAGAACATGACACATTAGTGCATTGATGGTATGTGTGCATTGTTGATAGACCCGAGCATTCTATGATAGTGAAACAAATGACACACAAAGCACTAGTGCTCCAAACTAGATACAAAACATTGGTTTTCCAAAGAAGATTCAAAGCATCGAACCTCCTTATGATATATCTCACCAAGACATCATAATCTTCACCCTTTGGTAGGAAAATATTATGCTCCTAATTATACGTGAAGCACTGGTGCAACAAAATAGACATGACACACTAGTTTGCTAAAATGGACATGATGCACTAATCCACCTATGCTCTCTAGTAGCACATGCTCTTTTCCACAAGATCACCACATGTTAGTACCCATTGGTGAAACTCAAGTCAGATTACACATTAGTCATTAAGCTTCTTAGTGATGGCCAATAACCATCGTCATAATTTAAAAAAAAACCTTGTTTTTTTGCAATGCTCATTGGCTATCACCATTGCAATAATAATAATAATAAAATAATGACCATCATGTAGTGTTAACATAGAATACAATTCAATCACTCTCATCCCTAGCCACTGTCACTATCTTGCTTTGCCCTAGCTCCTACGTCCCTCTTGGCAATGGCTTCAAGAGGGGGAAGCCATGCGATCTTTCCTCCCCTTTCAATTGAGGTGATTGCCATTCAAGCCTTGGTCTCCTCCTTGTGAAAATATGGAAAGAAGTTCACTCCATCCATATTTGTATAGAAATCAAAAGCCATTCCTAAGGTGAATCTTCCCCCATTGTTCCACGTTTAAAGGTTGCAACTTTGGTTGATTGTTCCCTCATTGGTCATTTTATGAGCCTTTGGCATTCTCCCAAATATATGGACCAATGCTTATAGAAATATTGGGGTGACCCGATCAAAGGTAAACTAGCTTACTACTTTTGTGTTAAGGGATACTATGCATTTATTTTTTAACACAAGGGGGACAAGGACCTTATATACAAAATTCCCTTACTTCATGGGTCCAAGGGGCATGCACTTAAACAAATGGACCTTCGATTTTGATCCAGAAGTTGATGTTCCATGAGTGGTTTCTATTTGGGTCTAACTTCCTCACCTTCCTCTTCATTACTAGAATGACAAGCCTTTGGAGAAAATAAGAAATTCCTTGAGGAAGTACATTGACAAGTCAGATCCGAAAGGAATATTTGCATGTGCTTGGATCTGTGTATAAGTGGACCTAAAAAAAGGCCTCCTAAAAGTAAATTAATCTATCTTTTACAATGTATTCCTTCCCTAGTGACATGTGAAGATTACTTACAACTCGTCAAAGGAATAGAGTATGATGAAATGATCACGGAAATTTGGGAGTTGGAGCTGGATAAATCCATAAGACCGGATGGCTTCACCATTCATTTCTACAGGGATAGCTGGAATATCATAAAATTTGATTTGCATATAATGTTGAATAAATCATGAACATAATATAATTTGGGAGGGGGAATTAACTCTTCCTTTTTGGTGCTCATCCCCAAAGAGTACAACCCTTCCTCATTTGCAAAATTTCACTCAATATCATTGTGTAATGCTTCTTATAAGATTATGATGAAGATCTTGGAAAATCACCTCAACCACCTACTTCTAGATCTCATTTCTGAAAATCAAGGTGGCTTTGTTTAGAAGAGGCAGATGCCAAACAACATTTTGTTGGTTTAGGAAGCGATCCACTCAAGAAGGTGAAATTAGGAGCATGGAGTGGTCAACAAAATTGACGTGGCCAATGCATTTGATCGAGTAAGACATAATTTTCTCTATGTCGTGCTTAATAAAATTTGTTTTGTCCCTCTTTTCATCTAGTGGATAAAAGCTTGTATTGGTTGCCCATGGATTACTCCTTTGGTGGATGGGTAGTCATCCTCTTTCTTTCAAAGCCAATGATTCCTCCACTATGGTTGTTAATTATCTCTTATTCTCTACATCTTAATGGTTGACTTTGTTATGTACCAAATACTTAAGATAACACAATAAACTAGAGTACACACCATGCACAACAAATGTGAGCGTGGAACACAACTCCAAGATAAACAAGAGAGATGAGTTACACAATAACTCCTTAAATAATAGGATTACCTCCTCCAAATACCCCAATACATTCATAGATTCAAATCACATGTTCCCTTAATAATGACTACATGATCTCTCTATATATACCTATCCACGCATTGCATGTGTGGCCCCTTTATTAGACCGACCACTCTTACATATACATTTACCCCATTACATATACATTTACCCTCATATATTCTCCCTTTGGTGTCAATATCATATACATTTAACCCCATATATTCCCCCCTTGGGGTCATAACATAGTACCCTCCTTCAAACAACTTTGTCATCAAAGCTTTGCAATTAAGGGTGTTACATGTGATGGAACCAAGTAATATGATTTCCTTATATTCCCACTTTCTTGTTTCCAACAATGATGATCAATCCATCCAAACTCAATTCTTTTTGGTCTTAATCCTTGATAAATAGTTGTTTCATAATTTTCCCCTTTGATTCCATTTGTTGTTGTTGTGACTTCTCTAATTTGTTGTAATTGTTGGACTTTGATACCATCTTGTCAAATAATGGTTTTGTGATGTCCTATTCCATAAATATTATTGATTATTCCATCTTCTTCCTTGGTATGTTGATGTCGATATTTTTTTCTTTCTTGAAAACTTTCTTGGTAATGAAGGTGTCAATATGGTTTCACATGTGATGGTTTTCCTTCATTCTATACATCCATTCTTTCTGTCTCCTTTTTAGAGACAATGACATCCTCTATCCTCTTTTCTTGGTCTTTGATTACTCTAACCTTGGAGATAATACCATCATATTTGACATGTACATCTTCTAGATGGAGTTCAACTTCCTCAAGTATCTTCTAGTGACCTTCTTGAATTTTTTCTTCTTACTCCTTTTGAAGTTGCAATGTCACTCCATCTATCATTTTTTTTTTGTAAGCTATCATTGGCCTTTTCATATTAACATGAGGAGAAAATACATCTATTGTGTTGCTAGCATGTCGCTCAAGAAACTAGATCAACAACAAAATAATTTCTTCTAAGGTATAATGTTATTGGATTTTCCAAAATATAACCAGGATTTGTCTTCAAAATTTCAAAAGGTGAGATGGCATTGGCCAAAGATCTAGGTAATAAATTAGTGCTTAGCTAGCCTATCCTAGCCTATATGTAGTAACAAAAAAACTGATAAGATAAACATATAGAAATTAAGCAGGCGGATAATTAGTTGCTTCCACAATAACCTGTTGATTGTCTTCAACCGATGTGTTGAGGTTCAAATCCACTGCTTTCTCTGCAAACATAGTGATTTTTTGGTCCGATGCCTTAATTTGAAATTGAAGGTACTCCATTTGCATTAGAGTCTAACTATGAGCCATATTCCTCTCTGTCAGCATTTTCCCCAGGATATTTTTCGTGTGCCAGTAGCGATAAATGGTCCTGTAGTATTTTGTCTCTTTGGAACATTAGGATCCAATATATGGAATCCATTGATAGAGCTATGCATTGACCTCCCCGTCTGGGACCAAAGGCCTTTACAGATGCTTTAGCCTCCTGTTGGGCTCACAAAGTTGGGATTTTGCCTCTCCTCCGATGGCCACTTCGATAGATGCCCCCCTTGCAATTAGAACTCGCTAGAGAAGTGGACTAGTTCCATGAGTGGAGGAGAAATCCCAAGACCCTATGGTGTAAAATGAGAACCAACAAATGAACTTAGAAACAAAGGAGAAATTGGAAAGGGGAAATTTACTCTTTGGAGAAAAATTTCGATGCTCTTTATATTCCTTGTTCATGACGTCATGTCAAGTCTCCTCGGATTGTACCAAATTCAAGATCCAGGCTTGATTCTTCTCTGGCCGGTACAATCCCCAGATGTTTCCAGTGTCGAGCGCCCGAGGGGAATGAACCTTGATGCTTTTTGGTTACGCCATGTTAATATCTCTATGAGTATGAGAGTTTAAAGACAAGTTTGATTGATGTTGCATTAAACCTATGACGAAAAAGGTCTTCATTGCTCATAACATCGAATTCATAGTTCTAGCTTCAAGTGTGAAGGGGAAATGAATGCTCCCTTCACCAACTCACATAACATTTACTGCGAGATGGAGTGAGGAATCATATCGAATTTCCATGTAGGTCTTTTGTGGGCGAGCCATCCATCTATGTGTGTAAGCATTGGTCATTGGCATGGAGACATTAATGGCTCCTTAACACCCCATCTAGGGAGGGGTAGCCTGTCTCAGTAAGTGCTAGACATTCCTTGCCAAGAGTCTCTGCAGAAACCATGACTATTTTCTTGATATCCTTCTAGATTTGATCCCATATTTTGTCATATCCATGCTTTCAATTTTGAAGATCTGACTGTTTCTTTCCTTCTAGACTTCCCAAAGAAGGAATCCAGGGAAGAGTTTCTAGGCTCTGTTCAAGATTGGATTGGTGAAGACTGTCATCATACACCGCTCAATCGTTTCAATGACACTTTCATTGTTCTGATATGATATTCTAAAGACAATAGCTCCCTAGTCCTAGAGCATTGATGGGAAAGTACAGTAGTTGAGGAGATGCTCTTTCGACTCCCTAGCTTGGTGGCAGAGAGGACATAAATCTCAGAAATGGAATCCTCTCTTAATAAGGTTGTCCCAAGTTAGGATTTTTCCCATTTCCAAGAGCCAAAGGAAGAGTGAGACCTTGGGCCATAATTTTTGCTTCCAAACCTTTGCTCAAATTCCTTGTTGAGGTTGATTTTGTTGACCTTCCATGAGGCTATATGCATCTTTGAGGTTGAAACAACCTCTTGGTGTATATCCCCAACAAATCTTATCTAGTCCATCATGAACTTGGATTTTCATTGTCAATAGTTCCTTCCAGAATCATCCCCAGTTCATGTCACTTGGGAGAAGGAGACAATTGTCTTTAGCTATCCATGATCTCTGCTAACCATCCTTGGTTTCTGAGGACCAATATTGTGTTATCCACTTTTTGTAATGGTTTAACATGGATTGTGTGAGTTTTTTCAAATCCACTCGATATTTCCATGCAAGAAGTTGTTTCCATGCACCATCCCAAAACAAAGTGTGGCATCCATTCCTCACCTCCCAGAAACAATGCTACTGAATGATGTGTTTGTTACTCCAAGCTACATTCCAAATTAAAGAGCCAATGATATTTCCCTCCAGGCATATCATATTTTTTTCTTCGGAAAGTAGACTGTACTTTCTCCTCTATATTTTTCACCATAGATTATTACTACTACGAATCCATCTCCACTAGGTTTTGGCCCTAAGAAATGAGCTAAGATTTTCCATATATCGAAGGATCAAACCTCCCATAAGTTTGGGCCTAAAGACTTTTTCCCAGCTTACTAAGGCCCATTTATTCTCCTTTTTATCCCCTCCCCAAAGGAAATATATTTGGAGGTTGTGAATTTCTTTTAGAATGGATTTGGGAGCTACCAACGATGAAAACATGTAAGGAGGAATTGATTTCAAACATAGTTAAGACTAGACGACTTGGAATATTCAAGGAGCGAAAAGTCCAATTGGCCAATTTAAACTCCATCCTACTAGGAGATCCTCCCAAGTGGAGTTTCAAAAGGCATTTTCCACTAATGGGGCTCCTAGATATTTTGAAGGAAGGGAACTTCACTAGAACCTGAGAACTATGGAAATATTAATTTGAATAACAATATGAGTATTAAAGAAGAATATTTGTGACTTAACTTGGTTGATAAAGGTTTCCAAATATTTCATGAAGTCCAAGAGGACTTGCTTGATGGCTTGAGATTCACTAATTGTCGGGATGCCCATGAACATTGTATCGTCCACAAATTTTTGGTGGGAGACAGGTAAATCATCTCCAAAAAAGTGCAGGCCTCGAATTTTGTTGTCTGCTACATATTCCTTTATGATGTGTCCTAACCCCTCTGAAATTAAAATGAAGAGTAAAGGAGATAGGGGTCCCATTTCCAAATGTTGCAGGAAGGAGAGAATGCTATTGAAAGCAAGTCATTGATAATGATAGAGAAGAAAACAGAGGAGGTGAGAGAGATAATTGACTTTGTCTAAGAGGTCGAGAAACCAAATGCTAGGAGGGTGCGATGGATGCAATGCCAACTAAGATTTTTAAAGGCTTTGGACATGTCAAGCTTGATGAGTGTTGTAATCTAGGGAAAAGTAGGGAGAGTTACCGATATATCCTTACATAGACATCATAGAAGATACATGCACACATATAAGCATAGATAAAGACATACACAAGTAATGGGAGCCCAAAGAACAATCCTTTATTATATGATATGACAATACAACCCAATTACATATAACCTCTTAGATGAAGCTATTTGAGCCGTCATGGGATTGTCTATTTATACCTTTTTTAGTCAGTTGTAACTACTTAACTGCCTAGGTCGATCGATTAACATATACTCCGATCGACCTATACTTCTGAATGCGTTGGTCGACTGACTAGTTTGTAGTCAACCGTTGGGTCTAGTCGACAGAGTCAACTAGCCCCTACAACATCTCCCCCCACCTTAATTCCTTGCTTGTCCCGAGCAAGTGGGGGTTATACAAAATATTTTTTCATATTTTGATTACAAAATTACAATATTGAGAAGTAGAAGATGAAGAGAGAGGGAGAGAGATATGCAAGAAGAGGAGACAAAATATTCATATGGTGGACTGACTTAAAGTACTATTTCTGACTGCTTTGTTGTGCCTCGATTTTCCCCGCTTGTTTCGTCGACTTCATTTCTCTTTTCACTTCCGGTACTGACTTTGAAGGTGGCCTGAATTATGCTAAGGGATGACTACTTTGTTTATTGGATGAAGTCACACCATGTGCCGATCTCATGTTGTGCTTCCAGATTTAGTATTTTCGACTGGGAAATCAAGTTGAATTTATCTGTTATACTTGATGTCTGAAATATACCTGACTCTTGGTCAAATTTCTGTTCTGCAGCCTACATTTTGTATATGAGCTGATTGAGATGAATCGCTGCTTGTTTGATTTCCAATTGCACTATGTGTCCCTCCTTCTGCCATTCCTACTCTTGCTGTGATAGTTGTTGCTCCATTGCTTTTTCTTTTTCCAGCTGTGTGGTGATGGCTTCTTTTATTTTTCTATCAGTAGCCAAGTTTCTTGCCCTTTCTTTATTGTCGATTGTAGCCCTTTGTATCTGAAATTTACTAAATGCATCTAAAAAATGAGTCGACCATTCAATTACCAAAAAAATTATTGTGCTAGCTTGTTTGGTCAATTCATCTATGTTCTGCTTGAAGCCTTTCAGATTATTTTGTTCTGTTTCTAAGGTTGTGTCCACCTACTCCTGAGTTGTTTGAATTTCCTTGGTGGATAAGTCACGTTGTTGTTCGATTTCTTATTTTTCTTTTTTTAGAGCCACTACGTTCTATTGGTAGTCCGTACTGGTTTTGATCATTTTGTCGATTAGTTCTTTAAAGCCTTCTAAGGGATTCTGTGCTTCTGGTATCTGATCTATCTCTTCATGCAACTTGACTGCTTCTCTGCATCCCTCCAAGATGTTCTTTTTCTCTTGTTTTAGTTTCTCGGCTCGACTTCCTTCTTTGAGCACCTTCTTCCATCTCCTTGTTGATTCTTTTGAAATGGATCCATGAGGTCGAATAAATGTTTGTTAGAAATAGTGGCTGGGTCGAATGAGGCCTCGACCGATAAACCTGATGGAGTAGTTGTTCTAGTCGTTTTGATAGTAATCATGGGTGGCTTATTTTTTTTATTTTATTTTATCTGTAGATTTGGACGACTGACCATCTTTTATTACCGTTTGTGTCGTCAAAATGCTCTGTTCACTTGTTTGCTCTTTTTCTTGCTCCTTTGACTGATTGTTTTGCACCTCCATTTTGTCCCGGAGACTTGCCCTTTTGTGTTAATCTGCTCATAATCAACATGATTTACCTTAGGAAAATGCCTCTCAGTTTGCAGACTTTCCAAGCTTTCTGTTTGTATTCCTAGGATGTCTCTTTCTGGCTCTGCTTCCTTAGTACTCTAGCAAACCTTGACTTGACGTGTCCCGACTATCCATAAGATGTCTTCCCGCTGATCCAATCCCTCAAACAGATGAATTGTCTACTTTTTGTTGGAGTTACTTCACACACACCTAGGATTTCTTTTTCCTAAGGTTTTTCCTTGTTTATTAGTTATAATTAGTCATTATCCAGTCTCCTATAATTTAGGGGAGAATATTCCACCTGGAGAATATTCTCTTTCAGTTGACACTTCAGTTTGACTAGTTGAGTTGAGTTTAGATGCTGCATTGGTTTTGTCACCATGCAACATTGGGATTATCACCATGATAATTCAACCTTGCCTTGGTATCATCACCAGAGTGGTGCATTAGCCTTGATTCCCTAAGTTAACTCCTCACTACTCTCTGTTCAGTTAGTTAACTGAAGACTAGTTGACTAGTTAACTCAGACTAGGTGGCAATTCACTCCCGTAACTGCCTGAGAGACTAGACTAGGTGGCAGTTCACTCCCGTAACTGTTGGTGTATGTCCAGATCACTCTAGACCACCACTATGGTGCATTATTTACTCATGTATCATATATCTATTGTAAATTATTCACTCTTTGAGTGTGGAATACGGTTAATGAGAATTCTTCCATTCTTTCTCTCCTTCTTCTTCATTGTCAAATTCTCTCTGCAAATGTGTGTATTATTATTTAGATAGATCTATTATGTGCAGGTTCAACACATTTACATGGTATTAGAGTCGATGGAATGCTAAGGAAAAGATACACCAATTTTTTTTGCAGGTATTGAAGATTGAAGAACGCAACAAAGATGGAATCTATGTTTTACTTATCGACAATACTTCTCACGCCTCATAAGTATTTGGAATGGAAGCCAAAAATTCTGCTTTTGCTCAGATGAAGAGGATTGTACCAAATAACTATGGCAATGGAAGTAGAGCATGATTCTGTCGATGAGAAAAATAATTTTCTCAATAGACAAGATATGGCCATAGGATGGATCCTCTCGTTTATTTCTCCTGAAATTCTCCACCAAGTATATGGTGACTCACAAGACTCAAATCCAAATGAATTATGGACCATATTGGAGGTTCTATCCAGGAATAAATAAGATTGTGATTATTTCATGCAGGAGGTTGAACAGATAGAGCCAGAATATAAGCCATTAGAAGATCAAACATCTTATTATGAAGAGTCTTCTACAAAAGTATTTGCACAAATTTGTATTTCATTAATTGAAGATGATGTCTACTCCATTTCAGATTTTTTTTTTCTTCTGAATTTCATGTGAAAGATATATGGCATGCATCTCAGGGGTCACATGCAGACACTTTTCCATGCACAATGGATGCATCTCAGGAGACAAAAAGGGATCCACGCACATCAGACTCAATTCTGATATTTTCTGAGAAATATTTGCAGAAACAAATTGGATTTGAATTCCTCTCGGGAAAATATCCAATTTCAAAAAACAAATCGTCCAAAAAGGAGTTCGGGAAGTGAAGTTATGATCGTTTTAAAATCAACAAAATTTCAACATTTTTCCGAAAACGGCCGCACGGTTTTTAAAATTTCATCCAAACTTTATTTGGATATTTTTCATTACAAGAATATAAAGTGGATATTTGTGGACATCTCAATGGTGCATATACTTCATCATATCCGTGCAGACATCTACATATTCAACAAAATCTTCAACGAGCACAAACTTGCATAGTTGCGAGGTCTTCTTGGAGTGAAGGGCAAGGTTTCTTAGCAACAGCTTTTGTTCCTTCTCATTTATTTTTTTTTACATTGTAATTTGAGGGGGCGTTTTTCCCATGAGGTTTTCCCTCTTTCCTCACTTTAGTTTTAGTGTATCTTTTGTACTTGGGTACCTAACATGGCCTCGTTGCCGGGACCCAATCTTTATTTTCACCATAGTGATGTTTAGGGGGGGTGTTGGAGTTACTTCACACACACCTAGGATTTCTTTTTCCTAAGGTTTTTCCTTATTTATTAGTTATAATTAATCATTATCCAGTCTTCTATAATTTAGGGGAGAATAATCCACCTCGAGAGTATTCTCTTTCAGTTGACACTTCAGTTTGACTAGTTGAGTTGAGTTTATATGCTGCATTGGTTTTGTCACCATGCAACATTGGGATCATCACCATGCTAATTCGACCTTGCCTTGGTATCATCACCATAGTGGCACATTATTCTTGATTCCCTGAGTTAAATACTCACTACTCTTTGTTCAGTCAGTTAACTTAAGACTAGTTGACTAGTTAACTCAGACTAGGTGGCAATTCACTCCCCTAACTGCCTGAGAGACTAGACTAGGTGGCAGTTCACTCCCGTAACTGTTGGTGTATGTCCAGATCACTCTAGGCCACCAGTATGGCGCATTAGTTACTCATGTATCATATATCGAATCGATGTCGATTTCCTTGACCGACTCCTTCTGCTCTATGTTCATGGTTTCTATCTCGACATCGTCCATCTCGACTGGTTGATTCAACTTTGTTGCTTTCAACGACTTGGTGATTATGAGTTGCCTCTTCTTTTTCTTTGCTGGAAGTTCTTCTATGATGGGTACCCACTTTGCTGGAGGTGATTCCCTAGTCAAGTCAATTGTAGCATCGGGTGTCCTTTTCTTACTTGGTGTTACTTTTGGCCTGATTTCCCATTCTGTCGTGTTTAATGTGACCTTTGTTGGGCTGACATAAGTAGTTCTTCTTTCTAAGTTTTTATGTCTTTTTTCCCCTATTGTTTCAATTTGCCCGAGTGTGCTCTTAATGTTCTTGACTTGTTGCTTTTGTTCCTTAGCTTTCTCGAAAGATTCCTTCATTTTTGGTCCGACCGAGGAACTGTAAATTTTCTTCATGACAACAATGTCTTATCGGGTTTGCTTCAACTTCTCGATGATATTCGTGGTAATACTTGTCATTTTCTCTTGTATAATGGGGTCGTTGAATTCGATGCCCACCTCCTACTGGCACGTTTCTCTCCAAATCTCCTCCGTGTCTATCTCTAGTGCTTCTTCCTTGGCAACCTTCTTCCCCTTGTTTTTTTTGGTCGATTGCTTTATTTTTCATGGGGATGGATTTGTAGGTACAACTGTCAGGGCTTGCAAATCTTCGACAAAAGGAATTGTGTAGAGAGTTGCTTCTCTTTCTTCTTATTTCTCCCCGTCAGTCAGTGGTAATACTATAACTACCCCTGTCTCTTGTGCTTAAGGGGGGATTTATAATCTAAATGCATATCTAGGCATACATTTTGACTTGTCTAAGACACTGCTGAAACCCTAGAATAGATTTTATGAAGGTCTAAGTTGTTTACGGTTGATCTCTTCATAACCATGATTGCAATTTCCCCCTCTCTTGAGTTGGTTGTGTTTTTGAGCTTGCATGGTTCAATCATGGAATCGATTTTTATAATGGGTTATCTAAACATCCTTGTTGACATTGCTCGAGATTGGATAAATTGTATTCGATGTAGTATGTTGTTGTACAAGTGTGTTGAGAGCATGTTTCAAGGCTTAAGCCCATGTATAGTTGTTTGCTTGCTAGACCATCCAAAACAGATTTTGCGTTGGTATTAGTGAGTGCAATTTGATTATGAATTGTTTACTCTAACTAGGTTTTTCCAAATCATTTTCAAGTTTGAATAAGTCCATATTACATTGGCTACTTGAATGTAACACATATGATATTATGCTCTTAATTTGACATCACACCGTGTATAATGTTTTAACTGTTTCACAACACACACTATGCATGGTTGAATTTTGATAAACATTGACTATCATTGTCTATCAATGATAAGGAGTTTCTTCTTGACTTATAAGTACTTGAAATAAATCCCAATTTACAAATAAAATCAAGCATGATGTTCATTGAAACCTAATGTTGAATATTTGTTCCCATGAATTGTTGTTGAAGTTATATTTGATTTTCTCATAATTCACGGCTCCCTGACATAATGTTATTTGCAACCTTGTTGCTTCTAAATGCCTCTCAGGTACTTAATTCCTCTTGACGAGTGAAAATCATTTTGTGGGTTTTTCTAGTTGCTTCAAATATTGCCCAAAATTGCATCTATGTTCCAAATGATATGAACAACAACTAGAATTTATTTCGAACACAAATTTATCTTCATTATTAAGCTTATTAGTATTTAATGTTTTCATCTTTTTATAAGTACATTGTAAAATTGATGAATCCCATCCTAACCTAGAAACAAATGTGTAGCTTCAAATTTGATTGGTTAGGCACATTCTTGTTTTAGATTTGTGTAATAAAAGAATGAATAATTATGAGTTTTGTTGGTTGATAACCATGTCTTTTATGTTTGAGTTGCATTTTTCACTACATTACATAACTCTCCTAGTAAAAGATATGAATTGGTGAGGATGAGGGGTTCACAATTATGCCATCGAATGCTTTGGAAACCCTAAGAAATAACACATAATGACACTAGCAATAATGACTTAGGATTATTTCTAGGAACAAGAATATGGGGTTTTCTCAATAGAGAACCTAAGTTCCTTTACATTCACCTACCTACATTGTGGTACTACTCTAACCATTTCAATTTGAACCAATCCACCATTTCACTATGCTATAATATTAAATTCTAAATTGAATAGCTTCCATGGTGTGAATGACATGCTTCACTCAAAGGTGAGTGAAATGAATCAGTTATTACACCAATGGCACTAAGCACAACTCGAACTAATACAACCAATATCATGTTGAGGCTCTAAACTCGCAAATCACCTATAATCTCATTGGATGTTGGACAAAAAAATAGATCATAATGAAGACAAGAATGTATAAATTGATTGGTTATGTTAAGAGCAGATTGAATAACCATAAGAAAATTTTGGTTCAATATTGGGTCATGAGTGCATCACCATCCTCATGCATGTATCATAACATTCATTTTAACATGGGTTTGAGATGGGTCCCTCTCTTACTGTCATGCACAGAGGTATGAAGGTTAAGTTTAGGGTTCACAATGATACCTACCAGTATGATTCCTTGGTTTATTTGTTCTCCCAAACATGAGGGTAAGTGATTAATTTATTCTCACTCCCAAACACTAGTGGAATCATTAGAATCTATTCCAATGATGACCCCATATTACTTGAACACGATAGCAAGGCGAGCAAGTAAATGGGATTTATGAAGTGTTTTTTGGGTGAGTGCTTAGGGTTATTCACACTCTCAAAGGTGAAGGCACGAGATGTGCTAGTGCTTGCAAGGATGAGAGCAATGTCTTCACTCTCTTTCACAAGGATAAAAGTGATGCCTCCACATGCCTCCACAAGGATAAAAGTGATGCCTCCACTTGCCTTTGCAAAGATAAATTTGATGCCTCCACTAGCCTTCACAAGGATAAAAGTAATGCCTCCACTCACCTTTGCAAGGATAAAGGCAAGGATTGATCCGTGTTCATGAAGGCGACACTGATAGTTCATTTCACGACTTAATAAGGGACTGGAGATACGTCCATCCATGCTTGCAACAATTCTCATGAGGATACAGGAAAGAGACACACTATGCCACTTTCCATCACAGATACGAATATGAGTGAATAGATGCAACTCACAAGTGTAGTAGTGATAGTTAGCTTTGCAAGGCATTATCGATAGTTAATTTCATGATTGTCGAAATAAACTCAAACACTTTGAATTGTATTATGTTAGGAATGACATTGGGTTGGATATAACGATAACGAGTTGAGAAGGTACTTGCCACTCACAATCACAAGACAAAAGCAAACAAACCAATCTAACTCACAATTATTTTAGTGAAAGTGTTTAAGCTCACAATTTTTCCTAGTTCATCATGATGGATTATGTGAGGGTAAGTAAGTCACTAACTTTTTCAGTGAATTGAAGTGAACACCACTACTTTAAACAAGAATAATCCTAAGTTGCGAGGTTTTATGGAAGCCATGGTAATAGTACTAGTCCTAATTATAAGTTTTGTGACTTGGGAAGCAAAATAGAGTTAGAATTCTTAAATGAAGCAAGAAACGTGTTATAGGGTGAGCATAAACATTAATATTTATTAGTATTTGTGATCAACCTATACACCTTGTTATTGTTGAACTTTATTATTTTGCTACTTTGAAGAATGGGTTGTTGAGTCTCGAAATAATCAATAAACATTAATATTTATTAGTATTTGTGATCAACCTATACACCTTGTTATTGTTGAACTTTATTATTTTGCTACTTTGAAGAATGGGTTGTTGAGTCTCGAAATAATCAATAGATGTAATTGTAAATAATTACAATGTATTTATATAAAATTCACTCAAAATTTATACCTTCCAGATTTCATAACCCAAACACCAAGGATCAAAATTAATTATATTATGACCTATCCAACGCTTACCCTCTCTCCCTAGGCTATTTATGGATCCCACCACCAAGGTTGAGGATAATATTGACATATGACATGACATTGGGTGGCATGGCATTGGTTTTACATATTACGATGGTGATTGATATGCTCCTTATGGTTTTACAAAGTTTAGTGTTTATGTTGGGTGTTTATCAATGGCATGTTTTCCATGTTTATGGCTTATATGGTAAAGTGGGTAATACATTGTTAGTTACTTCTTGTTGAACTCCATAACACCTACAAAAGGAAATACACATATTAGTTATCACATGCAATTCCAAAATAATGAGTGCATTGGATGCCTCTAAAGTTTGATTTGCCAACATGTTTATTATATATGTTATAACCTTGATATATACCATGGCATATGGTTTGACTTTGGCAATTGTTTGATGTTTTTTTTTTTCATTCACCTTTATACGATTTGATGGATTATGGATTTAGCAACCTTATATTTTTATGGACAAAAGTTTGATGTATGAAGGAGGTCCCATGTCGCCCTTTTCAATGACATTGGGGAAGGCCCTCACCTTATTAAACGTTGCATGGTGAACGAATGATGACCAACCTAATTTGAGCCAATCATTGGGACCCTTGTATTTGTTTGGAAAATAGGGTGGTTGAATAGGGTTTGTCTTTACTTATTTGCTGGTTTGATTCTTATAAATTGTTGAGTTTTATAATTAATTTCAAAAGCTCTAAGCACTTAGTGTGAAGATTGAGAACTTCAACTCAAATTTGTTTATTTTCCTTAATGTTGTTGTAAGCGTGGTCGAGATGTGGACCCTTGGGCAATGATTTTGTTGGGAATTTTTTGTAATAATTTCTCTTCTAGTTGAGGTAGGTTACTCCTTTGCCAAATCGCTCATTATAGTATTGTGGATCATATGGTTTGAAGGATTTAGTAGCTTGTTTAAGTAACCAACTACGAGTCAAATCTTCATTTCATTATTTGTTTCTTGTTTGTCATTTTGTTTAAATTCTTATGTGGGTTCCTCTTTGCTATGATAATAAACCAAAATCCCCATTATTTCACCAAGGAGACCTTCTTGAGGTTTCTTATCATGCTTTTGCTATAAATTTATGTTAACTAGTCTCATAACAACCTTATTGGTAATCTTGAGCTCATCATGAATTGTGTCATACAAGATGTTGCAAGTTTGTTATGTTCAACTAATGCTTTCTCATTCAAAGATATTGTCCATTGTAATTTTATCTACTACGATTATCATTACTTGGGCTACAAACTATAATAATATGGTTGTTTTTATTTGCTTCATGGGAAACAACTCCAACGCCCACATTTCATAATCTAAATGCATATCTAGGCATACATTTTGGTTTGTCTAAGAAACTCTTGAAATCCTAGAATATATTTTATCAAGGTCTCAGTTTTTTACGACTGATCTCTTCATAGCCATGATTGCAATTTTTCCCTCTCTTGAGTTGGTTGTGTTTTTGAGCTTGCATGGTTCAATCATGGAATCAATTTTTATATCGGGTTATCTAAACATCATTGTTGACATTGCTCGAGATTGGGTAATTTGTATTCGATGTAGTATGTTGTTGTACAAGCATATTGAGAGCATGTTTCAAGGCTTAAGCCCATGTATAGTTGTTTACTTGCTAGACCATCCAAAATAGAGTATGAGTTGGTATTAGTGAGTGAAATTTGATTATGAATTGTTTACTCTAACTAGGTTTTGCCAAATAATTTTCTAGTTTGAATAATTCCATATAACATTGGCTACTTGAATGTAGCACATATGATATTATGCTCTTAATTTAATAACACATTATGCACAATTTTTTAACTGTATCACAACACACATTATGCATGGTTGAGTTTTGACAAACATTGAATATCATTGTTTATCAATGATATGGAGTTTCTTCTTGACTTATAAGTACTTGAAATAAATCCCAATTTACAAATAAAAGCAAGCATGATGTTCATTGAAACCTGATGTTGAATATTTGTTCCCATGAATTATTGTTGAAGTTATATTTGATTTTCTCATAATTCACGGTTTCTTGACATAACGTTATTTGCAACCTTGTTGCTTCTAAATGCCTCTCGAGTACTTAATTCCTCTTGATGAGTGAAAATTGTTTTGTGGGTTTCACTAGTTGCTTCAAATATTGCCCAAATTTGCATCTATGTTCCAAATGATATGAACAACAACCAAAATTTATTCCGAACAAATATATATCTTCATTCTTAAGCTTATTATTATTTAATGTTTTCAACCTTTTATAAGCACATTGTAAAATTGATGAATATCGTCCTAACCTAGAAACAAATGTATAGCTTCAAATTTGATTGGTTAGGCACATTCATAACTTGTTTTAGATTTGTGTAATAAAAGAATGAATACTTATGAGTTTTGTTGGTTGATAACCATGTCTTTTATGTTTGAGTTGCAGTTTTCACAACATTACATGCCAATATTTCCATGAAGAAATTAAAGGTGTAATGTAATAGTAGTATGATTTGGACTATGTATAGGCAATACCTTAACAATGTTTCAAGGTCACTTGTATGCCAACAAGGTGCTTGATCTTGCCTTCCCTAAAATTATCTTAATGTAGTTCTTGCATTTACTAGTTTTATGATTTGTTTTCTTTCTCTACATGTCGTTTGCTTAATCATTTGCATTTTATTTTCTTATCATATAACAATTGATCCATTTGATTGAGTTGGGCTAGTGACGTGATTCCTAATGGATCATTATATAATTTGTCATCATCTTGATACTTTCTAGGTGAAAAAATAGGAGGAATTGGCTTGCAGGGTCCATTTTAGTGGCGGGTCCCAGTTTGGAGATTTGGGGTCTAAAACCTTCACGAGTTGGTTTGAGGCATCAAAGGACACTTTTTAGGGTCAAAATTTGTGATCATAGCTCATATCCCCTTGGGGATATTCTACACATTGAGATGTTTCCAATGGTTTGAAAATCACCTCAATCGAAGCTTGTATGCAAAAGTTATGCATCTTGCAAGTTGACCTATCTTGTTGATCACCATGGTGCCAAGTGGATTCCACATCATCCCCCATTACTCACATATGTGGGGCTAGTCACATGTGCACTTTCAAGAATATTCTAGAGGGTAAAAAACCCTAACATTAATTGAGGGTCGATTCATGCAAAAACCCTAACCCAGAGCCTAGACAACTATTAGGTTATGTTAGATACTCGACCGCTAGGAAGAGAAGGGGTTCCATTATTTTAGCATTGTACGTATTCCATAGTTGTAGAACATCTAGTTGTGGGATTTGAGAGCATAAGAGAAGATATAGAAGATTTTGTAGCAACCATTCATACCATAATGTCAAAGGCAACTTGATAGTGAGTGCCCTTTTCTTTGTACTTGATAGGCTTCACCTTCTAGATAAGTTTTCTCTTGTATTGAGTTTCCCATGATACATCTTGTGTTCATTTATGTGGATGGTGTGTTCATTTGCTTGTTCCTTCATTTTCACATTTCAATTATATTTATAAATTCGAGCATTAAGCTAGTAATAATAAATCTGAGATCTAAGGTAATAAACTACATAATTAAATATTTTAGAATATTACAAGATATGTTGTGACAAATTGTTCCAATGGAATATCCACAATAATTTACAGATCATGACGATATAAGGATGATTGCTAATGACAATATCTTTGTTTGTTGCGCGTTTATGTTCTTAAGATGAATTTTGAGCGTGGAAACAATTGTGCTTCCCCTCATGGAAATAAATGATGAGGTGCGTGTAGAGTAAACATTAAATAACATGGAAATGGTAGAAAGAGACCAAGGTTCCTGGTACATTTTGATGCAAACTTGGAAGAATTCACTTACTTAGCTTAGACAAGTTGTGCTTGTTCTTGGGGAATTTTCATGATTTCAATCCTTCCACTTTAGTATCCCATGTTCCTCTAATCTACATGTTGCATAGATACATGATATCATATGGGAAGCCAACAAATATGTCTTTGGACCTATGCATAATGATAGTTGAGATAATGTTCCACCTCCCTTTTTGCCTCAACTGATTACCTTGGATGTTTTCTTAAACAGTTCAAGCATTGATTCAATCTATGTTTCTCCTCAACCTCTAAAACATGATGTTACTCCTCCCATTATTAATGATGCTACACCTAAAATCATTCCTTACAATACCTCTCATGCAAACATGATAGTTTATGTCCATTATTTGTTCCTTTCTCCTAGACAATCTAATATCCTTTCACCTACTTTTTCCTCTAGGAGTTTTATGCTTATCACAATGGTAAAGAAAAAACATACCCTCATTCATGTTAACATACACTCATTCATGTTAACATTTTTATTTACTTTATAAATGATAAATAATATTCTTATGTACCTCTCATGCAAACATGATAGTTTATGTCCATTGTTGGTTCCTTTCTCCCAGACAATCTAATATCCTTTCACCTACTTTTTCCTCTAGGAATTTTGTGCTTATCACAATGGTAAAGAAAAAACATACCCTCATTCATGTTAAAATACACTCATTCATGTTAAAATTTCTATTTACTTTATAAATGAATAAATAATATTCTTATGTAAATTTTGATGATATAGTATATACATAAATTATATTCATGTTAACATACACTCATTCATGTTAACATTTCTATTTACTTTATAAATGAATAAATAATATTCTTATGTAAATTTTGATGATATAGTATATACATAAATTATTTGTAATTTTATAATATTATAACATATATTGACTTTTTTTCCACGTTGGAGATTCCGCGCTGGAAACCCACCCCAGATACTTCCCCACATAGTGGCTGGTATGAGAGTGATAAAGCTTCGCAGCCCCAAAAGACACAGGTTTCGAACTCATGACCTCTCCCCAAACTGGAAGAGTGTGTGCATGTCTTAACCAATTGTGCTATCCCATGGAACCTAAAGCATATCATATTATAACATATATTGACTTAACATACAACTTTGTATAAATTTGATTTATTTTCAAATGAGTGAATACATTATATAGTTTTGATGATATACTAACCATATATTACGTTAACATTTCATCATGCTTACTTATATTTATGATAGATTTGCAATATATATGTTGAAGATATATTCATAATATGTTTATGATATTTGTTGGATGAAGTAACAAGGTTATATTACATCATATGATTATATTATTAATTAGAGTTACAAGGAGAAAATGCCATACGGTTTGGGAGGTATTGGCTCAACAACCTAAATTCATGAAATATTTTAAATTCAATATTTCAGGTAATTACTTGAGTAGTGTGGTGGGCCACATGTTAGTGATAGACTATAACTTATCTTTTTAAAGATTAAATTCCTTTGTCATCTTTATATATCTTCCTCATTTTAAAAAGGTAGTTAGTGTATATAAATATACTCTCTGTTTTTTAATTGAATCTGCCCTTTTTGAAAAGAGAATCAAACGGAGAGAGGAGCTAGAGATGATCGTGAGGAATTAAATTATATATATAATGTTTTATTAATATTTAAATAAAATTTTGATATCTTAAAAATGGTGTAAGCCATGAAAGAACTAAGTGTAAGCCATGTATTAAGGATAACCTAACCAATCCATTATAATATAACTATAATTATGATGACTAAGTTTGAAATATAGTAAATTCATGAAGAGAATAAGACATTTAAGGAAATAAAATCTCGTCATTAGTATCTTAATGTTAAATTAATGTTTTTTTGGGCCCATGCGTTTAATATGTCTCTCCTATGACTCGACTAATGCTTTTTAAAGTTGGTCAGCACATACCCATGGTTACCACAAGCCACTAATTTTGGATTTTTATTCGTATTAAAAAAAAACATTCGATTTACTTTTTTTTGTTAGTAATATAATAATTGTTTATTGTTAAAATTATTTAGGAAAGTGTAAGATGGCATAACAATAATGTAATACTTAATTAATTCCCATCACTTTTACACTTTTACTTTTACAATGGTCATAGGCGTAGGCATAGCAAGTATAAAAAGGGGAGAATTAGTATCTTAGAGAATAAGACACACTATGCTCAACCAAAAGAAAATAAAGTTCTGACATGGCATATCTCTATTACAACATTCATCTAAAAAGTCACTCACCACTAGAAAAGGGAATAATATTTTATACATGCATTGTATTATTAGGTGGCCAACATGTCCAGATCTAGCAATGTCAAGCTTTTCAGGTTGGCCAACTGACCATGCCAACTAGTTATGGTACCCAACTAGTTATGTTATGGTACCTGTTTGTACTTGTGGATAAATGGGAGGAGTGTGGGTAATTTGAGAAATTTTAAATTGGCCAATTGACCATGCCAACTAGTTATGGTACCCAACTAATTATGTTATGGTACTTGTTTGTACTTGTGGATAAATGGATGGGAGGAGTGTGGGTAATTTGAGAAATTTTAATTTTTTATGGTGTTTACTTCCTTGCATGGTATTGTCCATCTTATGATTATGATGTGTATTGATTGGGATTATTCAACACAAGCTAGTTATCATAGTTTTAATATAGTAAATGTTACTTATCATAGTTTTATAAAGTTATTCTTCATTAGGTAGTTAAATTGTTTTTGTTTTAATGTTATTTTAAACTTTTTCTCTTATGTTTATTTTAATTAAAAGATTAATTTTATTTAAATATTTTTAAGGTTTTACTGGTTTATCAAATGATGAACTTTTTTTTTTTTTTTTTTTGAGAGANCTTGCATAATGAAACATTACAAAATTGAAATTACTTTTAAAACTAAGTTTGAAAGCTAAAACTAAAAGTTGCAAAATATACAATCTAAAAGTGAAAGTATACTAAAATTGTAATTGAAAATGTTTGATTAAGTTTAAACTAGATTGTTGTGTATGTGTTATTTGAAGAAAGATGATCAAATACGATGGTGATAATGATTTTTAGGGCTTTTGTTTCTTTTAAGTAGCATAAAGGGTTTCCTACCCACCCGCACAAAGTGATATAGGGATAATGAAGAAAAAGCAATTCACAAAAGAAAATCAAAATTAAAAACTAAAAATTAAGTGAAACATGTATTTTTGATTAATTTGGTTGGCAACCTATGATCCTAAAGAAGTCTTAAGAGGATTCTAACCACTATAAAGTGTGTATATATGTGTGTGTGTGTGAAGTTTGAAACCAAATAATTAGTTTTGTCATATTAGGAAAAAAAACAATAAAATGTCATTATTAGAGAAACAAAGTGAAGGGGAGGTTTTTATTGTTAATGTATGGATAAAAGTTTAAAAAAAAATCCTCTTCTACAACCTTTGCAAATGACTATGGAGGTATTTGTGAATGAATTTATGGATGTTTTTGTTTAGTGGGCAAAGGTTTTTGTGGATGTTTGGTTCACACAACACTTCTATAAAACATGACACATTAGTGCTTGATGGTACGTGAGCATTGTCGATAGACCTAAGCATTCTATGGTAGTACAACAAATGACATGCAAAATACTAGTGCTCCAAACTATATATGAAACATTGGTGTTCCAAAGAATATTCAAAACACCGAACCTCCTTATGATCTAGCTCACCAAGACATCATAACTCTTCTCCCTTCAATAGGAAAAGATGATGCTCCTAATTATACATGAAGCACCTGTGAGCTTGTTGTAACCATTCCAAAAAAAAAAAACCGATGAACTTATGTGCCTGAAAGAGTCTATCATATGTTGAATTTAGTGGAAGTATTATGGAGTAATATCGAAAGTTATATTTAAATCCTTGTTTTTAATTATTTTTTAAAAGAAGAGCCACAGACTAATAAGAAGAGGAAAAAAATGTTGAATGCGATTAAATGGAATATTATTGACCAATCACAGTGCAAGAGATGGTGGGAAAAAAGGCAAAAGATTGATTAATCATGCATGATTTGAAAGTTTATAAATCACTAGTTTTAATTTGATGTGATGTTATGTCAAATCTAATGGTGTGCATAGCATATAGATCAACGATTCTCATTGACTGCGGAGCATGAAGGTGTAGGTTGTTAAAATGGCTCATTGCCTTTGCAAACCAAAAACCACCCTTATCCACGTGATTGTTTCCTACTGATCACAAAAGAAAATAACACAATCACAAAACCACTCTAGTGCCTCTGCAAACGACTAAACTAGAATTAATAAAAGTACAAAACAATTAATATTGGTAGGTGAAAACGATCAATGTGATGTATTTTGGTCATACGAGCCCAAATAACAAAATGACAAATGTTTGGTTGGTAAGAGTGATTTTTAATATGGTCCCCATTCAAACTCAAATGAAAGGTGGTCATATTATGAAACCAATTGCATGGGTATATCTGAAGCTAATGTGCATCTGTCTGTGGATGAAGTTAATAGTTGAGAGTTTTTTTTTTCAACGAAAAAAATACGCTTTATATTCAAAAGGATATAAAAGTGTACAAGGCTGTTATAACAGATCTAACACGAGGAAATACAAGCATTATGCCGAAGAATCAAACATTCTACACAAAACAAAAAGAGTACTAGTCCCATCATGACCAAAATCTATCCCATGGATAGGCATCTCTCAAGTCTAGGGTCTTTCAAAGATTTATCCTCGAGGAGGGTCCCTCGTTACCTTCTTCCCATCTTGTTAATAGTTGAGAGTTGTAGGAACAAAAACGGGTAACAAAATTTCAAATTTCCAAACAAATGAGTACAATTGTTCCCCCTTTTATAGTCAATTATAATCCCCTATGTTTCTTTCAAAGAAGAAAAGAAAGTGAAACCTTAACTAAATGAAATCATGGCTCCAAATAAAAAACCTATCACCTATGCTCAACCCATTACTCATAATCTTGATTTCGACCATCTATTTGATTTAGATGGAGATGCCTTTGAACCTTGGCTTACCACGAAGACTGCTTATGAAATCTACCAAGTAGTATATCATTGATTTAGGGATGCTTGTGACATTTTTTCCACTTGGGAATGTGGACTTGCGAAGGCAATTGTTCCATCAACCTATCATTTTCCTAAATTCATTTCAATGTGCTTGAAACTCTATAACCTGACCCAAAGAACTGTGATGTCTTCGGATGGTTCCCAAGTGATTTCCCCTATTTGCCAAATGAAATATTTGAAATTCTATTGTTACAAAACAATCAAACACCCATAGATGAAGAAGGCCTAAGTGCATAATTTAATTCCTTGTTAGTGGAAAAAAAGGAATATTTTCTTGTAAGGTTATTACCAGAAAAGACAAATATTCTTGAATTCACCTTGCCTTTTGCAACAAATATTTTCTTAGAATTATCTAGAGAGGTTATTGTAATGACTTGTTTGATTTTGGGGTATAATTATGATTGCACATTTGTTCAAACAATCTTAGGTTTATTCTTAGGATTGCATGGGTTGAAAGGTTTAATTATTCTAAGCATTTGTTGTTGAACATTAGGTTCAACATTTCCCTTGAGTTTCATGACATGGGTTAACCCACTCTTGTGGATCCTAACTCTAGCGATCATGACAGAGACTAACACCTGTAGGTTTTGGTCGAACATAAATCATAGTCCAACAAATGGTATCAAAGTGATAGGTCTCAAGTTTGAAACTCACTCGATACGCACTAGGGAAATATTATTGAACATTGGTTTAACGCTTCCCGCGAGTTTCATGACATGGGTTAACCCCCTCTCGTGGATCCTAACTTTGGTGATTGTGGCGAAGACTAATGCCTGTAGGTTTTTTTCTAATGAAAATCGTATTCCAATGTTTGTTTGATGCCATACATGATCAATTAGTCCAATTCCCTTATCTAAAGTTTTTTGGGTGAAAATCCTATTTGATTTATCTCAAGTTATACTAACAATTTTCCCATTTTGAACATTTGGGATTAAGCAATATTGATCAACAAGGTAAACCCCTTCTCATTTTAGAATGGACAAAAACTGACAAAAATCAGGGCTGAAAAAACGGTTTTAAGATCTTTGTAGACCAATTCATGTATATTGTTTATACATTTGTTCTAAATGAACATCCACCAAGATTATTTATATAATGTAAGTAGCTGCTTCAATTGAGTCTTGATGCTAGGGTAGGAGATTGGTATTATTTTGAAGAATGTACTGTTATAATAATTTATGGTTTAGCACTAAAACATACATGATTCTCGTCTTCCTAACCCCTAAATTGTTTTCTTTGGAATACATTAGGTAAATGTTGAACTTAGATTTCTTCCATTTTTCTATAAGAAATAAAAAAGTCACTTCCTCTTTGCCCACTCATTGGTCAAGAGTAAGTTTGCTCTACTTGTGGTAGAGAAAATGACGAAGTCTTTAAATTTTATGGAAGGAAAAACTTGGAATTATGATCCATATCACATTGTTTCTAACTTGAGGGTCATAATTAGTTTTTCCCCTTATATTCATCATGCATATCTAGATATAGAAAGATTAGCAAACAAAGAAATTTGGACAAAAGTATAGGAAGTTCTATAAGGACATCATGTTTTATCACATGCAAATCATACTATCAAGAAAGAACCAGTGATTCAACAAAATGTAGCAGCTGAGATCATTCTAATTAATGATGACCAACCTTCAATTAAGGTGAATGCTATAGTAAATTCTATTGCAACTATGGTAGTGAATCTAGACAATGGTACACTAGTGCAAGAAATTGACTATATAATGGAGATTCCTGATAAAACATAAATGCTCAAAAAGAGGATAGAAACAAAGGAACCAAGTGAGAGATATGAAATTCAAGCCAATCAATCATTGCACAAATGAATGAGAATAGATTTAATCACAAGAAGAATTAGAAGTACAAATTATCAAGGGACACAAAAAGGATGATATAAATGTTGGTAGATTGATTCTTGGAAAGTATGTGGTTTCTAGTGTTTAGATTCCAACAATGAGCATGTCACAAAATGAAGTATGAAAAAATGTGGGAAGTTCAAGGAAATTGTTAGTTAGTGAAAAAGATATCGATTCTTTTGCTGAAATAGTTTTAACTAAGAATCAATCTAAGTAGTCCAAAGAAAAGTTATTTTCTCAAACAAATAATGAAGGGTTAGCACCTCCCAGATTATTAATTTCAGTCAATTATGACAAAATCACATTTGATATGGCCATTTTATAGTCAAAGGTAGATAATGCTAAAGGATAAATCAATTCTCATGAATATGAGACCATAAAGGTTAAATTAGATTTGGACAAGATGCATGTGCACTTATTAGATAGGTTCAACTATAAAAGTTAGGACTATTGCATAGGTGTAACCTTTCACTCAGTACTAAAATCCTCATGTGATAAGATATAATGGAATAAAGAAACCGATAATCTAAAATCAAGGGATTTGATACAAGCCACAACAAATCTCAAGAAACTGAAAGGGATGGTGAGTAAATTAGAAAGTCAGATGAAGCACAAGAAGATCGTTAACAAGGCAATATTAGTAAGTATTCATGATCTTTAATAGAGGGTGATTTCTCTTGGAGAAAATCCAAGTAATAAAGATTTTGTTAAAAAAATAGTTAAATAAAAGGATAAATAAATTTAGCTTCTAAAGTCAAAATTGGAGATATCAAGTTCAAAGCATATTCAAACTAAAGAATTGGTTGAGGCGCAAAAGGAAAAAAAACCAATTTGCTGAGCAAGTTTCAAAGTTACAACAACAAAATATCAGATTGGGCCACATAATTGATAAGTTAAAGGAAGAAAAGAATAATCAATACCATCCAAACTAGCTCAACAAACACCCACCCTAGAAGTGGAAATTATAAAGGAATATATTTTAACAAAGGAAGGAGTCGAGGCAAAGAAAACAATAAGTTTGAAAAACCAAATTTCTGAAAATTTTCACAAGCGCTGTCAAAAGCTTAAGCAAATATCAAATGGAAGAATGTAGAAATTATCGAGATGAAATAAAAAATGGAGGAAATAAATATAATAATTGATTACTATCATAAACCATAGACAAAAAGAAACAAAATTATAGCTGAAGGTACTCATATGATTGAGGACCTAAAGAAATCATTAGAAGAAGTTGAAAGGAGAGTAATTAGAAAGAGATTTCTAGTTGGAGAAAAAGATGTAATTTGGGATCAGATTATATTGATAATTGACAAGCTCAAAGGTTATTTTGATGTCATACAACAAACTAAATATTTGTCACAATGGGTACATATTGAGATTAGCAAATATATTTGTACGCAGTTAGGAGATAAAACACAAGTGGTAGAAGAGGTAATTAGTTTCTAAATGGTGGAACTCAATCCAATTTTATTGCTATGGGTGCCAATGGCCGAATCTTTGTGATCATGGAATCTATTGAAGTGCATACAAAGAGAAGCTTAATATTGGTAGCACAAAACAAGTGTAATGTAGTGAGTCAACATGGTTAGTCTTTTAGGGAAAAAATTATTCCTTCAATCAAATTGGGATTACCTTCCTCATGGACGAGTTATAATTGGTTTTAAGGCCTTGCTATATATACTGAGGAATTGATTAAACAAAGAATCAATATTGAACAATTCTAGGATGTTACAGGCCCACTCAAGGGAAAATTAATCTTTGATAAACAATCTCTTGATTTTAGGATTTTGAATAGTGTTGCTAATTTACATCAGAGTTTACAACCTGTTTCCTTTGATCTCTTTACAGAATTGGATATTGCTACAAGGAAAGTGTTTGAGTTTAGAGACCCTAAAGGCAACAAATAGACTAAAATAGTAAGACAATGAAGACATGATCCAACAATAGTTGAAGTGTCTCAAGTTGCTTCCACATCATCACCTCCACTTAGGTGAAGATGAAATGTGTGATTTTGTAGCTAAGTTGCAAAGGTTCTTGGCACAAAATGAGGAGGAATGAACCATTTCCCAATTTTCCAAGTACCCATTATTCACTATTTTTGGAAAAATAAATTATTTTGGAAGAACAATTAAGGTTCACGAGGACAAAATAAAGAAAGAAAAAGAAAGAGGGGATTGAGGTTTTGAGACTCAAAAAAAACTTGCTTCTACTAGTCAAATCAATCATAGTGGAGAAGAATGTGCTTCAGAGTTCTGAGAGGTTTTATAGTTTCTTAGAGTTTTTGAGGATTTATCTCTCACTCAACTAGTTCTATTGTAATTTGTTTTGTATTTCACCTAAGTTTACCTTATTTTTTATGGTGGTTCTTAGACATTTTCAAAAAAACTTTAGATTTATAAATCAGGAAAATCTTCAAATATTTATTCTCAAGATTTTTCTTTGTATTTATAAAGGATTTAATATACCAACAATTGCACACATTTGACACATGC
This sequence comes from Picea engelmannii, assembly GCA_009831015.1. Taxonomy (NCBI): domain Eukaryota; kingdom Viridiplantae; phylum Streptophyta; class Pinopsida; order Pinales; family Pinaceae; genus Picea; species Picea engelmannii. The sequence goes on along the minus strand of ML781953.1, from coordinate 296,720 downwards.
TTTTTTTGTATTGTATGTTAATTGTTGGATTACTGAGAGGGGGGGGGGGTGGTTGAATCAATAATAGAGCAATTCAATCCTTTTTAACCACAATATGCAAGTGTTATATCAATGTAGCATTATCATCCAATAGTTGCAGAGTAAATAAACAATGAACATGTTATCACTTTGTAATTCCTAGAGGTTGTTGAAGGGTAGAAGAAATTGACAGAGGTAACTATCAAAACCACTTTTGAAGCTGGGATCTAGCCCTGCCAGCTTCAGAGAGGGATATCTTTGTAAGATTTATATTTGTTTAAGTTTTAAATGTTAGGCTAGTTATGACAATACAAATTTGTTTGTTTCTTTGTAATAGTTGGATGAAAGAATGCATTAATTTTCCATTGGGCTATGGGGTCTGTATTAAATATGATGATCCGATTCAACTTTTTATGAGGTTTTCTTCACAGGGAAGGGTATTAAAAATATTGGATATATTGATATTAAATGAAGTGAATAAGATATAAAATATATGAGAGTCCACTAAGCAAAGGAACAATTAAGAATTCCCTTAATTTCAGATGAAAAACATATAGATCATTAAAATACCAGAGACAGAGTATACAAGATAAATTATGTTCTATTGATTTCCTTTTAATGATTAGAATTTGAAATACATAAATGATCACAAAGGATAAGAAAACATTCAATGAATAAAAAGAGAGATCACCAACAATCTGACACAAGAATCCTGTGAACAAGCCTTTTTTATTACTGGTTGATCCTTTGTAAAGTTTACACAATAGCTCCTGGGTGAAAAAATCAACCCTCAATACTTTGAAGGAAGAAGTATTTATAAAATACTTTACATAATATCTTGTCATAAATGACTAGGATATTATGGAGGAAATATATAACTAATTAGATCTCAAATTACAAAATATAGGAATTTTGTTGATCTGTTCGGATCCTTGGTGCTGATTTTGTGGAAGTAGTTGGTGACTCATATATTTGACTTTAGCTGACTGCTCCATGCTGACTCAAACCTCAAAATTATCTTTACTCAAGTAAATAACATAGATCTTCTCATCTCTTTTTACCTGGGATGGAAACCTTGAGTAACTTTCTGTATATCTCACCCATTTCAGTATACTTGGAAAAAGTGGGTTTGGTGATGAAAATATGTTTGATCTCATGCTGGATATTTAGGTCCAACTGTAATGTCTCTAAGAAATCTTTACCAGTAATGCTTCCGTATCCCTACAAATTTGGAACTATCCTTTGCCACTGCACCGATCTTCTGCTTATAATATGACATGGTGATTAGCTTGTCATTGAGTACTAATAGTCTAGGAAGACCTTTCTTATGTAGTACTTCAATCTTACTCAAAAATATCTGCAGTCCAATTTCCATCACCTGAGCCTTCTCTTCTAGCTGCAACATCAATCCTTTCTTAGTCATGACCTTTTTCTATCTCAAGGATGATCTTTGTCTTGTCTTCAATCTCCATTTCATCTAACTCCTGCTTGTTTTTGGAGTTTAGGAATCTGATGACTTCAATGGCCTCTATAGGTATTTCTCCTAACTCTTCTCTTATTTTCCCAATTGCTTCTCTGGCCTTCTGTACCAATTCATGCTGTTCAAAGATGACCTATATGGATGGACATATTTCTGCCATAGACTTGCTAATATCCACCCAGATGTTTTCCTTAGCTTGGGCTAAGGTCTATGCCATGCTAGTCTCTTTCTGTAGCTGTTGTAGTTGTTTACTAAGCCTTTGAGACTTATGCATTTATGCATGGTGTCTGTCCTGGAACATAGACTTCATCTCTTGGATATTTTTTTACTTATTCTTGCAGTTTTCTGATCTCCTCCCCTTGGAGGGACATGTCTTCAATAGACTTCACAAGTTTCTCAAATGCCTCTGAAACTTGCACTGGGATTGCTGATGGAATATCTACTGATGTAGCTGCTTATGCTATTCTAACTCCTATAAGAGGGACTGCCTCCAATGGAATAATGGCCATCTTCACACTCTGTTCTTTCTCCTTTATCAAATTTTCCATTTTTGCTTCCATCTCTCTTATCTGTGCATTATGTTCCATGATAAGTTTCAACATCTCCTTTTTGCGGCCTTTAGTTTCAAGCACCTCTTTTTCTTATGAATATTCAGTAGCTAGAAGCTTCAGTTTCTTTCTCAAGGATGCTATATCAAAATTATTCTTCTTCAATAATTCCTCAGCTGCCTTGACATTTGATGGGTCATACCCAATCTTCAACACCAATTCTTCTAGTGATTTGATCATGTTGTCCTTGGCCAGAGAAGATATTTCCTCCAGCTTCAATTGGGATTGAACGTTATTCGGGGACACCTGCAATTTTGAAGCAATCAATGAGGTGTTTGTCAAAGTGGAGAATATCATTTCCCCTTTTTTCTTGTGCATGTCCATTTGGTCCATTGGATGGACCTCCTTCACATCAAACTCAAAGGAAGTCTTCTTGTAGTCAACAACTGTCTTGGAATGAGGAACTTGTGCTTGTAGGAATGCCATATGTATTCTTCCTTTGCATGTGTCAAATGATAACAACAGTCTATGTTGAGCAGTGGAGGTCTGCTTCCATAACTGATCATGTGTGCTACTATTTAGGAGTTCATTCCTTTGTTTGATCTGTTTGTACTTGTCAAATATATTTGACCCTGTTTTCTCATGAGATGATTCAGCTAACAGAGTAAGTTTGTTTTTTAGATGAATATGTGGACACTATGAAATGACTGTCTGAAAAGGTTGAGGAATGTGGTCCCTCCATGAATATGATGGACTTCATTTCTCCTTCTTTGAGAAGGTCTGGTGTGCGACTAGTTTTGGCCCTTTTTCTGTAGACTTGGAAGTCTTTAGATGGCACCTCTGTGATTGAACGGGAAACCTCTTTCCTTGCTCTCTTTTCTGTTTGTATTTGAGGTGTGTTGGTATGTGAAGCAATGATAGGGGGAGGTTGTTTTTCTGTTTCCAACAATGTGTTCTCTTGCCAATCTGTCTAGTTCATATACTTTTCTACCTCTGGCTTCTGTATGTGAGCATAAGCAGTGCTCCTTTGTTTGAATCTGAGCTCTGAGATGACACCAAATGGGTCATAATTCCATGTGAAACTATGAGTGAAACTCATCTGTTTCAGGAGGTTGTCTGCCTATTCTCCTTCAGCTCTGTTGTTGCATATAAAAGGGCCAATTTGGGTCTTGATTCTTAGTTGTTGTTTCTTCTTGACTGAAACAAAATGGATATCATCTGAGTTCACCATCTGCCTGATGTATTCCATTGCAAATATCCTTACAGGGAGATATTTTGGCAGTCTCTATGGTGGCAACTCACATCCATGCACTGTTATTTCAGTGTGGTTTTGATATATGCACCAATCTCTTGTTTTGGCTAGATCAGAGAGGTGAAGGATTCTCTGAACGTCTTCATTGATCCTTGGCTCTCTTCTACTACTCAACATGCAAACCACTAGGTGATAAAAATGGTCAATGAAATCCTTGAAGCTAAATTCAGTTGAGTTCTTCCTCACTAGTGAGATCCATGAGGTTACTGACTATGGGTTTCCTTCCTGATCTAATTTCTGAAAAAAGTACATGGAAACCTATCTGACTGAAAAAAAAAGAATAAATACACCAACAATATCTGAACATTCCTTCTGTTGAAAACCTCTAAAGCTGATCATGTATGTTATCAGCTAGAAACTGACTGAAATCAAATTGATTTGTGGATTTTTCTTCTGTGGCAAAAATGGACAAAAACCTAAGATAAGTTCATCAACCCATTCATATGAGATGTATCATAACAGGTAACAAAGACTGGATATAATCTGGTTTTCCTTGACAGAGAAAATGGAGGATGGATAGGGAGTATTTTTCTTGGGCAATTGAGCATCTTCTGGTAGAAAGATCTTGAAAATATGGGCTCTTTAGGGGAAGGAGAGCTTCTGGTACAGGTCATTCAGGGTATTGATGGAAAATGGGATTTTAGAGTCATTTTTTGGGATCTATAGCATCTGATTAATGGATTTAGGGGTAATGGTGAACAAGGTTTCGCCAGAAGAGGAAACTATGGCCCTTTGGCTGGGAAGATAACGGGCTTGGCATTTCAAAGAGAATTCCGGGAAGTGGAATGTTTGAGGGAACATGTACATGGGAAAATTGGACCCCCAGAGTCCAATTTCGTCGCTCTGATCCAGGAAGATATCTTTTATCCAGAAGTGTAATTCGAAGAAGTCGAATTCACACTTCGGCTCTGTAATCTTGTAGTCTTTATCTGCCAGGGGAATTTGATCCAGGTCGACGGGAGGGGGAAGAATCTGATTCTCAGACGTTTCAACAGATTTGGATTTGGGGGCCATGGATAACAAAGTTTTAAGGTGGATTAATGGCAGACTGTAAATTACCCGTGTTAATTTGTGCTTGTTGACAATGAACCGATGTGGCAGTTGGCTTGAAAGATGGCTTTGACATGGTGTCCATAGTGTACGCATCGACAAATAGTGTCACAGGGTGAAGAAACAGGGTTTTACAGTGCAATGGAGGTGTCCGTTATGGCAAGGGGTGATGATGAGGTAGTTAACGGTCACAGGGAGGGAATTTATTGGATAGAAGTTATGTGGGGTGTGATGTGCGACAGATGATAGTGGGGTACGGTGGTAGAGTGAGGTGGGCGGTATTGGGTAGTGG
>ML781953.1:252129-291411 GCA_009831015.1 Picea engelmannii | reverse complement strand
TTTATACCCCCTTTTCATCTTTTCTATTTTTATCCCTTTCTCTTTTTCTTTTTATTTCTTTTCTTTTTGTAAATCATTTGCAGAATAAAATATCATTTACAATAAAATATGACTAGAGGAAGAAATTCTAATCACAAAGTGATACTATGAAATATAGTGTTATAATAGTGGCTCCACTTGGGGATGGTTCTCTCCTTGTGAGGTGCCAAGAACCAACTACCTGCTGCCTTGAATCGTTTTCTCTAGTACTTTTTTGCATTCTGATTTTCTTTATTATAAATGTAAATCTGGTGACCCTGATTAGGGGCTTAGGGCCTTCTCTTCGGGCTTCAACCAATGATAAAAAATCACCCACACCTGGCATAAAAAGTAAAATGGTATTTACAATGAAATGAGTGAGACAACCTTCATTCCTATGAAACATAATGCTTGAGCATTCTTCCATTGACATTTCCTCCTAGTAGATCTGCTCCATCCATATCCTTGATAAAAAATGCATTGCTTCCTCTGTAGACATGCATTATGAATGGGCCTTTCCATAGATTCTCAAATTTTCCATGTTTTCCCTTTCTTCATTCCTTGAGTCCCATTTCACTACTTTGTCTCCTAACTAGAAGTCATCAACCTTGGTCCTTCCTTCATAGATTTTCTTGATAATTTCCTGAATCATCTGAGTTTGGTTGTAGACCTCTTCTCTGGATTGTTGCAACTGTATAGTTTGATTAATTCTTCTTTGGATGTCATTTGGTTCTACCTGTACTTCCTGCAATAAATTCATGACAAGAACACCTAAAGAAGTAGGAAAGACAACATCCATTCCATAGACTAATTGGTATGGAGACATACCAATTGACCACTTTGTAAGTCTGTCTTCTCATAGTGCATGTACCAACTTATTGTGCCATGATTTTTTGTTGTCCTGCAATATCTTCTTGATAATGTTGACCAAAATATTATTTGAAGACTTTGCTAATCCATTGCCCTGAGGGTAATAGGATGTAGAGTGTCCTAAGGTGATATGATATTTGCTGCAAAACTATATCATCTTTTTTGATTTAAATGATGTTGGGTTGTCAGTGATAATTTTCCTAGGGCATCCAAATCTAGAAAGAATGTTAGTTTCCAAAAACTTTATGATCACAACATCAATGGATTGCTTGGTGGGTACAACTTCAATCCACTTGGTGAAATAATTAGTGTTGTGAGAAAATACTTGTGCTGGCCTGATGAAGGTGGGTGAATTTCTCCAATAAAGTCCAAACCCCATTGTTGAAATGGAGCTTCAACTGAAATTGGCTTCAAGGGTAAAGGCATAAGTTTCCTTTTTCCTTCAAAGATTTGACATTTATGACAGGAGGTCACTTTCTTGTGGACATCTGCAAATAAAGTTGTCCAGTAGAAACTAGCTCTAAGAATTTTATTGGCAATGGTCTTCCAATTCAAATGTCCACCACAGTCTCCTTCATGGAATTCCTGCAAAGCTTTATCAATTTCATCTTTCAACAAACAATTTAGTAGAATCCCCCCAACATCTTTCCAATACAGATTGCCATTGAAAATACAATACCTCATAGCCTTGAGTTTCAAAAATCTAGTTTTAGTTTTAGTTAAACCAGGAGTATATTGTAAATGATGTAAAACAAAAATAAGGTCTGCATACTAGGGAGAGTTTGAGAAAACCTATTTAACTTGGGGAGTCACTTGCTCTTCTTGTTCATCAACTGCAGCTAGAAAATTAATATCCAAAGCATGAAAGTTTGACTCAACCATCAATTTGGTTAATCCTTGACCCTTGATAAGCTTGGTTGGTTTGATCTCAATATCATGCTCAAGGATCACACCAATCCATTTACCCCATCTGCCATCTGGATTGTCTTGAGTCAGAATATCTTTCACCACATCATTAGAGACATAAGAAATAATATGTGAGTGGAGAATATATACTCTAAAATCTTTAATTGTTTTTACCAAAGAAAAAGCTTGCTTTTCCATGATGTTATAGTTCAATGCAACATCTCTCAGGGATTTATTGAAGAAAGCAATAGGCTGTTCATGGACTTCACTATTCTTCTGCAAAAGAACTATTGTGATGGTATGCTTAGAGGTAAAAGAGAATAGGAGGAAATCTTTTGTATAATCAGGACTAATAAACACAGGGGCTTGTGTCAAGGCTTGTTTCACCTGATCAAATGAATGTTTTTCTTCTATGGTCCATTTTATTTTTGTATCTTTTTTCAACATATTTTTTATGTTTCTCAGAATTTCTGCCAAGTTAGGGATAGATCTTCTTAGAAAGTTTATTTTGCCTATGAAAGACTGTAACTCTTTTATGTTTCTGGGATGATCTATTTTTTGAATGGCTTCAATTATTCTAGTATCCATTTTGATTCCCTCCTTAGATATGATGTGTCCTAACAATTTACCTCCCTCTAGAACAAACAAAGTTTTCCATGGATTTAGTGAGATTCTGAATCTCCTGCATTTTTCAAATTTTTTTCTAAGGTGGAGTAAGTGCTCTTCATCTGTTTTTTGAAAAAAATAGTGATGTCATCCGTGTATATAACAATGAATCTTCCAAGTTCATCCACAAAAGAAATATCCATTGCTCTCTGAAATGTGGGCCCAACATTCATGAAACCAAAATGCATTTTCAAAGACATGAAAGTGCCCAAGGTGTAGTAAACATTGTTTTCTCTTGGTCATCATGGTGGACTAACACTTGGTTGTAACCAGAAAATCCATCTAACAAAAAAATTCTACTGGATCCAACTACCTTTTGCAAAATATGGTCCATTTTGGGCAAGGGATAGTTGTCTTTAAGTGAGACTTTATTGAGGTTTCTGAAATCAATACACAGTCTAATTTCTCCACTCTTCTTTCTGGTAGGAACTAAATTGGACACCCATTTAGAAAACCTTAATGGGAAAATGATTTTAGCATCATAAATTTTCTTTATTTCCTTTTCAATTAGGGGCATCAAATTTGGGTTAATTCTTCTAAGTTTTTGTTTGAAAGGATTCTGATCTTATTTTATGGGAATTTTGTGTTGTATACTGCTAGTATCATAGGATTTTATATATTCATAGCTCCATGCAAAAACATCTATAAATTCTTTGAACAATTCTATATATTTTTGTTTTTGAGCAGGAGGTAAAGATTTGGACAATTTAATCATTTTTGGTTCCTATATTACAGTTCTCAACTTCTTTTCTAGTAGGTTCAATTTTTGGTTTTTTAGCTACATCATCAAAATCAAACAATTCTTCCAATGGGACTAATCCTCTAGGCAAAATATTATCTTTTAGTTGCAAAAAATCTGAATTTTCTTCTTTTTTCATTTATTCATTCTAAATCCATCTTATTTACACTTCATCATCACTATCTACATCAATATTTGCACATTCAAACTCATTTTTTGATTGCAGAAAATCATCAATCTGTTCATCATTACCAAAAAAATGCCAATACCTGATATTGTCTAGGACAATAGGTTTGCATTTCACCTCAACTGTATACTGGCGATTAGGATGAAATGGTATCTTATAAGTGGCTACCGAGGTAGCCAGACCATCAACAAGTATGTTTTGGCCTCTGGTTATCACTTGCAAGTCATATTCAACAAAGCATTGCAAGAAGTCTAAAAGAACATTTCTGTAGGCCCTCAGTCTTGGGTGTTTGGCAGAGTACTCACCTTTGATATATTTTATGATAAGTTCAAAATCGCCCCTTATTGAAATTCTCTTGGCACCAAGTTATTTTAACAATTTCAAACCTAACATTAATGCTTCATAGTCGGCTATAATGTTGGTACATTGAAAATTCAATTTGTAAGAGTGGCTTTCTGTATATCTGGCCTTTGAATTTGAAACCCACACTCCAATTCCAGATCCTTCCTTACTGAAAACACCATCAAAATATAAACTCCATAGAGGTTCTATGGGTTCATCAGATTGCATTATCACCGTTTTGTCTTCTTCAGGGGTTGCTTTTCTTTCCTCCAAGTTATCAACATCATCCTCCAAATTTGCAATTTGTCTTTCCATGTCTCCATCATTATATAAAATAAAAGAGTCAAGATCAGAATGGACATAGTATAAGGGGTAGTTATGTGGTTTCTCTTGACTACTGACCATGTATTTCATCAGTGTCTCCATGTATAATCTCCTTTGCTGACCAAATAATGGGATGGTGGCATAAGACATGTCAAGTTGTAGGGTACCTTTTAATTTGGCTCCCCATGATCGAGACAACACCATGCCATAATTTGGAGGTATGTCTACAACGACAATGTCCATTACCATGCTTTTGGCTGGGATTTGCGCCAAAGTAATACATAAATATTTGATCAGACTTATGCATTTAACTTTACTTGAATCAAAAGAGTACAAATATTTGTAAGGCCTGGTGATATCAAGTCTCAATTTCTCCATCACAACCTTAGGCATAAGGTTGTGAGAAGCGCCATAATCTAGAATAACATTGTGCAAAGTCTTATCATGAATATTTAAGCTAATGTAAAATGGAGGAACAAAACAACTTTTAGCTTTTCCCTCAACTTCAGGCCCAAACAACAACTCTGGTTGATCATTAGCAATGTTCATTGTGTCTGTACCCACTCCTGGTTCTATGTTCAGGGCTTTGATCACTTGTGATCTGTAAGCATTCTTGTTCATTAATTCTGACAGAGGAATAAGTATTTTGAGTTTAGCCAATTCACTTTCTAGACTGAATGAGGTAGGAGTTTTATTTTGATTTGGAGGATTTGACTTCTCAACAATGTTCTTCCGTGTAGTATCTTTGGGATGGCTGGTGGAGGGAACATTAGTTTGAGCTGTCTTTGGTACAGATTCAGATGTTATTTTTATTGAGACCTCTGAGTTTTTCTTTTCGGGAACTTTCTTGGCAAGTGTATATGATGTCTTCTTAAAGTCAAAAGATTTTTTGGTTGGATTATCATTGGAATTATTACTTCTCAACTTGTTGCAACTCCAGTTTGTGAAAGGAGGAAAATATCATGTTCTTCTTGGGTAAGAAAAATAGAATCATTATCATTTATTCCCATAAGATTAATGTGAACATCATCAAGTCCCTCAATTGTTTCTTCCCCTTCATCAACATAGTTTTCTTGAAAAGGTGGCCTAATTTGCTAATCAGGTCCTCTTTGTTATCTTTATTCTCTAGGTTCTCTTTATCTGATTTGGGGAGGATTTCTCCTGAAATTAGGATTTCTGATTTGAGGGCCACGTTGATTTTCTCTAGGTGGGTTCTTGTCAGTGATTTCTAATCTTTCCATCATTCTTTCCATAGTTCTGACTAAGGAGTCTATTTTAGCATCTACAATGGAAGTGGATGGTTCTTCCTTGATAGTTACTCTTCTTTCTGTTCTTTGCCTAGCTCTCTTAGCCAACAGATTTGCCTCTATACTCACAACACATTTTTTCATTTCTTCCAAAGTTGCAGGATTTCTCTCTCTCAATTGGTAAGACATGTCAGCATCAAAACCATCAAGGAACTTAATCAAAGCTAAGCCTTGAGGAGGTTTAATGTTAGTTGGAATTGCATTATAAATATTGTTGAAGCGAGTGCAATAATCTTGTACACTTTCCCTTTGGTTTCTTTTGATACTTTCATATTCAGATAATATATGAAATGGGTTTTTCTTTACTTCCCATCTATTGAGAAATGACTGGTGAAAAGCAACAATATCGTTAATGCTAGAAGCTGGTAAGGCTTTGAACCATTTCTTAACATCACCAGTTAAACTTTGTGAAAATAATCTCATTTGGACATCTGCCTCATCTACTTCTTGTAAATCAAAGAAGTCATTCATTTTGTCAACATGCTGTTGTGCATTCAGGCTTCCAGTGCCATCAAACCGAGGAATCCTAGTCTGATAATCCTAAGGCACATTGTTTAAGGGAGAAACCAAAACAAGGGGAGCATATCTTGCTGCCATGATTGGTGGAGGGGGTTGGATAATAGGAACTCCTGTAGTAGGTTGGATGTTAACCTGTATAATTGCTGGAGAAGTGATGGAAGATGTGGAAGAAGAAGGATTGGAAGATATAGGGTGAGTTACTTGAGGATTAATAGAAATTGCAAATATGTAAAGGGAAAAAAGTTCAACAAACTATTGAATGTAGGATTTATGAAAAGCTTGATCAATTTCTAATGACAGATCTTGTAATTTCTCGAAATCTTGAAGGATTTGCTGATCAAAATCTATTCCAAGAGAGAGTCTTTCTAGGGTTCTAGGTTGGAGGATATCTTGATCTAAAACTGTTTCATCCAAAAAGTTATCAGATTTGGTTCTGAAAAGGATATACTCAAAATATAGATCAAACTGGATGTCTTGGATTGTGACAAACTTCTCTAGAAGAGAGGTGACCCTAGGAAGAGGACTACTACTCCCTTGACTTTCTGCTATACTTCTTTTTCTAATTAATTTTTCTGGACTATCTACTGCTTTTACAGGTTGTAGATCAGTGTGAGATCTGGTATGAATTATTTTTGGAGCCAGAACTTAAACTTTAGAAACCTAATTAATTATTTACAAATTTTAACAACTTCTCAACATTTATCTCTTGAAATTTAGAGCTTTGATTGTTCAAAAATAAAGTTTTCTTATCTAGGGAAGACAATTCATAAAGTTGGAAAATTTGTTCAGTTCCCCAGTATGGTCTCCACTATGTTATCACTCTGTAATTCCTAGAGGTTGTTGAAGGGTAGAAGAAATTGATAGAGGTAACTATCAAAACCACTTTTGAAGCTGGGATCTAGTCCTACCAACTTCAAAGAGGGATCTCTTTGTAAGATTTAGATTTGTTTAAGTTTTAAATGTTAGGGTAGTTATGACAATCCAAATTTGTTTGTTTGTTTGTAATAGTTGGCTGAAAGAATGCATTAATTTTCCATTGGGCTATGGGGTCTGTATTAAAGATGAGGATCAAATTCAACTTTTTATGGGTTTTTTTCATAGGGAAGGGTAGTAAAACTGTTGGATCTATTGAGATTAAATGAGGTGAATAAGATAGAAAAGATATGAGAGCCCACTAAGAAAATGAGCAATTAAGAATTCCCTTAATCAATTTCAGATGAAAAACATATAGATCATTAAAAGACCAGAGACAGAGTATACAAGATAAATTCTGTTCTATTGACTTCCTTTTAATGATTAGAATTTGAAATACATAAATGATCACAAAGAATAAGAAAACATTCAACGAAGAAAGAGAGACATCACCAACAATCTGACACAAGAATCCTGTGAACAAGCCTGTTTGATCACTGGTCGATCCTTTGTAAAGTTTACACAATAGCTCTTGGGTGCAAAAATCAACCCTCAATACTTCGAAGGAAGAAGTATTTATACAATAATTTACGTTAGATCCTGTCATAAATGACTAGGATATTATGGAGGAAATAACTCACTAATTAGATCTCAAATTACAAACTATAGGAATTATGTTGATCTGTTTGGATCCTTGGTGCTGATTTTGTGGAAGTAGTTGGTGACTCATATCTTTGACTTTAGCTGACTGCTCCATGTTGAATCGAACCTCAAAATTATCTTTAATCAAGTAAAGAACATAGATCTTCCCATCTCTTTTTACTTGGGATGTAAACCTTGAGTAACTTTCTGTATATCTCATCCATTTCAACATGCTTGGAAAAAGTGGGCTTGGTGATGAAAATATGTTTTATCTCATGCTGGATACTCAGGTCCAACTGTAATGTATCTAGGAAAGCTTTACCAGTAATGCTTCCCTGTATCCCTGCAAATTTAGAACTGTCATTTGCAACTACACTGATCTTTTGCTTATAATCTGACAGAGTGATTATCTTGTCATTGAGTACTAATAGTTCATGAAGACCTTTCTTATGTAGTACTTCAATCTTACTAAAAAATATCTGCACTCCAATGTCCATCACCTGAGACTTCTCTTCTAGATGAAACATCAATCCTTTCTTAGTCATGACCTTTTTTATCTCAAGGATGGTCTCTGTCTTGTGTTCATTCTCCATTTATTTTAACTCCTGCTTGTTTTTGGAGTTTGGGAATCTGATGAGTTCAGTGGCCTCTATAGGTATTTCTCCTAGATCTTCTCTTATTTTCCCAATTGCTTCTCTGGCCTTATGTACCAATTCATGCTGTTCAAAGATGATCTGTATGGATGGCTAGATTTTTGCCATAGACTTGCTGATATCCACCCATATGTTTTCCTTAGCTTGGGCTAAGGTCTGTGCCATGACAGTCTCTTTCTGTAGCTGTTGTAGTTGTTGACTAAGCCTCTGAGACTTATGCATTTCTGCACGGTGACTCGCTTGGAACATAGACTTCAACTCTTGGAGATTTTTTACTTCTTCTTGCAGTTTTATGATCTCCTCCCCTTGGAGGGACATGTCTTCCATAGACTTCACAAGTTTCTCAGATGTCTATGAAACTTGCACTTGTATTGTTGATGCAATCTCTATTGATGTAGCTTCTTCTGCTGTTTTAAATCCCGTTAGAGGGACTGCCTCCAGTGGAATAATGACCATATGCACACTCTGTTCTTTCTCCTTTATCAATTTTTCCATTTCTGCTTCCATATCTCTTATCTGTGCATTCTGTTCCATGATAATTTTCACCATCTCCTCTTTGTGGCCTTCAGTTTTAGCCACCTCTTTTGCTTGTGAATCTTCAGTAGTTGGAAGCTTCAGTTGCTTTCTCAAGGATGCTATATCAACATTACTCTTCTTCAATAATTCCTCAGTTGCCTTTACATTTGATGGGTCATATCCAACCTTCAACACCAATTCTTCTAGTGATTTGATCCTGTTGTCCTTGGCCAACGAAGAGTTTTCCTCCAGCTTCAATTGGGATTGAACGTTATTCCGAGACACCTGCAATTTTGAAGCAATAAATGAGGTGTTTGTCAAAGTGGAGAATATAATTTCCCTTGTTTTCCTGTGCATGTCCATTTGGTCCACTGGATGGACCTCCTTCACATCAAACTCAAAGGAAGTCTTCTTGTAGTCAACAATTGTCTTGGGATGAGGAACTTGTGCTTGCATGAATTCCATATGCATTCTTCCTTTCTCTGTGTCAAATGTTGATAGCAGTATGTGTTGAGCAGTGGAGGTCTGCTTCCAAAACGAAGCACAAGTGATACTATTTAGGAGTTCATTCCTCTGTTTGATCTGTTCGTACTTGTAAAATGTATTTGACCCTGTTTGCTCACAAGATGATTCAACTAACATAGTAGTGTCTGTTTTTTTTTTAGATGAATATGTGGACAATATGAATTGACTTTCTGAAAAGGTTGAGGAATGTGGTCCCTCCATGACTATGGTGGACTGCATTTCTCCTTCTTTGAGAAGGTCTGGTGTGTGACTAGTTTTGGCCCTTTTTCTGTAGACTTAGAAGTCTTCAGCTGACACCTCTATGACTAAAGGGGAAACCTCTTTCCTTGCTCTCTTTTCTGTTTGTATTTGATGTGTGTTGGTATGTGAAGTAGTGACAGGGGGAGGTTGTTATTCTGTTTCCAACAATGTGTTCTCTTTCCAATCTGGCTGGTTCATATATTTTTCCACCTATGGCTTCTATATGTGAGCATAAGGAGTGCTCCTTTGTTTGAATCTGAGCTCTGAGATGACACCAAATGGGTCATAATTCCTTGTGAAACTCATCTATTTCAGGAGGCTGTCTGCCTCTTCTCCTGCAAGTATGTTGTTGCATATAAAAGGGACAATTTGGGTCTTGATTCCGGGTTGTTGTTTCTTCTTGACTAAAACAAAATGGATATCATCAGAGTTCACCCTCTACCTGATGTATTCCAGTGCAAATATCCTTATAGGGATATATTTTGGTAGTTTGTATGGTGGAAGCTCACATCCATACACTCTTATTTCAGTGTGGTTTTGATATAAGTACCAATCTATTGTTTTGGCTATTTCAGAGAGGTGAAGGATTCTCTGAACTTATTCATTGATCCTTGGCTCTCTTCTGCTACTCAACATGTAAATCACTAGGTGATAAAAATGGTCATTGAAATCCTTTAAGCTAGATTCAGTTGAGTTCTTCCTCACTAGTGTGGTCCATGAGGTTACTGACAATGGGTTTCTTTCCTGATCTAATTTTTGAAAAGCACATGGAAACCCGTCTGACTAAAAAAACAAGAATAAATACACCAACACTGAGGAATATCTGAAAATTCCTTCTGTTGAAAATCTCTAAAGATGATCATGTATGTTATCAGCTAGAAACTGACTGAAATAAAATTGAACTGTGGCTTTTTCTTCTGTGGAAAAAATGGACAAAAACCTAAGATAGTTTCATCAACCCATTCATCTAAGAAGTATCCTGACGTGTAACAAAGAATGGAAATAATTTGGTTTTCCCTAACAGAGAAAATGGAGGATGGATAGGGAGGATTTTTCTTGGGAAATTGAGCATCTTCTGGTAGAAAGATCTAGAAATTGTGGGATCTTTGGGGGAAGGAGAGCTTCTGGTACAAGTCGTTCAGGGCCTCGATGGAAAATGGGATTTCAGAGTCATTTTTTGGGATTTGTAGCATCTGATTAATGGATTCGGGGGTAATGGTGAACAAGGTTTCGACAAAAGAGGAAACTATGGCCCTTTGGCCAGGAAGATAATGGGCTTGGCATTTCAAAGTGAATTCAGGGAAGTGGATTGTCCGAGGGAACACGTACAGGGGAAAATTGGACTCCCAGAGTCCAATTTCGTCACTTTGATCCAGGAATATATATTTGAGCCAGAAGTGTAATTCGAAGAAGTCGAATTCACCCTTCGAATCTGTAATCTTGTAGTCTTTATCTGCCAGGGGAATATGATCCAGGTCGATGGGAGGGGGAAGAATCAGATTCTCAGACATTTAAATGGATTTGGATTTGGGGGCCATGAATAACAGAGTTTTATGGTGGATTAATGACATAATATAAATTACCAAAGTTAATTGCACTAGCTGACATTTGTTGTATTCTAGAGTGCGAACTTGTAGAGCGTGCCCCACACGAAATATTTGTTGTATGGATCTAAAAATTGTACACAGAATACTACAGACTATAATCTAGCCAATAAATTTGGTCTTACTGAATTTGGATATGTTATGAATTAGTTATGACGTTTTTACTCGAAATACCTATTTTAGACTAGTTTCAGGACTAGCCACAAACCCTATTTTCCACGGCGTGTAACTCCAAAAATAAAATGACCCACAAGATAAATTTTGTATCACAAATACTTGGATATGTTTTCTAAATTTCCTGCCAATTGAATGGTCTGAATCAATCTAGAAAAATTTTTATTGCGAAAATGGTGAGATGACCTGTAAATAACATACCTTAGAAAGCATCATCAAAAGAATTTATCCTCCCTTGAATTTCGGCCTTCTTTACTTCACCTTCCCTCTGAAATTCGTCTTAGATATCCTTTGGTTACCTTAATCACCTGTAGATATTCAATATGCTCAAGTGTAATTAAAATGAGAGAGCCTTGCCTCTTACTTATACTTTCATGTAGCTTCCTCAAGGGGTTACCTTTTAACCATCTTAACCCACTTTCCTTATTTTAGGGTTAACTCACTTCTAACCACTTGTCAACTTAGTAATTTCTCCATTAAATTTATTATTTAAATAATTTCTTTTGTATTCACTTTGACTTATAGTACACTCATCACTTCACTTTATTATTAACCTTCTAAAATCTCTTAAACCACTTTGAGTACTTTGACCTTTTGGGGCTTCTAGATGACTCATGAGGGTTCTCCAACTTCACATGGCCATAACTCTCTAACCGTGAGGAGTTATGTTACGTTCCACATACCAATGGAAATGGCATGAGATGTACTATCCATCTATAATTTTCTTACCTACAAATATATCAAAAATCATACCATTATCCATCAAATGCACTTGGGTCCATTACCCAAACCTTTCTCCAACTTCACATGGCCATAACTCTCTAACCGTGAGGAGTTATGTGACGTTCCACATACCACCGGAAATGGAATAACATGTAATATCCATATGGAATAGTCTTACCTATAAATATATCAAAAATCATACCATTATCCATCAAACAAACTTGGGTCCATTACCCAACCCATTGTGTTACCAGAATTTCTTCAAGGGTTGATATCAATGACAACCAACCCAATTAATAAACAATCTCCCCCTTTGGCATTGATGGAAACACTCTAATGCAATACTGAATTCATATCACTCATTCTCCCCATGTGACCATCGCTCCCCTTGGAACCATGCCTCTGTGCTCTTTCTCTAAGCCTACATCTGATAAATCTCTCCCCCTTTGTCATCAATGGAAACTGTATCTTTCCATCTGGGGATGCTCCCCCTAACTGAACTGTCCTTGGGGATACCCCCCCTAACTGAACTCTTCCTGAAACTGGTCTCCTGACCTGAACCGTCCTCTTTATGGTGCTTCCTCGTGTAAATCTAAGACATATAAGATAAGCATTCAAAAACATTCATTTTGGAGTAGAAATTAATCCGAGTCTCTAGAGAAGATACTAGAAGGCTTCCTATGGAAGCGATTTTGTAAAGATGTATACCACTTGTTCTTTTGTGCCCACATATTCAACTCTGATGTTCTTCTCTACAACTTGTTCCCATAGAAAGTTATACTTGATTGGAATGCGCTTTGTCTTGGAGTGCATCACCGGGTTCTTTGAGATATTGATGGCACTTGTATTATCACAATAGATTGGAATGAGATCATCATACTCAACTTGTATATCTGTCAGAGTTTGTTTCATCCATAGAATCTGTGACAACATGATGCTACCGCAGTATACTCTGCCTTGACTGTAGATAAGGATACCGATGATTGTTTCTTGCTTATCCATGATACTAAACACTCACCCAAGTAGAACGCTGCTCCACTAGTGCTTCGTTAGTCATCAATGAAACCTGCCCAATCTAAATCTGTGTAGGCAATAAGTGATAGATCCTTTCCTTTTGGATACCGTAATCCAAACTCTTATGTTCCTTTGAGATATCTTAAAATCCTCTTCACTGCTATGATACGTGTTTCCTTTGGTGCTGCTTGAAATCGTGCCACTTGCCCAACTCTCTGCATTACATTTGGTATGGATGTTGTCACATATAGTAAGCTGCCAATAATTGAACTGTATTGACTCTGTTATGTAGACTTTGAATCATCATCTTTTCTCAACTTGAAACTGGTTTGCATAGGAGTGGTAACTGGTTTGCAATCTTCCATTCCGAACCTCTTTAGCATTTCTCTGATATACTTAGTTTGAAAAATAAAAATTCCTTGGTTTCTTTAACGTATCTGAAGACCCAAAAATAATGATAGTTCTCTGAGTAATGACATTTGAAATTCATCCTGCATATCCTTTGCAAATTTCTGGCTTAACCTGTCATCATTGCTTCCAAAAATAATATCATCAACATAAACTTCAATTAATAAAATGCTATCTTGAGTTAATGTAGAGGTTGCTGTCTTCACTTCCTTTCCATAGTTCGTAGGGAGTTTTTCCATTGTTGTTTCTGAGCATTACTCTATTTTGAATGTGAACTTCTGTATGCACTGCATGTGTCCAAAAAATATCTGTGAATTTGGAATCCATTAGCATTGTTATAGCCATTTTCAGTGTAATTATCATCCAATATGATAATGTTCCTTTTTCTTTGAACCACTCTTTGAACCAATATATGAATCCATGCTCTATAAATTTTAAACCTGTGAAGTAAATCAATGCATATAGATTCTTAAGAAAAACAAAATTTAATCAATGGCTCATACACATAGTACACAAAGATTTATACCGAAAACCCTCAACCGGGGAAAACCTCTCTTATATTCATTATATTGAATTTCACCATTCACCATACAATATATACAATGTTTTTATGTATTCCGTAGATACCAAAACTCTAATCCCTTAATCCAACATTAATTTAGAAAATGACTAAAAATAGCAAAAACCACCCCAAAAAAATTTCGGGGCGTTGCCCCGAACCCTATCGACCTCAGGCTACCACTTGGTGCCGAATGCTACATGTAACCAGGAGGGGCCATACCTGGCTCCCCCTGGGATCCCCCTAGGAAACACCTAGCGCACACGACACAAAAATCACTTCTAGAAGGATCGTCAGACACAATTGTCAAATTTGACATGCCCATACACACACATGCAAAGAATATAACACATACCCAACATTCTCCCACTTGTTGTTTTCTTTGCATCCAAGGATCCACATGATTATGTATTCAACAATCCATGGCTAAAATGCCCATTGTTACTCTACACCAGGAGAACTTTTCTATGCTCACAAACTTTTTCAATGAATCTACAACATTCTTCAAAGTGTCAACCTTTTCCAGCAACACCTTCTTTTCCTCAACCATGTCTCACACAAAGTGATACTGAACATCAATATTCTTTGTCTTCAAATGATAAGCTGGGTTCTTTGCTAGGAATATTTCACTCTGACTGTCACAATATAATCTCACTACTTGTTGTACCAACCCAATACCTAAACACAATCTCTGTAACCATACTGCTTCCTTGCTTGCATGAGTGGATTCCATGTATTTAACTTCTGTAGTTGAGAGTGCCACTACAACCTGCCTTTTTCTCATCCAACTAATTGCTCCTCCAAATAGGTTAAACACATACCCACTTGTAGATCTTCTGCGATCCAGATCTCCAACCCAGTCTGCATCAACAAAGCCATGTATGTCCACCACTCTGTCCAATCTTGGTCTTCCTTGGTAACACAATCCATAATTGGTAGTGCCACACAAATACTTGAAGACCCTCTTTACTGTTGTCCAATGCTCCTTCCCTGGTTTTGACATATACCTGCTCAAAACTCCCACTGCATGTGCAATGTCCGGTCTAGTACAAACCATTACATACATCAAACTGCCAACTACACTGGCATACAAAACATGGGACATGTCCTCTTCTTCTTCCCGTGTCTTGGGACACTGATATGTAGATAAATTTACACCTATAGGAATATGAACCTTGACCAGTTTACTTTCATGCATATTAAACCTCTGCAATATCGTCCCAATATATTTTCTCTGATTCAACCAGATTTTTCTGTTAGCACGATCTCTTTTAATTTCCATTCCTAGAATGAAGTTAGCAACACCGATATCCTTCATGTCAAATTTGGAGGATAACTGGGATTTCACCTCCTTGATAACATCCATGTTATTTCCTACCAACAACATGTCATCAACATACAACACTACATAAATGAAGTGATTACCAACCTGCTTGGAATATACACAGTGATCAACCCTACTTCTCACAAATCCCAATCCAAGGATGTATGTGTCAAACTTTTGGTACCACATCCTAGGTGGTTGCTTCAGACCATATAGTGACTTCTTTAGCTTATAGAACAACTCTTTCTTTCCCTTCACTACAAATCTTTCTGGCTTCTTCATGTAGATTTCTTCTTCTAGATCCCCATGTAGGAATGTTGTCTTAGCATCCATATGTTCCACTTCAATATCAAAAGAAACAACAATAGATAAAATAAATCTAATAGAAGTTAACTTTGCAACAGGAGAAAAAATCTCACCAAAGTCAATTCCCTCTACCTGGGAATAACCTTTTGCTACTAACCGAGCTTTGCATTTCTCCAATTTACCTTGTGCATTAAACTTCTTCTTAAACAACCATTTTCTACCAACATATTTTCTTCCAGCTGGAAACTCAACTAAATCCCATGCCTCATTCTTATCCAAGGCATCCATTTCTTCAATCATGGCCTTCTTCCAGAGTTTACTATCCTATGAATTCACTGCTTTCCTGACAGTTCTGGGATCATCATTAGTAATAGATAAAGCAAAATTGGAATGGAAATCAGGTGGACTATACCTTTCTGGTTGCCTTTTATCTCTCACTGATCTCCTCAATACTGGGGTGTGAGGTTCTTCTTCTTCTTCTGCTTCCTCTTCTCCAAATGATTCATATTTTTCATCATCCAACTCAAGTTCTATTTTCTCAGGTTCGTTTTGCATTGGTAGGAATTCATGTTTGGACACATTTTTTACTGCTCTGAAAACAACATCTCGACTGTAAACAGTATTCTTGGTTTATGGGTTCCAAATCTTATAACCTTTCACAACATCTTTATAACCAATAAAGATACACTTTTCAGCCTTTTTATCCAGCTTACTCCTATTTTCCTTTGGAACATGTACATAAGCATCACAACCAAACACTCTAAGATGTTGAAAAGAGGGTTTCTTTCCATGCAATACCTCATGTAGAGTTTTATCATCCAATGCTGATGAAGGTGATCGATTGACCAGGTAACACGCTGTATCGACTGCCTCTGCCCAGAATTCTTGTCCTAACTCGGCACCCCTGAGCATGCTCCTTGATTTTTTCATCAGTGTCCTGTTCATCCTTTCTGCAACTCCATTATGATGAGGAGTGTATGGAGTAGTCTTCTGCCTTGCTATACCACACTTCTTACATAATTCTTCGAATTCATTTTCGCATAATTATCCACCATTATTTGTTCTCAATACCTTTATTTTCTTCTCTGTCCGATTTTCTACCAGAGCCTTAAACTCTTTAAATTGATCAAATACCTTAGATTTATTTCTAAGAAATTAAATCCATGTGTTCCTTGAGAAATAATCTACGAATGAAACATAATACACAGATTTACCTAGGGATGGAACATGAATAGGTCCAAACACATCACTATGTATCAACTCTAAGATCCCCTTTGCTCTTGTAGCACCAGATGGTAATCTTACTCGATTATGTTTACCATATATGCAATGTTCACAAAAATCAAAATCCAGAGTGAAATTAGACATACCTTCAACCATACGTTTACCATGTAGTGTTCGAAGGCCCTTTTCTCCAATATGCCCCAGTCTTTGATGCCACAACATGGTATTATTTTCAGGGACAGTATTGGTCTTTTCTCCTTCATTTCTCTGCTCAAGGACAACATAACTGTTACACCCATTAGTATAAGTGATTCCCAACAACTTGTACATAGTTCCACACCAAACTCCCCTCATCAACACCATTGCTCCTCGTACCATATTGCAAGTGCCATTTCCAAATACAATATCCACTCCTGCATCATCCAACTTGCTTATAGATATTAGGATTTTGGCTAGTTTTGGAATGTGCATAAGCCTAGGGAGATTTATGATCCTTCCATATTTTATCAACAACTTAACCCTTCCACATCCCATGATTTTGGCTGTTGAGTCATCTCCTAGGAATACATCACCACCATCGTATTTTTCATATTCAAAGAACCAATCCTTGTGAGGAGTCATATGGTATGATGCACCTGAGTCGATCAACCATACATCACGATCTGCATGTGTACCTGTAGATGCCAGGTAAACATCACCTCCTTCTTCAGTGGAGGTTTTCAGCTCTGTGGAAGAGGTACTATCATATCCCTTTGGTTTATCAACCTTCTTAGACTTGCAATGTTTCTTATAATGCCCTGTTTTACCACACTTCCAACATTTCCTCAAATATTTTCTTGGAGACTTAGATCTACCAGTATATTTAGATCTCCCCCCCGAAGACTTACCAGGATTCCTGTCTTGGGTACGACCTCTTACAAATAAAGCATATGTGCTATGACCATCCATGCTTTTCCGCCTCATCTCTTCAGATAACAAGGATGCAACTACATCCTCATACTTCAATGTAGATTGAGTGGTACTACCTATTGCTACAACCAGATTATCCCAAGAGTCTGTCAAAGAACATAACAAAGTAATACACTTATCTTCTTTTGTAATCGTAATATTAAAATAGACAAGTTGAATTACCAGAGTATTAAAGGCATTTAGATGTTCTGTCACATAATCTCCATCTTCCATCCTAATATGACACAACTTCTTTCGAAGAAACAACTTGTTTACCAGGGACTTTGATTGATACAAATTCCTAAAATTATCCCATAGTTCCTTGGCTATAGATTCTTCTGAGACATTCAACAACACTGAATCTTCCAGGTAGAGTCGAATAGTAGTCCTCGCTCTTATGTCCAACTTCTCTCAATCTTCCTTTGACATACCAGTAGGTGGTGTACTAGTAGTTTGTGTACTAATAGGTTGTGTACCAGTAGACTGTGTGCTAGTAGACGATGTACCAATAAGCTGTGTACCGGGATCCACAACGATCCATTGTTCTTTGTCTACAAGAAGGTCCTCCATCTTGAGCTTCCATAGCTCAAAGTTTTTACCGTTGAACTTCTCTATCTCGATTCTAGAAGAGCTCGACATTCGTCTTTCTACACTCAAATCACCACTGCGAAAGCTCCCACTAAACCCATGTTTATCATAGACCCAAGATAAACTTGATCTATCAAGACTGAGCCAAACCCTTAGCAACAAGGGCGTCCCTCTAAAGCCAAAAACAAGCTTTGATACAAAATGTAAGTTTTAAACCTGTGAAGTAAAGCAATGCATATAGATTCTTAAGAAAAAACAAAATTTAATCAATGACTCATACACATAGTACACAGAGATTTATACCGGAAACCCTCAACCGGGGAAAACCTCTCTTATATTCATTATATCGAATTTCACCATTCACCATACAATATATACAATGTTTTTAGGTATTCCGTAGATACCAAAATCCTAATCCCTTAATCCGGGATTAATTTAGAAAACTGCTAAAAATAGCAAAAACCACCAATTTTTTTTTCCAGGGCATTTCCCTGAACCCCGTCGGCCCCGGGCTACCGCCCATTGCCGAACTCTACACGTAACCAGGGAGGGCCATACCTGGTCCCCCCTGGGACCCCCCTAGGAAGTGCCTGACGCACACGACACAAAGAGCACTACTAGAGGGATCGTCAGACGCAGTTGTCGAATCTGACGCGCCCACACACACACATGCAAAGAATATAACACATACCCAACATGCTCTTGTCCACTTTCATATATCTGTCCAAACCTACTAAGTTTTCTTACGAATCCATCTCTGTCCATACTTTCCAAAACTCTACTTGCACAACTATCCATAATGCTGACCCATTTATCACTATACTATCATGAAGTCTTGATTAATCTATCAAATTGTACTTCTGCTAACTGAATGCTCTGAATTTGTCTTCTCAAACTCTGCAAGCTGCTCGAAGGATGGTTTTTTGGCCTGTCACAACTATCACATAGACTCCCCCTGTCTAATATTCATATTACCTAGGAGTCTCTAAGCCAGTTGGCTCATAACAATTCTTGCTATGATGTGTATTCATCACCATCTTCATTGGTAGATTCATCATCATCTTCATTGGTAAATTCATTATCTCTTTGAGCTCTGACTTATTTCTTTCTGTCTATGGATTCATCTTTCACTACAATGCCTTAAAATACAATCTCTTGAACCTGTTCCTTATTTACATGTCCTTCCTTTCTTTCAGTCATTTTCCAAACCTTTATGTTTCTGACATTTTTCTTTTTCTCTATAGAATTTTCTTCATCTCGTTTTATTACCAATCTTACGATCTTTGGTACCTGGTCTTTTTTCACATGTTCTTCTTGTTTTCTTATCCATACTTTCTTATATCTGATATCGATGTTCTCTTTCATGTCAGTATTGATCATGCTTCTACAATCACTAGATATGTGTTCATAGTTATGACATTTGTAACACTCAATGTTACGTGCGGCCACATAGGCACTTCTTGCTTGAACATTTATTTTATAATCCCTGCAATCTGCAACCTTATGTCCAAAATTAGTACAATAAAAAAATGACCATAAAATAAATTTGCATACTAGGGAGTGAATGATATTATTTGTGGTGTATTCCTTCTGAATTTGTTCCTTGACTGATCATGATCATGATTGAAGCTTCTTTGTGTCTTGAACACAAATGGTCTTCTTGAAGATGTATCTTCAATAGTTTTCTTAGATTCCAATTGACAATGATTCCTTCCTTTGAGTACTTATGCATAACTCTTTCTATTTTCTTCATTGTTATTTTCTATCAACCTAGAGTGCTTCTCTTCATTCTCTGTAACTGATGTGGAAGTTTTTGTCTCTTCAATGTTCTTTTTGAGCTTGACGATTTTACATCTCAATGTGAAAACTTCTTCTTCAAGCTTCTCAACCTCTTTTTCTTTCTTCACTATCTGAGACTTCATGACTTCTTCTGTTCTTTTCGCTTCTTCAAGATGAATTTTTAATGTGATTATTTCTTCTTCAAGTCCTTTCTCTTCGTGACCAAACTCTGCCTCAAGCTGGTTTAGATCGTTAGTTCTTTCCTTAAGATGATCTGTCAATATCTTCTCTCTCATTTCTTCTTCTCCTTTCGTGCTACTATGTTGGCTTCCAAATACTGCTTTTGATATTCTACATTCTTCTAGCTGAGTTCTTAAGTTTTCGATGACCTATTGGGATTCTTAAAAAATGTGAACACTTTCCTTTTGTTTCATCAATTCTTTCTTGAGTGACTTATTTTCTTCTCTTATTTCATCTAAATCACTATTCAATTCTGCTTCATAATTGTCTTCCTTTTCAATTAGTTTTTCTGTCTCATTTCCTTCATGGTATTATATTTCAAGATGTCCACATTTTTCACAATTAAATCAAAACAACATACCTATGGTGATTATGTACTCTTCATCTTTTGAATCTATTTTACAAGGTGAACATAATTCTTCTTGATTTGTATCTGCATCTTCTTTGGCATTTTCTGAATCTGCGATGAGTGAAGAATATATGTCATGTAACTTATCCAAAATTTCTTTTGTTGATGAACATTTACCAACCTTTTCTCTTACCGGATTAGGTAATCCTTCCCATATGAAATCCATTGCTATTTTTTTATTCTTCTTCAATTCCTTCTTGGCTCCAGTCTTTGCCCTTTTTGAACTATCATATCATGTAACAACTAATAGCCAAATATAATGTCCCTATTCTTGTAAAAATACTTTCGTCCTTATGATCCACATATCATACTTAAAACCATTCTGACCATTAAACATTGGTACTCCATTCTCAGAATAATCCATGATCCCCTTCCAGTGGTTAAATTGTTTCCTGAAGGAACCGACTCTGATTCCAATTGTTGGATTAATGAGAGGGGTGGTGAATCAATAATAGAGAAATTCAATCCTCTTTAACCACAATATGCAAGTTTTATATCAATGTAGCATTATCATCCAATAATTGCAGAGTAATAAACAATGAACAAATGAGAAATCATACACATACACAATACACCAATGTTTTTACGTGGAAGCCCAAAGCGAAAGAAAACCACATAATGCTTTTTCTTATATGTCTTTAAGAATTACATTCATTGGAAGCACCCAATTCCTTTGTTTTCCAGCTGCAACTTGAAGGAGGCTCCAACCCCCTAGTTTCTTAGGCTACAACCCTAGGGAAGCTCCAACTCCCCAATTCTCTGACTACAACCAGAAGGAGGCTATGACCCCCTATGTTCTCCGACTACAACTGGAAGGTGGCTACAAACACCTATCCTTGCCCTGTCCAACCGACCTGATGTAGAAGTAGAATTATGGAACCGCTGTCACACTATCACTGTGAGATATACTACAGTAAACTTGCACCAAAAAACCTATACCAATAACATGAACCATGTATCAACCTGTACCTCAACCTGTAATGAACCTGTACCATAAACAAGTGCATCAACCCTGCACCAACCTGTACCAAATAACCTGTAATAAACCTGTACCATAAACAAGTGCATCAACCATGCACCAACCTGTACCTCAACCTGTGCCATGAACAGGTGCATCAACCATGCACCAAACCTGTACAAATAACATGTCACAACAACTTGTCCAAACAACCTATCCCAACAACCTGTATCATCAATATTTTCAACCAAATCATATCTACTCACCATGATCAATCACCAAGACATCTCTCAAAGATGTGCATCAACCAAGCATAACACAACAACTCATAATCATCACCAAGATCAATATGTGCTTCTAATAATATACCAATACAAGTATGCTACATCATCCATAAACCATGTGTCAAAAATACTACTAACAAGTGCCTCCAACCATATACCAAGTATGTACCAATCATGTCTCAACTACTTATCAACTATGAATCATCAATATGTACCAACATCATCAACTATACACCTCATGTATGTGCCAAATCATCAACTACTTGTCTCGGCCATGTACCCAACATGTACCTCAACGAAAATCCCTCATCAATTTCATCATACAAATCTGATTGGTAACTCTGTAATAGACTTGGTATATAATATCACATACCTGCAAACCTTCCTTAACTTTAACAACAAAAGACTAGCATTTTCATCAAACTTTACTTTAGTCTCACATGACTAATTTTGGACGAGTCAATAACTTTAACTTGAAATAATCATAACTATGTACTTGTAATGAATAAAGATCTAAAAATGGTACACAATTTTCTTCAGTGTCTTTTTTTCAATTCCTCCGGACTTCACTACTTGGAACCTCTCAAAAAAAAAGTTATAGTAAAAATGGCATGCCTTGTTGAATTCTGGCTTATTCTAGAGAGCGAACTTGTAGAGCGTGCCCCACACGAAATATTTGTTGTATGGATATGAAAATTGTACACAGAATACTAAAGACTGTACTATAACCAATACATTTGGTCTTACTGAATTTGGATCTGTTATGAAGAATTTATGAAGTTTTTACCCGAAACACCTGTTTTAGACTAGTTTCAGGACTAACCACAAACCCTATTTTCCACGGCGTGTAACTCCAAAAATACAACGACCCACAAGATGAAATTTGTATCAAAACTACTTGGATATGTTTCCTCAATGGCCTCCCAATTTCACGGTCTGAATCATTCTAGAAACAAATTTATTGCGAAAATGGTGAGATTACCTGTAAATAACATACCTTAGAAAGCATCATCAACATAATTTATCCTCCCTTGAATTTCGGCCTTATTTACTTCACCTTTCCTCTGAAATTCGACTTAGATATCCTTTGGTTACCCCAGTCACATGTATATATTCAATATTCTCAAGTGTAATTAAAATGAGAGAGCGTTTCCTGTTATTTATACTTTCATGTAGCTTCCTTAAGGGGTTACCTTTTAACCATCTTAACCCACTTTCCTTATTTTAGGGTTAACTCACTTCTAACCACTTGTCAACTTAGTAATTTCTCCATTAAATTTATTATTTAAATAATTTCTTTTGTATTCACTTTGACTGATAGTACACTCATCACTTCACTTTATTATTTACCTTCTAAAATCTCTTAAACCACTTTGACTACTTTGACCTTTTGGGGCTTCTAGATGACTCATGAGGGTTCTCCAACTTCACATGGCCATAACTCTCTAACCGTGAGGAGTTATGTGAAGTTCCACATACCACTGGAAATTGCATGACATGTACTATCCATCTAGAATATTCTTACATGGAAATATATCAAAACTCATACCATTATCCATCAAACAAACTTGGGTCCATTACCCAAACCTTTCTCCAGCTTCACATGGCCATAACTTTCTAAATGTGAGGAGTTATGTGATGTTCCACATACCACCGAAAATGACATGACATGTAATATCTATCTGAAATAGTCTTACCTGCAAATATATCAAAACTCATACCATTATCCATCAAACAAACTTGGGTCCATTACCCAACGCATTGTGCTACCAGAATTCACTACCGGACTTTCTTCAAGGGTTGACATCAATGACAACCAACCCAATTAATCAACAATCTAAATAAATAAAATCTAAACTTTAGATTTCTAAATCAAGAAAATCTTCAAAGATTTATTCTCAAGATTTTTCTTTGTATTTATAAAGGATTTAATATACCAACAATTGCACACATTTGACACATTTTTTTTGTATTGTATGTTAATGATGTTAAATAAAAAGTTGAATATATATTTATTTTCATATTTATAATCGATAGTATTTATTATTGCATCATGTTGAACATAAAGACAAGTTTGATTTTATGTTGAAGTTTCATTAAATGTTTATAATCACTTACAACTATTGGGTTCATTTGAATAGATGCCAAATATGTTTTCTTTCATCCAAGCATTTTTGGAATATGTATTATGAATGTACTTGAATATATGTTTTCTTTGATTTAATCTTTTCTATGAGCAATATTATGTTGAAGAAATTCATGTTCTTTGATTATATTCTATAGATGGTTAAATGGAAATATGGTGCCTTCAATGTGCAAGGAAAGTTGTTAAATTTCCTGATCTTTATTTTTATTACAAGTCTCTTGTCATTATATACATATTTTTCTTAATTAGTTTTGATCTAATTGAGAAATAATTTATTTCTTTAATTTACTGGAGAAATATTTGTTCAAACGACTTTATTTTGAGGGTTACCCCATCTGGCTACTAGATTCTTCCAGTTTATCCTAAAGCAGGGAGGTCAATTTTCCTCCATAGGGTGCCATGCCATTGTTTCTTAGTCAAGAACGTCTCAAGGAACAACATCCATTTTGGCACCATTGCCAAGGAATGAAGGTTCAAGTTTCTATTCCCTGGGAAATGACAAAATAATTTTTATTTTTGCTTCTTGTTGCTGAACAAGGGTAAAATTAAAAGCTTAAAGGCTTTAGAGTAAATATTTTAGAATTTTAGTTCACTAGGCGACTTCATTTCTCAAGATAGAAGGGGGAATAAGACATACTAGGTCTCATCCTAGTTTTGAAGATATTCTAGTATATTTTGACCCATAAAAACTGGTTACTGAAGGAAACGTATGCCACAAAGTGGGTTCTACATCTACATGTAATCTCGTTCTTGGAAAATTTCATAGTCCTGAAATTGATTACTTTGAAAATCATCATGATTTCCAAAATCCTCAAAATATTCCTACAAGCCCTTCTATGGATAAAACTAGACCATTATTTGATTTGTTGAGTTTTGGTTTGTCCTTATCTTATACCAAAAAATATTCACCTGTTCTGTACTCAACCTCACATGCTTGCAAACCTATTACTCTTGAAGCCAAAAATTATATTCTTCAACATCTAATGGAAAACCCTCTTAATCTACTTCCTCCTAATGCTAATCCATGGGTAGCTACTATGCATGGGACCCTTAGACTCCCTCAAAATTTGCATGACATGCTTGAAAATTATCTGAAAATATTGCCCAAATTTGATGGAGAAAGTGAGATATCAATAGAAGACCATATTGCATCTTTCCAATATTGCACAAATAATCTGGCTATTCATAATGAATATGTATACATGAGGAATTTTGTGCAGACTCTGGAAGGAGATACTGGGAAATGGTTTCATAATCTAGCTGCAAATTCAATAAATTCTTGGGACTTGTTCCAAACAATTTTCATGAATCAATAGAGGGAAAAAAGGGATCATCAATATTATTTGACATAATTTGCATCTTTAAAGAAGATAAATGGGTAAACTATTTTGGAATTCAATAAGAGGTTTAATGAACCATACAATAGAATTCCTATAGATATTAGGCCCTCTTAAGAAACTACAAAGGCTACTTATGTAGCTACTCATGATCATGACTTTGTTTTGAGGGGGATGGATTATCAATACTAAAAAATAGGGATTAAATCCAATAAAGAGGCCTATTAGACTCTTCCTTGTTGGGATGGAATAATTCTTTGGGTTATGGTTCAACAACCATTCGATGTGATTTATGAATCCGTTCAAAAATTCTTTCTGTTCTTTCTATGTTTTAAATATGATTTACATAATTAGTACGAGAAATAAAACTAATTTAGAGAGTTTGAAGAAGTCTATTACTAAAAGACAACCCTTAGGAATAGTAAATGACAATGACCAAAATCTTTTAATTCTCTAAGAACTAATTCTACCAAGAAGTGTTACTGCAATATAACCTTCATGAAACATAAACTATTATAATGCAGAAAGAGGAAGCCTCTACTCCCAAAAGATAACTCTTGGAAATAGTGGATGGAAATAACCCCGTAACTTGGTTTTTCTAAGAAATAATTCTACACAAATATACTATTACAGGAATACTCCCAGGAATCACAATTTTCCATCTTATCCTTTATTGATTACATAAGTAATTCTACAATAATTAATATATTAAATGACAAACAAAGATTACGAAAAATATAATAAAATTCACAAAACACATCTAAGTTATTTACTGAAAATAATAAAGCAAGAGTTCACTTAATCACATAAGATAACTTGATAGACTAGAAACCCTTACTAAACATGTAAGACATCAAACCAATAATAAAATAATCTACTAGCCAACATCAATCCACACATAAATATTAAGCTAAAATGTTGCTTGACTCCAAAAAGAGAGTTTATGAATTCAACTTGAAATGATTCTAAGCTACAATCCTCCTCCAATCACCTAAGAGCCAAAGACCCTTTGTAGGAGGTCAACTCTCTCTTATTTATAAAATAAAACTAATCTAATTATGGAATAAAACAAAAAACAAAACCATTTAAAAATCCATGCAATCTGCTCATATACCACATCTCCAATGAATTGGAAGTCTTAATTCATGCATGCTCAACATTATTCTTTTCTCACAAATTGAAGAAATCATCCCATAGGTTGTGATGTGGAAACACATGTTTCTATTTTAGTAATTTTGAGATGGGGGTTCCCATGCTTGAATATCTTGATCTGATTTTTTTCTATTTTAGGCACAATAAATTCTAGCCGAGTCATTATCCAACTTCAATGATCAAACACTTCTAAAAATAGACACAGTCCAAGGAAAAAATTCCTTTATTTTTCTGTCACGCTTCTACCTGCCATCCTCACACTACTTCCAAAATGTATCCAACTAGTTGGAATACTCTAGACGAGATGAAACTTGGAAAGTTGTACCTCACAATACCACCTTCAGGTCCTTCTTGCCATGATGTTTACCATTTAGATTGAACTGTATCGTTTCCTTTTCAACACTGGTACCTGGATGTCATCATCACAAGATATATAAGTTAGGCATTCAAATCTCATTTCATAAAATTAGTTGGAAATAAAAAGTCTATTGATATCATGGTAAGGTATTCAAATTTGCTTCCTTGAGTTTGATCTCCTTTCATGGGTTATGGCATTGGTACTACCATATGTTTATTTTTTGAATCTGAAACAAATAGTGCCAAGTCATCAAATATGTATGAAAATGAAGCTTTATATCTAAGCAAGACCTTTCCAATGGTATAAGGCATGCCCAAAATGGATATCACAATCAAAAGTTATCATGAAAATACAAACATTCATGTTATTTCTTATGTGCTACGTCACACGCCTTTTATCTTTGGGTGTGATACACCTTGTGTCACACCCTTCTTCAGGTTTGGTGTGATTTACTTTGGATTTCAGATATCTTCATGTATCAAACCAAAATTATTTTGCATGTGATGCGATAAAACATTAGTCATTGTGAAGGAAAGTTTGAGAAGTGTGATGTGTCACACGAGACAAAATTTTGACATGGTGCGATACGAAAAATGGTGTCGTGGAGATAGAAAATTTGAGGGAATGAAAAATGTTTCATGAAGAAAATATTTTACTTGATGTGGTATGTCCCATGGAAAAAGTTTGTTGAGTGATATGTTGCACATGTGAAAACTTTTAGTACATGTGATATAGAGACAAGAACTTTGGAGTGATGTAATGTATCACATAATATGCAACTTCCTTGCAATGTGGCGTATTGTGAAAAAACAACTTTCAATGTGATACGACATAAGGAAGGAATTCTTTTAAGAATGCGATGAAGGGAAGTTTTCCTTAGAGAAGAAGAAAATTTTTAGTTAGAAGTTCCCCTTTGTTGTGACCAAGGAAAGTTTTTAGCGATGTGATATGTTGTGAAAAAAAATGTTTGAGGTGTGATACATGAAGTTCAAAAATATGTTGTGAGGAAATGAATATTCCTGCAATACATAAAAGGAAAATACGTATCACAAGAAAAGAAAAATTCACACAATACATAAAAGGAAAAATTGTGTTGCAAGGAAACCAAGATTTTTGAAGAAGCAAAGTTTTGTACAAGTTTTTCTAAGGGACAAAATTGGCTCTCAAGTATGGGGAACGGTTAATGCACATATATACTTTGTTATGTGAATAAAATGACTTGAAATCGCTAATAATAACTCATTTTGGTTCAAAACAAGGCCTAGGGATTAGAAAAAACTGGCTTTCTCAAAGGAAAACAATACTTTCAAAACTACATGATATGCAAGAAATCATTAAAATTAAGATATAGGAACGTACTTGCCAAACTAAAAGAAAAATGGTACCCAACAATTTCATAAATTTAGGGTGTGTTGAGGCCTTAACACTTTGCGATGATGTTGAGAGAAAGGAGATCAACTACTTTAGACAACATGAAAAATGACGTAGTGGACATCGAGGGTAATACAACTTCTTCAAAAAATATTAATATTAAAGAAGAAAATTTTGAAAAGGAGAAATAGAAAGAGGAGTTACCTACTTAGGCTTCCTCTTCAAATCCTCAAGATTCCAAGATAGAGGATATGACCAAGTTAATCAGAGCACTCTCTAACAAAATTACAAGGCTTAAAATGCAGAATAAAGTTGTTGGTCAAGTACCTCAAAAATTTGGCCAAAGGAATCCACCTCAGAATGTTGGCCAAGGCAATCCAAAATTTCAAATTAGAGACCAAATTCCATTTAGGCAACCTTTTAACCCTCAATTGCTTACTTGAGAGAGAAGAGTTGAAGGTCCTCCAATTCAGCCTCTGAGAAATAATGTAGTGGAGGATTTTGTTACTGCATAGGAGATGGAGCATGAATTGTTTGAAGATCAAGACCCACCATTGGACATGAAATGGTTATAATAAGAAGGAAGTCTCACACATTTGACCTAGGAAGATGATCAATAATCCCCAAGTATTAATAATAAGTTTTTTAAGACATAAAAAAAAAGGTTGAGGATTTATCATTTGCCCAATATATGATTTTTGTTGATTCCATGCAACCTAAATTGAAACACAAGTATGATATCAGACCAATACATGATTTTAACACAAGTATGATCCCAGACCAATACGTAATGTTAACACAAAACATTAGGTAATACAATTGCATTGCATAACAATAATGTAATAGAATTGTCATACGTGTAGGCATAAAACCTATATGAAACTATAAAAGGGGAGAAATAGTATCTCATAGAGTAAGACACACTATGCTCAACAAAAGAAAATAAAGTTCTAACGTGGCATATCTATGTTAGAGCATTTATTAAAAAATTCACTCTCAAGAATAATATTTTATACATGCTTTGTATTATTAGGTGGCCACCTTGTCCACCTCTATCAATGTTGGCCAATTGACCATGCCAATTGACCAATGTTGGGTTGTCCAATTGACCATTCCAACTAGTTATGGTACCTATTTGTACTTGTGGATAAATGGGAGGAGTGTGGGTAATTTGAGAAATCTCAATTTTTTATGTACTTCATTATTATTTTTGTGTTTACTTTTGTCAATAATATTGTCCATCTTTTTTCCAACATAAAATTTTTCGTTATATTATATAAAAATTTTCAGATGAAAATTAAAATAATATAACATTAATCATAGAAAACACTTTCCTTGACCACTCCATGCCAAAGATATATGAAAGTATGGAAAATTAAATACTACCAGCACATAGGCTGATTCAAAACATGGAGATAAGAACACCAAGTGCATGGATATGACCCCATAGGTCCATAAAACGTGCCCCAATAAACCAAAACAACACTATCTCTTATGTATAGATAGAAAGAAAGTTCATCCAAAAATATTAAAACTATTGAAAAAAATAATTAAGAGGTTTAAGAACAGGGTGGGGCCTTCATTCCCCTTTTCCCATTGGTTGTAAACTATCTTCCCTTCTTGCATATGGAGTGCCTTATTGGATAAAATGTCTGCCTCCTTGTTTAAATCTATGTAAATGTGAGTGAAGTTGATTGTCCTAAATGATTTATTGAGGTCTTTGATTCTATCCTTCCAACAATCCAAAGAGATTACATGCAACTTCCCTTTATGGTTCAACCAATCTATGATGATTTTGGAATCTCCAAAAACTTGAAGATCTAAGATATGCAACCATGTAGCCAATGTTAATGTTTCCCACATTCCCAAAAGTTCAACCCTAGCATAAGTGCCTGGTGCACAGTTGAATGTCCACTTATAGACCGTATGATCATTGATCCTAAGAACCCCTCCAACTCCACTTAGTTGTCCATTTGATTGTGTTGCTCCATCAAAACA
The DNA here is from genome assembly GCA_009831015.1 of Picea engelmannii. Lineage (NCBI taxonomy): Eukaryota > Viridiplantae > Streptophyta > Pinopsida > Pinales > Pinaceae > Picea > Picea engelmannii. The sequence continues at coordinate 261,141 of ML781953.1, read as the reverse complement.
ACTCACTGTAAAATTATCTTTGGTCAATGAATAAGTGGATCTGGTAATTGGCACTTTTTGAAGATCCATGTGTCTGCCAACTCTTCCAAGTGAATTGCATACAACAGAGTGGATAAAAGGTCTTCCATTTTCAAATAATACTTTTATACATTCTAGCCACACATGGAAACTAATAAGAGAGGGTAGAGTAGGGTGTGAGGAACACTGTCTTAGCCATCTTTCAAAACAAGAGTTTAAAGAGGATCCCTCCCACAAAGTCTTTAAACTAATGGATTTTTTAATCTTGAACCACACTTGACATGTAAAATATCAATTGACCAAGATGTGCATAACTGTCTGAGGCCTCTTTAAACATAAAGGGAAAATACTTGGACCAGACCATCCTCTACTTTGTAAATTATCCCATGTAAGAATTTTGTTTTCCACAAATAACTAGGTGCAATATTTAATTTTGGGTGCAAGGTCCCAAGTCCACAATTTTTTCTGCCATCCACCAATGGGCTAGTGCCAAAGTTTTGATGCTAAGGAATTATAGTCTTTTTTGGCAGTGAGAGTGCCCAATCTATCACCCCTGATCCATTTCATCTCATCAGGTCTGTCCTGCAACTATACACCAGAGAAAATCAGAGCCCTGCATAATAAGTCCCATTCTTTCGTCTGTTCTCCCATGAGACCAAGGTCATCGCTTGCTTTCCACAGAGAGAAGATCGTTCCCTGTTGAATAGATCCTCTGGCATGGAAGAGAAAGTGAATGTTTCTTCGGTTTAATGAAGCTAGGAGGTCTTGAGAGAGAAGAGAGAAATTTCCGATACCCATAATATTATCCTTGCCAATAAATATAGAATGGCTAGATCTGGGACTCCAGCTCAACCAATGATTTATTACATTTATAGATTTTACTAGGTTTCTCCAGGTCTGTGAGGCATTTGTATTTCTTTGAGTGGTCGATCTCAACCAAGTAGACACCGAGCTATAAGGAATATATTTATCCTTTATAACCCTATGCCAAATGCCATACTTCATCAGAACTCGCCACAGGCTGTTTGCCACCAACGATCTGTTAAAAAGGTAAATGTTCCTTAATCCCCAACCATGACAAATATTTGGTTTTGCAATGTTATCCCATCTGTAAAGATGATAATGCTGTTGAATATTGCTACCCGACCAAAGGAAGTTAAAAATCAATTGCTTGATCCTATTGAATACTGACGCCGCGATACTTTCCAAATCCATCCAATAAACATGCAAGCTCTCAAGGGCTGCCTTATAAGCACAAAGTGACCTCACAAGGAGAGCCATCAATTGCACTAATGGTCAATTATTTTTTTAAACTTTGCAATTAACCAACGTCAATCTTCAACCTTATAATTAACAGTCTTGAGAAAGTAGCCAAGATACCTAAAACCTTCAGAAAGATCTGCAAACTTGTAAGGAAATATTTCCTTGTAAGAAATTAAATCCTCCTGTTGAATTCTAGAATGATGTAAAGTTGACCTGAGTGAGTTCACCATTAGACTTGTCATTTTGTAGAAGATTTTAATTATGTTTTCAATCTCCTTTCATTCCTGAATTAAATCCCTAGTCATGATGAGCACATCGTCCACAACAAAAAGATTGAGGATCTTAATTAATATGGAGACTTTGACTCCCATCAAATTCCCTTCAACCTGTCCTTCTTGAGGAGTAAACTAAGTCCTTCCATCACTAAATTAAATAACACAGGGGATAAAGGACATCCTTGTCTTAAACCTTTTCCACTCTGGAAGAAATAAGTATTCCCCCCATTTATCAATATTGCATATGATGTGGTGATAACACAACTCATTATCCAATTTGTGGTCGGAAGACCAAACCCCATTTGTAGTAAAGTCAATTGCAAAAAATCCCAATTAATACAATCATAAGCCTTCTTTAGATCAATCTTCAAAATAATGGCCTTTAATTTTTTCAACTTAATACTGTGGATACATTCCCAAGCAAATCCAATTGCATCCAGGATCTGTCTACCATTTAGAAAACCCAATTGCTCTCCAGAAACTATCCGAGAAAGAACATATTTAATCCTGTTTGCGATGAGATTTGTGATAATTATTGCACATATTACATAGGGATATAGGTCTAAAGTCTCCAAACGAAGTAGGCCTTTTGAATTTTGGAATCAGAGAAAGGAAGGTTGAATTTAAGGATCTAATCACTTCACCTCTTCACCTGGATTCTTCAACCGCCTCCAGAAGGTCATCCCCTACTAGCTCGAAAAAGGAGATGAAGAATTCAACCATCCACCCATCAGGCCCCAAACTCTTCTCCTTGGAAAATCCTTTTAGGACAACAAGTAATTCCTCTTTGGTACAAGGCTTTTCAAGTACTTGAGTATCCTCCTCATCGACTAAGCAGGGAAAGAGCTGAACTCTATTGACTGGATCAATAATAGTGTTTTGTCCCGTGTCCTCAAATAAAGTTTTGAAATGTCTGATCACTTATTTTAAAAGTTCGTCGTATCCAGAATGAACCAGACTGTTCTCATCTTGGATGTCCCAAATATATTTACTATTCCTTCTATGACTTGTGAACTATTGGAAAAATTTAGTATTTTGGTCTCCACTTTTAATCCAGATCGCTTTGTTCTGCTATATCCAAAGTTCCTCTTCTACCTGTAGAAGGTTATTGCGTTCTTACTATGGTGACTTTATATGATGATATGCATCTGTTCTCATCATTTCCCATGTTTTCTCCTGATAATAGACCTCAAGGTCCTCCTTGAGCTTATCTAACTTTAAGTTCTTTTGAATTCTTTGATCTTTAGCCCACAATTTTACTCGATTTTTTAACTGTTTCAACTTCCATACAAATCTTCGCTGTGCCATTGATTCATCCAAGAATGTCTGGTCGTACCAAAACTCTTGCATTATATGATTAAAGTCCTCTTCTCCCAACCACATAGGGTTTAAATTGAATGAATACGCTATAGTATGAAGACAATTTTCTAGTTGAAGAAGAACAAGAGCACAGTCTGATATGTAAGGGTAGGCGACCCAAGACCCATGTCTACCGATAGTGTAAATGAGGTCTTATGAAAAATATACCCGGTCCATTCTTTTGGAGATTCCCCTTTACCTGGATATACCATTCTGCCACATGGGTACAACTTCATCTGGTAAGATGTCGACAATATGATTTTCCTGAAAAATTCCCTTAAAAACCCAGACAACGGGTCCAATTTTGCTCAGTCACCCCAAACCTCTACAACACTGAATGTGAAATTTAAATCCCTTGATACAATCAAATTTTTGTAGGCTAACATGCCCCTGCTAACCACCTTGTACCAAATAGTTTTTCTCTCTGAACAAGGTCCATAAACGTTCAAAAGGGATATTTTCCTTTTATCCTCTAAACAAGTACTTGTCATAAAAAAACCACCACAAATTAAATATGGTGCAAGGTCAAACTTGTAAGGATTCCAAGCCACTAGAATTCCCTCATATTTTCCAACATAACTAACAACACAAGTCAACCAGGTTGGTCGAAAAGTATTTATAAAAAATTTGGCTTTCTTTTCATCTACCAAAGTTTCTTGAAGGAAAATAATCTCAGGTTGGGTTCTAGAAAGTAATTTGTGAAGGGAAGTAGATTTTGAGGTCTGTCCCACCCCCCTGATGTTTAAGGAGAGAAGAATCACAATTTTTCCCTGGTTAGGGGTTTCATGCCTCTAAGCACCCCATTATCAGAGATGATGAAATTTTGAAAAGAAATAGTAGAATAACAAGTGCCTTCTTTCCTACGAGCACTCCTGGTTTTTATTGGAGAGATCTCAAACCCAAAACCCCTTAACCAGGAAAAATCCTTCCCTCTTTCCTCCCCATTCCTTCCCACCGACCCAAATTTACAAGGAATCCCCTCTTTTCTAATGAAATTTCTCACCTGGTAAGTGGGAATTGGAATAAGAGTTGTGATATCTCTATAAGAGGGAACCAACGTATCAAGTACCACTCCTATAGAACAACCACCAAACTTAGACTCCCTAAATCCTGGAATAATGAAAGTTCTCCCCGCGGGCTCCATGGATGGTCCATCTTCCCCCCGTGGGTATTCAGAGGGTGTTGAATTAGTCAACCCCCCCCCCACCCTGGCTAGAGGAGTCTAACCCAAGAGTATTTAACCCCCCCTGAGAAGGATCTGTTCTGTTTCCAGAGAAGTAAGTAGGAGAGGCCTCAACTTCCAAATTAGAGTTAGGATCCAGAGAGTCACGTTCCCAGGCTGATAAAGAATAATAAATAGAAGGATAATGTTTTTTTAACTTACCGACTACTGTGTATTGAGGCGAAGTCGATATAGCCTCCTCCTCAAATAAGTTGAAAGACCATTTCTCATAATATTCCACCCCTAGGGAGACACATAGATTCACCTTTCTGAGCATGGAATATTCCTCCTCCTCCTCCTCCACAAAACCCTGACAATCCCTCAACAAGTGACCAGTTCTTCGGTAGATGGAACATCTGAAGGGGACTCCTAAATAGTCTAGTTTTTGACCCAGTAATTCCCCCCTACAATCTATCTCAATAGCCTCCAATAAACCATTGTGAATATCTATTTCCACCAAAACCTTTCCGATACGTTTATCAGGCACATTTATAGCTGTTTCATCCACTTTTATGAAGCGACCAAGCTCATTTCCAATGGATTCCATAGCCTTAGCGTTCCAAAATTGTAAATGCATCCCGGGTAATAACACCCAAAGGTGGCACAATTGGACATATTCTATTACCGGGTAAAAAAAAACCCTCCAGCGTCTTAGCATGAGGCTGCTGCCATTAATAACCCACAACTTGTCTAAAACAACCAGAGTATCTTCTAGGGAATTGAAGAGGAATCCAAACCAAACCCTGGACATTATCAAAAATTTTGGAGTGTACCCCAACATGGGAGCCCAAATGGAACTCATCCATCATGGTAGAGTTTGTCTACACATGGTTCGGTAAGAGAGGTGACCCACCAGTGCACAAAGGGACAAATTATAGGACTCCTCCAGCCCGATATCACCACCAAGAACTATCCTTCACTTTGACCTATTTGGTTTCCACGCTTTCAACAAAGGGCCCTTTTCTCCTTGTGCTCTGTGTACTCTCCCTCCCGAGCTTCTAGGTTGAATTGACCTCCCTGTAGTGTCCTGTCTACCCATAAAGTGCACTATAATTTTTTTTTTCTAGGATAGGACCTTCCAGAGAAAGGAAAAGAGGATTTCGGGGTAAGTGATATGGGCTCACCTCTAGTTGTAGAAGAATTCTCTGAAATGTGATATGCATTTGACACTTTTTTTAATTTACCACAAGCTCCAACAATCATCTCATAAACCGAGGTGAACTGTCCAACTCTATTCCAGATGGCCTCGTCATCCACACCCATGAGTGCACTGACCTCAACTTCCATCCAGAAGCTTCTCCAACCTATGGGAAAATAAAATTGGGTTGGGATAAGTTAAAGAGGGCTAATAAATAATGAAAGTAGTAACTCCATGTGCAACCACTAAAATAGAAAATGAGGAGAAATCAAGGGAACACTTAAGATTGAAAATAGAAGATGTGGGAGTTGGGTGAAGATAATTCATTATTTTATAGTTTTAAATAAGTAATTATTTGTGCACTTGTGAATATGTGTGACACATGGATGGGTGAATAATAGGTAATTATTGATTTAGTAAATTAGATATTTTCATGAGTTGGACAAGTGGCATGAGCCACAAAACTTATAAAAGAAAAGCTTGAGGTAATATGAAAACACTTTTTTGCACCCTAATGTTAGATGGTTGTCACAATGTTTGAGAACTTTCTATTGGTGATTGCTGAGAGTTTGGTTCATTAAAGTGTGTTATGAAGTGGGGATTTTCTTTCGAAGCTTAACAACTTTACTCTTCTCTGATTGCTGTATTGGTACCTTCTATACAATTCTATTGCAGCTCGAGGGTCCTTGGGTAAGAAGTGTAACCATTGGATTTGGTGTGGAGGTCAACCAATGGATTATCAAAGGATTGAAAAGTTGACACAATGAGGGAGTGGGGCCCACAATTCAAAGAACCAACAATCCAAAGAACTGTTTAGTATATTTTATGTTAGTCAATTCAATTCATAAAATGTTGTTGTGTGGGCACTTGTAAGAACTTAAATTGTTATATTGTTATTAGTTTCAAGTGATATGCTTGTTTATTTTTATAAAAATAAATTTATATGAATAGTCAAGTTTGTTTAATATATATATATATAATATAAACTTTCTATGGAGTGTACAATGGAAGAATTTTGTTTTTATATGATAAAATAAAATAAAAATTGTGTGTTATAGGAAGGAGTCAAATAGACTCGAATAGACTCACTTCCATACAAAGGAGTGTTAACAATTCCATTGGTGATTTTCATTATATATATAGGTTTTTATCAATTCTATTTGTGGTTTTATAGCATACAAAGGTCTGTTAGCAATCCTACTTGTGATTTTAATGACATACATAAGTTATGTTAGCAAGATTTATTTCCAATAAAAAATATTTATTTTCAAAACCATTAGTGTATGACACCCTATACAATCATGAAGTCCTACACCATCTTTGCATATTTCACATTATGGAATATAGTTTTTATCCCAAGTGTGTTATAGATCCTACTTTGCCTCCTCGTATTTTATCTCTTGATGAAGTGTCAATGAAAGAGTAATAGAGGTGGTTTCACTTATGTATTATATATTTGTATCATTGGAATGAACATAATATGTGAGATGGCTTGAGGCCTTTTCTGCCAATTTCTTGTCCTGACTTTTGTTCTATTTCTTATCATGGTATCAGAGCTCGTTTATTCTTAAGGGTATGGTAATTCCATGGTAGTGTTCTGTGGAAATCCATTGAAGATATGATGATGATGAAGTGATATTGATGCTATGAAAACACGTATCTATATATTTTTGGATGAAAATGACAAACAAGTTCATGATTATTTTTTGATTTCTTGTTTTGTAATATATTTTGAAAAACATTTGTGTAGAAGATGTCTAATTATGATTTCAGCTAAGAAGAACCCTACTATATGTTTCTAGTGGAGTGTGGACCTTGTTATTTGTAAGAGACTTGTATTGGAATATGCACACTATCAAAAAAGAGAGGAATAAAAAATATAGATCCACAATGACAAAGAGCAGTCAGAGGTTCAAAGGAAGTGATCAGTTCCCATGACCACGCCTAGTTGAAAAGACCCTACACACCCATAGATATGAAATCAATACCTCTATGAACAAAATTTGAGATATCTATAAAGTAGAAAATGCATCAAGAATCACCATTTCCCTTTATGGATATGAAACAAACTACATAGATAACTATCAACACTTGAATTTACTCTTCAATTTTGTAATCACAAGGATAAAGGTGAATTAAGTTTCAAAGGACCTCAACATTACATATATCGACACAGGTTCAAGTTTAGTGTCTAGCGTTCTGTTGCAATTGTTTTCACATCTCTTGAATATGATTGTTTTTGTTGTAACTACTTAAAGAGGGAGGATTTCGATTGTAAATGTGCCTTAATCTAAGTTTAAAAAATTGTCTGCAATGACAACGTCCTCTGAGATTGAAAATGGATAGTAGAGTCCTTGAATATATTTCACTCTCGATATCGATCCCTCACACATATATACAAATAGAATTGTAATGACTTACTCAGATGGGGAAAATGGTTGGAAGAATACTAGAGTTTCATTATGTTTCAATATCTCTCTAACTAACAGGATTTTGCAGGAAAAATGAAACAAAGAAGATGTGTCAATTGTTGATTACGACATAGAATTTCAATTATGTGTTGTCAATTATCACATATTTTGTCCGTGGGTTCCTCTAAATTTGTATGGTCATTCCAATTGTATGTGTGGCTTGGGGTTTGATTTGAGCATTTATCTTATTTTTATCTTTTGAGTTATTTTTTATCAGGATTTCCTCCCTTGGGTAATACAACAACCCATGATTTATCTTGCTCATCGCACATATCCTGATTTGGGTCTTGCAAAATTGATATGTCTTACCATTTGGATTGTAGTTTTTCTTACTAGGCCCCAAAATGCATCGAACATGTAACTGTGTACACCAATAAAGTATTTTAATAGTTACTTATGAAATGTGTGTCCTTTGCTAATGTATCGCTACTGAAAAGTCACAGTCTTTATGCTTCCATGCTGCATAGTAAATGAGACCATATGGATTTTGAGTACCTTGTGTTACACGTCAAATTTACACACTTGAATAATGTGTCTCTCTTGGCGAAAACGTCACATTCTAAGTGTCACAAGTGCCACACGTGGTGCATGTTGGACACACCTACCACACTTAGAGGGGGGGTGAATGAGTGTGGGGCTCTTTTTCCCAAAACTTCCCTCTTGCACAAAAACTCATCAATTAGCATTCACCATTTATTCATTACCCATTGTTGTCATTTATAACCAGTTAGATGTGAGCACATATCAACAACATATATTAGTCATCACCACAATGAACACAAAGAACACAAGATGTATGTACACTTTTATTTTTATTACGGACTACAATCCTTGGGGTTTATTAGCAACAACTGAATAGAGTACAACTCTACAAGAGCACCAGCTCTATATGCAAGACTCAACTTACATTCTTAGCACCAACTGAGATGAGGCAACAATCATCAACATATATCAATCTATCAATAGGTATGCGACCTATTAGTAGTGCAGCCCATGTGTGCACGCGCCCTGGCTCACTACAACTCCCATGTGAACGCGGCTGATGTATAATGTAACAAGCATATGCTTCTGAGCAACTAGGGTTTTTCTTTGCTTCACATGCTCAGATCCTCTACAACCTGCGATCACTTTCTCTTCTGTCTTCCACTGTCCAAACTGACCCACAACCAGTCACAACACATCCAAGCTCTCCAATAGCTTGCTCATGCTCCACAATAAATCAATATGAATGCTATCTCAATCATGTATAAATAACTAGTATACCAT
>ML781953.1:219111-248896 GCA_009831015.1 Picea engelmannii | reverse complement strand
GTGCTATTATCACTTGATTCTTTATCTTCACTTGAAATGTTTTCAAAATCACATTTAGAAATAATGCATTCAAGAGTTTTTGATAATTCTTTACCTTTGATGATCTTGATGGAGTGGTCTTCAATTTCTTCTTTCTCTTCCTTTCTTTGATATGTCTCCTCTAGCTTTAGCCATAGATCCTTGGCGGAAGTGCATTGTCCCATGTTCTCTTTGATAGGGATTGAGATTCCACTAAGAATTGTCTTGAGAGCCAATGCATCATTCTTCTTTCCTTCCCTTTGAGCTGCAAACTTTGACTTCTTCTTCAGCGGAACATATCCACCGATGGTTGCCTTCCAAATAGTTGCTCCCATTGTCTTCAAATACACTCGCATCTCTATTCTCCAAGTAGAATAGTTTTCCTCATCAAGGATTGGAACTTCATCATCCATTTGTGTGTCTATGGATCTGCTTCAAGCTTGTTAAGGCTTGTAGTGAAGGACCGCTCTAATTCCAATTGTTGGACACACCTACCACACTTAGAGGGGGGGTGAATGAGTGTGGGGATCTTTTTCCCAAAACTTCCCTCTTGCACAAAAACTCATCAATTAGCATTCAACATTTATTCATTACCCATTGCTATCATTTATAACCAGTTAGATGTGAGCACATATCAGCAACATATATCAACAATATATCATCAACAAGTCATCACCACAATGAACACAAAGAACACAAGATGTATGTACAATTTTCTTTTTATTACGGACTACAATCCTTGGGGTTTATCAGCAACAACTGAATAGAGTACAACTCTACAAGAGCACCAGCTCTATATGCAAGACTTATCTTACATTCTCAGCACCAACTGAGATGAGGCAACAATCCTCAACATATATCAATATGTCAATAGGTACGCAACCTGTCAGTAGTGCAGCCCGCGTGTGCATGCGCCCTGGCTCACTACAACTCACTTGTGAACGCGGCTAGTGTATAATTTAATAAGCGTATGCTTCTGAGAAACTAGGGTTTTTCTTTGCTTCACATGCTCAGATCCTCTACAACCTGCAATCACTTTCTCTTCTGTCTTCCACTGTCCAAACTGACCCACAACCAGTCACAACACATCCAAACTCTCCAATAGCTTGCTCATGCTCCACAATAAATCAATATTAATTCTATCTCAATCATGTATAAATAACTAGTATACCATAGTAATCATGTCACTACTGAATCACAAGAGTGCTTCTCACTCCATCCATCAAATCAACCAAATTGAGACACATCATAGAAGCCATACCAAGAATTCCCTAAGAATTCACAACATATCAAACAATAACATCTATCAATACAATAATGTAACCATACCAATGTCTTAGTGATAGATCTGAGGCCATAGAATGCAGATCTGGAACCTGCCTCATCATCCAAGAGCTTGGCATCAACTCAAACACAAATATCCATGAGGTTATTCAATCCATGCTCCCTGTACACAGTCATCCCGCATGTAAACTCACCCTATACACATCCAAACCGCGTGTACACACACCCTATACACAGACAACCCGCGTGGGCATCATAAAATAGGGTTTTCTGTGAATCCAAGACTTTTTCCGTCAAGATATCCGACATTTCCAAAACTTTGATGCGTCCATGAGATCCTCCTCTCACTCTCTTCCTCAGAGTAGATCTTCAATCATGCTCAAGAGATCCACACCAATAAGATTCTCTCACAAGAATCTCTCCATCAATACTCCAAAAAATATTCACAAGAAGCTTTCCATTGATCCACAAGGATTCTCACCAAATGTACATTTTACAAGAGATCCTAGCTTCTTATTTATACTTTCATCTTCTAGGTCACTTAACCCATTTTTAGGTTACTTAACCCATTTCTAGGTCACTTAACCTATTTTCCTTATTTTAGGGTTAACCACTTTCCATGAATAGAAAGTTCTCCAATACTTTATCATTTAAATATTCCTTCTTGATTTGTCACTTTACTTTATCATTTAAATAATCCATCTTGATTTTTGTCACTTTACTTTATCATTTAAATAATCCATCTTGATTTTTGTCACTTTACTTTATCATTTAAATAATGATTTCTTTTTTTCAAGCACTTTTACTTCTTTGACCTTGGGGGCTTCAAGCCTTCATATGGGGGTCCTCCAGCTTCATAAGACCATAACTCTCAATCCATGAGGAGTTATGTGACATTCCACATACCACCATAAATGGTATGTCAAGCACTATCCATCTAGGATAGTTTCACCAACAACTTCATTGATATTCATCTCATTATTCCACATGCAAGCATGGGTCCTCCAACCGTTCTTCTAGGATAACTCAATTTATAAAGCGTCTTCCCATGAGTGATTTCACCATAAGGGGACCACTTTGGAGTTCATCCATTTGTGCACATTATCAACCATGATAATATAATAATGATTCATCTTTGCATCAATTCACCACTGCATCATATATATAAACTATGCATCATGTATCGATGAAAACTCTTTGCATCAATTCATCAATGCATCATACTAATGATCCATCTTTATCAATTGGTTTCCAATTGGATATATATCATTATCATCAAGGGCATCATATCAATCAATTACTTGACATCAATCAAACCAAACCATTTACATCAATGACATATGATCCAACAATCTCCCAAATAATCAAACCATTGGCATCAATGAAAACATGATCCAACAATGCAAACATTACATCCTAAGTGCCACACTCAAGCTGTCGCAAGTGTCGTAACATGCCTCATATACTTTTGGTAAGTGTTGCAACTTAATAGACACCATGGAAATACTTGTCACAAACCCTAAATCATGTTGGAAGGAAAATCCCCAATGCAATTTCCAATTTTTGTTACAGAATGTTTCATCTACGGATAGATGAAACTTTCCTTGGATTACTACACCCCTATACCAAGACAAAACCAATACAAGTGGACACTAACATCCCTTTAAACTTATATTAACCAATTATAATGAGAAGGAGAGAAAGGATACAATGAACCTATTTTGACGTTTGTCCTTGCTGCTTCCAATCCCTGAGCTTGATCTTCAAACTCCTTGGTGAAAATTGATATTTTCAATGAAAAACAAAGGAAAAAAAAATGTCCTAATCTACAAGATTATATAAGACAAGTCTATCTACAAAGATTAAAACAACAATAAACAAGCAAATGAGAAAATACACAATCTTGAAGGAAATGGGTCAAGTATATATTAATTGGAAAGAAAAAAATAGATACTTACAGAGCACAATTGATGCAAAAACAACCTCTACAATCTCTCGTCATCCAACCCTTGCATGAACAATCTAAGATCAAAATAAAAATGCTATTACTGATCTCTTCCTCCTCTTCCACCATGGAGATGCCTCCAATTTATAGCCTTTGAGAGGCTTAACCACCTTCAATATTTTTGGAATTAGTCGAGGAGATGGTTCCATAGGTTATGATGCTTTCCTTATATATATCCATGGATTAGGACTCGAGCCAAAAAAACCTCATCCAAGTTAGACATGACCCTTAGAAAGAGGCGAAGAATCCCAAAGTTTCCTCTAACAAGACTGAAACTCCCCTAGAGTGAGAGACAAATTGACATGGTGCTCCCTTAATAAGGCAGGGGGAGCATCGATGCTCCCTAAGCATGGCTAGGGGGGCACCACCCTTCTAAATTATCCCAAAGATGGTCAAAATCCAAGGTGAAAAAGTATGTTTTGATTGCCAAATGATGGGGATTTTCCTTCCAACATGATTTAGGGGTTGTGAAAAGTATTTTCATGGTGTTGATTGAGTTGTGACACTTACCAAAAGTGTAGGAGGAATATTATAACACTTACAACACTTACGACAATTTGAGTGTGACACTTAGGATGTGACATTTTCACCACATGCGAAACTTGGAACATGACGTTTGTGCCACGTGCGACACATTATGCAAGTGTAGAAATTTGACGTGTAACAGATTTCCCGTTAAAGTGTGAGGTCATAAGATAAATTGATGGCCTAAACACTTTACAAATTCTTCAATGCAAGGGTGTTGGAGTAGGAGAACCTGGAAAAATCCACAAACAATCATCAAACAATATTAATAAATGTTCCATTTTCGAGGTAGGAATACCTATGCTTGGAATAGTATATGACTTAAAGCATGGCCGCTGACCAATACACTATAGATCCATGAGAATACTGACTAAGGATATGGCCACCAGAGATACAATGTGGATCGATACCTGCATGACATGAACCGATCACATCCATGAAAAATACACAATGGAGCTACAAGATGACAAAACATAGCCACAGATCAATAAAATGTGGATCTATGTGATCGTATATATATATATATATATATAATATTAACAATATGGTAATTATATTGAAATATTTTACATGCTGAAATGACCTCCATCATAGTTTGGGAAAAGCACATAACAAATCAGTGAGTAGCCGACCCAAAGTATTTGTACCGATCCCGATATGGTATGAATCTAGACATTTGAACAGATGATTTTATTTAGAACATGGTAGAAACCACTTGATTTCCGATCATTGAGGTAAAAAGTTAACAAGTGTGAGGGAAATCACTAATGATGTCAATGACTCCCAAGGTACCCTAGTACATTCCAACGAATATGAATAAATGAGATGAGTTCTAACAATCATGGAATCGATCGATCATGGGTCATTGATGTAAACCCATTGTCAAAAGTGAGGATGCCTGCCATTGAGGCATGCAAGTCCCAAGGTACTAACTAGTTTCTAAGTCTAATTCCCAGATAATGTGATGAAGTCGATAGGAAAATACTCATAGAAGGAAGGCCATGATGTATCCCCCATCATCGACACAACACTAACATAGGAAAGTGATGTAAGATGGTGAATCAAATGAGTATGGATTGACGTAGGAAAAGGAAATTGGTAATACTGCAGATAGATGGTTTGAAGTGAAACTTCCCTTGAACATTTCAAGGCATGACAAGTGACTTGGCAACATTAAATCGATAAGTACCAAGAACATAATGTGATGGAAAATGGAGCACCCTTCGACTGGAACAAAAAATTATAGCGACACATGGAATTGGTATGACACAAAGACAAACAGATTACCCAACTGTAAGATGATACACAAAAAGGTGCCATGTTCAAGGGAGACAATAGATGCCATAAAGGATTCCAAAAAACTTGACCCACTTCCTCCAATTCCCCCCCATCTAGATAGATGAGTACCTCTTTATTTTTTAATGAGCTTTATGAGGATAACATATGCTCAATATAGCTCATACTTTGGATGAGTCCCCCATCATATGTTTAATGAACCTGAGGAAGGAGGGGTTCGATCCTGTATGGGTCCTAGATATTGGACTCACATCGGTGCTTTGATGCATAGTTTTATGAGCCCAAAGAAGGTAAAACCAATGGTTTTTCATGTTTAGAGAGTATGAAAATAACTTAAAGATGACTCCATGGATGACTTCTTCATAATTTTAGTCTCCCAAGCCCGAAAAAAGTGTAAAACAATACAAGGGAGAACTCTTCTAATCATGCTTGATTAGAGTAGTCATTTTTCATAATTAGTATCATGAGGCCAAAAAGGAGATAAACTACCACTCGAAAGATGCCCTTTCAAATCTTTTAACGAGTTTTAAAGGAAGCATACTCACTCGCAAATATTTTCATGTTTAGGGAGTCTGAAAAGAGATTAAAGGAGACTCCAAAGAGTTCCTTTTTCGTATATATTTTACAAGTCCGAAAAATATATAAAAGTGTACTCAATAAGCTATTCTCATGTTTTAATGAGCATGAGAAAGAAAAAATACTGAGCTCGGTAAACTATTCTCATGGTTTTAAGATCACAAAAAAGAACAAAGACTAAGCTCGTTCCAGAAAAACTATTACGTTACGATGGGATTGACCCTCAAACGAGGATCACTACTAGCAGCGTGTCTCTCTAGAGGTATTTCCCCCCCAACAGTGTGATAGAAACTAGTGGCTTCACTCCAACATGATCTCCAGAGGCTGGAGACCTCCCCCCCAAGCATCGTTTCCTTTGAAGACTCTTCTTCTTTCCTCGTTTAGGATTTTGGTTACTAATGGGAATATTTTCACTAGGGGGAGGAAAATAATGTTCAAGTACTCAATCCATAGTGAGACTCAATTCCAATGGAGGGGGGTCTATTTCATTTTTTAACGAGCTTGACATAGACGATGAACTATGCTCATTAGCGTCTGTTTCATTTTTTAATGAGTTTGATACAGGAAAAGAACTATGCTCATTGAGACTAGGTACTACCAAAGGATCATATAATTCTAAGGATTGTTGCACCTGACTCAAAATCATGTTTAACATGGAAACCTGTGTGGTGGTAGTAGCAGGCAAAGGAAAAATCCCCATGAACAAGGAATCCTTAATAAGATCTACACCTACACTCTCAAGACCATTATGTCCTAGAAAAGGGACATTATTTGCTGCAACATTGTGGAGATCTGGAATTGTATAGTCAAGTTGGTTAACGGTAATAATTTTTCCTTGATGAGGAAATCATAAGATACAAAAAACCAAAGAGGTGATGACAATCATCACATAGAACCAACTACGACCAAGTAACAAATTATAATCTATGGGTGCATCAACCACTTCGATATCGACTGAAACAATTTTACCATTCAACATCACAACGAAAGATTGCAAGAGTCTGTGAGGTTGGAAACCACATCCATCAAATGATTTCAGGGTGGTAGGGGACTGCCTAAGTTTAGGATAACCAAGTCCCCTCCAACAAGGAAAAGACATGAAACAGATGGAGGATCCCTCATCCAAAATAGTGTGATGGATGTTCTTTTGAGCATGTAAATATTTCAGTACAACCACCATGCTGGAAATCTTAATAATATATATACTGTCACATAGATCCACATTGTATTGATCCGTGGCTATGTTTTTTCATCTCATAGATCCATTGTGTATTTTTTGTGGTTGCGATAAGTTCATGTCATGGAGGTATGGATCCACATTGTATCTGTGGTGGCCATATCCTTAATGAGTATTTTCGTGGATCTGCAGTGTATTGGTCGACATCCATGCTTTGAGTCATCTATTATTCCAAGCATAGGTATTATTGCCTCGAAAAGGGAACATATATAAATACTGTTTGATGATTGTTTGCAGTTTTTGTTAGGTTCTCCTACTCCAACACCCTTACATTGAAGAATTTGTAAAGTGTTTTGGCCATCAGTTTATCTTCTAACCTCATACTTTAGGGGGCAAGCTGTTACATGTCAAATTTCCACACTTGCATAATGTGTCACATGTGGCGCAAATGTCACGTTCTAGGTGTTGCAAGTGTCACATGTGACACAAACGTCACATCCTAGGTGTCAGAAGTTTCATAAGAGTTACACTCAAGTTGTCACAAGTTTCGTAAGTGTCGTAACATGCCTAATACATTTTTGATAAGTGTCGCAAATTAATCGACACCATGAAAATACTTGTCAAAACCCCTAAATCATGTTGGAATGAAAAGCCCCATCATTTGGGAGTCAAAACATAATTTTTCACCTGGGATTTTGATCATCTTTGGGCAATTTAGAAGGGTTGCGCTCCCCTAGCCATGCTTCGGGAGCATTAATTCTCCCTCTTCCTTGTTAAGGGAGTGCCATGACACTCTGTCTCTCACTCTAGGGGAGCACCAATATTGTTAGAGGAAAAGTGGGGATTCTCCACCTCTTTCTAAGGGTCAGCTCCAACTTGGATGAGGTTTGTTTGGATCGATTCCTAATCCATTTCTCTATATAAGGAACAAATCATAACCTATGGAGCCATATCCTCAACCAATTCCAAAAATACTCAAGGCGGTTGAGCCTCTCAAAGGATATAAATTGGAGGCATCTCCATGGTGGAAGCGAAGGAAGAAATCAATAATAACATCATTATTTTGATCTTAGATTGTTCATGCAAGGGTTGGATGAGGAGAGCTTGGTGAGGCTGCTGCTACATCAATATTGGTATGCAAGTATCTCTTTTTGGCTTTCCAATTACTATATACTTGGCCTATTTGGTTGAAGCTTGTGTATTTTCTCATTTACTTGTCTACTATCATTGTAATCTTCATATATAGACTTGTCAATAATCTTGTAGAGTAGGAGATATTTATTTTCCTTTGCTGTCCATTATAGATCTAAATTTTTGCAAGGGAGTTTGAAGATCAAGCTCAGGGATTGGAAGCAACAAGGACAAACGTCGAAATAGGTTCATCATATCCCTTCTCTCCTTCTCATTCTTATTGGTTAATATAAATTTAAAGGGATGTTAGTGTCCAATTGTACTGTTTCTATCTTGGTATAGGGGTCTAGTAATATAAGGGAAGTTTCATCTATCCACAGACAAAACATTCCATAACACTTTGTTCCGTTGAAGTACAATTTGCAGGCATGCAGGTAGTTCTCTCAAAGAAAATATTGGATTCACATCTCTTTCCCACAATGACATCTGATATCTCTTAGTAATTATAGATCACTTTAATCGATCTACACTAGAGATTTGTATCACCAATGTGCACAAGCTATATATTTATTAGTAATATGCATGAGGTCCACTCATTACATCTTCCATTTGGAGAGCGACTGAGTATGCTAGGATTGGAGGTAAACAAAAATATTAGTTGAAAGTTTTTATCACTCACTAAAAAGGTGCAACATTTATAAAGCGAATACACATGCATTTCCTTTAAGGGACAAGTGAGTATTATAATTTCCTTTAGCTATTGTAATTCTTATATCGCATATGAATTTTGAGGAAACTCATTGATTATTGTAATTTTTAAGCCTCAATTTGAAAACGATGCACTTTCTTTAAAAACAACAATTATTTTGAGAGAGGAGGTGAGGCAAGAGAACTATTTTGAAATAGAGTCAAATGAAGGAAATTAGTGAACTCGAGTTCTTTTTCAAATGATTCTTCCCTCATGCCAAGAAAAATAGTGTTGTAATCATGCCACTTTAATAAGAAGACTTTTTTTTGGTGGATGACTTGTTCTAGACATGTCCCTGAAATTGGAATAAGGAGGTCTAAGGACAATTATAATTGTGTGTGCTTTCATGGATGCTTATGATGCATGTGTCCAGTTTTGACATGTTAAAATACAATTATAATATCTCATACAACCATACAAACATGGATCACACAACAAGTTAAGGAAATTCAAGCACAAATTAATGTCACTCACGCACAAATCCAAGTCAATCAAGCACATGAAACCAAGTAGCTACAAAGCACATTCAAGCAATCAAGTCATATCAACAATGGACAAATCAAGCTAATAGCAAAGGAGAATGTTGTGAAGTCATTCAAATTTGAAGATAAATTCAACTTCATAATCAACATTAATTGTAACTTGAAAATAATATTTTTTGTAAGTTTACTTGTATTTTTTAAATCAAGTTGAATTGCAATGTACTTATCATGTGCATTATAGGTTGAACCTAACATCCAATAATTGATTGAGTCATTACATTTCTGATTCTACAATGAATTCTTGAATCTTTGAATTGTATATAGGGCGGAGTTGCAAGAAGCCCTTGTTTCCATAGAGTCAATAATTGTAATCTAGACCTATCTGCATAAGGAGGAGTCATTTAATTCTTCAAATGGAGCGAAGTATCGAATTGTTAGAATTACTGAATACTCTGATCATCACTACTAAAGACAACACAATCATACTCAACAAAGAAACCCTTCAATCTGTTCTACCTTTTTTGCAAGATTCACAAGTCAAAGTAGAACTGCTTCAGACTTAGTCACAACTTATTCATGATGAACTCCAATGAAATAATCTTCAACATTCTGAAGTAGTCCTTGTTCACAATAACCCACTTTTTGATGACGATGATTTAGATCAACAATGCACTCACAAGCAACTCAGAGAAACAACTTCAATTGTAGATGAGGATGAAGTTGTGCATGATCAAGTTCAACATGATCTTTCCAACCACATTGCAAGGCCTTCGGAAGAAAATAGTTCAACAAAAATTGACATGGTTTAAGATATGAAAAAGGAAATAAATTTCATATCATATATTACTCCAAACTACTTAAGTTTGTGAGTGGAGGATTTCTTGATAAAGAAATATTAGAAATCAATGAGGAAAAACCGAAGTTCCAACATTGTCAAAGAACTGTTCACATAGAATATCAATGTTTCGATCTCTATCCTTGTCAGCATTGCGATAAGAACAATCGTTCAATGGAAAAATGCTCCAATAAAAACAAACTTGCAAGATTAAAGATTCACTATGGATACATCAATCGTTAGAATTGGTCATCAACAACCAAGTGATTATATCTATCTTACCATAAAATTCAATCTCGAGTAAAGACACATATTACAACATGTTATCACCATTAAATTTTGGTGTGAAATCAAGATTTTAGGACTTAGCGAGGTGCTAAACTGGTTTGGAAGCCCGACAAACTAGATATGGGGATAAATATGGTGGGAGGAGGCTAAATATGGTGGGGCACTAAGGTGGTGGGACCGATACGTCGCATATCATGAGCTCCCCAGATCGACGATTGAGGATCATTTCGGGGGGAGGAGTTGCACGAAGTATAATTCTCGAAAGCGGGTCGAAAAATAAACCATGGTTTTCGATCGAGACCATGTGGCACCACTAGGTGCATTTCGGGGCGAGAAGAAGGTTGACCCAAACCACTTCCTTGTGCCCCCAAAATTGGAAAAGTATATAAGGGCATTTGTTGTTTATTTTATTATTTTTCAAAATACTGGAATGTTTTAAATTCGGCGCGACCACCCCCATTCAACTACAGCTCAACAATACACCAAGTTTAGGCCATTTTCGCTCATTTCCAGGTATTTTTCCAAGTGTCACTGAAGATGGCAGATAAAAAAAAAGACCAGAACAGAACAGGTGGCAAGGGAAGGAGATAAAGCATCAGAGGAATTGGCACCTGGATCATAAAATGTTTTTCTTGTTAATAATTGTAATCGGTTCCCATACCCAAAATGTCATTTGTAATTATTGTAATCAGTTTCAGAAACTAAAATGTTTCATTTCAAGCATTGTAATCGGTTTCAAACAGAAAGGAACTCGAACTTGTATAAATGATAGGAGTTTGTTGGCAGCCAATTCACATTTTTCCATTGTCTTATAAGCTGCCTACACCAATGTTTTGCAAACATCAATTTTTCGTCGCATATTTAAATAGACGACGATTTTATTCTTTGCGACATTTGCACATTTACCTTCGTTTTGTTTTCACAGCTGTAAGTGTGAAAACTTAGTTTTTTGAAGTCGCATTAAAATCACTATTTGAACTGTCATTGTCTTTCTTGTCAATATGCCTATTGCGCTTACATTGCACTTATCGTTATGTGGCTGGCAAAAATTTCGAACTGTACTCATTGGAAATTGTTGTATCGATTGTGTGACTGGGTTTCATTGAGTTTGTATTGTATTGGCATTTGAATTTGCACTTTATTTGACCTACTTGATCATTGGTTCCATGAAAATACATAGGGTTTATGATTAAATCTCTCATACATATCTTGTTAATATAATCCCTATGTTAAAGTTTTCATAACTATTGGTTGGTTGATTATATGAATACCCATTGGCACGTTGGTTAAACTATTGATTATATCAGCTGATATGTTGGCGCACAGTTGAGATTGGTATTGATTTCAATTTGAATGTTGGTGGTTAAAAAATTTGGTATAACGTTGATTTTGCGCGTTGGTTTATACACTTGCCATTTGATTTATTAGTCGGCCAAGTGATATGACTGTTGAACTATGCTATAATGGGTTGAACTACTATGTAAAGCGGCGGTTGTACTTTGACAATTACTATTTTGCATGGAAGAGATAAGCTCCACCACCTTCGCACGCTGGCATTTATGCCTATCCCTTTTGCCCGTTCACTTCTGTTAGCTCGGGTAGCTCTGCTCCTGTGTGTGTTATGATCCAAACCCTCGGCTTACCATGTGCTCGGCTCCATGGAACCAGTCATGCGAATTGAGCCAAATGACAACCAAGCCTTGTTAATGTTTGACAATGCTCGGAAATATTTAGAGGACAACGGATGGCTCACCTTCGTGCAATGATTTGAGGGTTTTAATCTCTGTGTAGCACGACAATTTTCCATGAATTTTGATGGCTGTAGAGCCAAGGTGGGTGATATACAGATTGAGATCGATGAGAAGTTTATCAACTCTGCTACTGGGTTACCTGCCTCGGGACAGCGTTGGTTTAAGAATTGTAAGGTCGAGGAGGTGCCATGGACACTGCTGTTTCTCTCGCGCAAAGTCACCTCGTGTGACAAAGGTATGCCCATATCTATGCTCAAACCACGATGGCATGACCTATTAATGCTAGTCAATCAGTTCGTGACCTGTGAAGGTCGATAAGGGCTCGTGTTTCTCTACCACCTGCGTTAGCTGATGATTTTCATCGGGTATCCTTTAAACATGCCTTTCTACTTTCAAAACAACTTATATAAGATGTCAAAAAGATTTAAAAGGAAGAAGGCTAACAGTAGCCTGTTTCATCATGGGCTTATTAAGCTTATCGTTGTTTATCATTTGAGTTTGCATGGTGATAGCTGGAGAGCTTTCCTCGCTCATAATGGTTTTGAGGATTTAGACCCTGTCCCGATTGATAAGCCTGTGGTAATTGAAACCAAGGCCGAGCCGCCTGTACCCTTACATGTCCTACTACTTAAACCCTCGGCGGAACCTAAGGTTGACTTACCAGAAATTGGAACTCACAAATCCAAGCCTACAAAGAAACCTATGAGAAAAAATCCCAAGGAAAACCCTACTGCTAATGCCAAAGGAAAAAGGAATGCCTGTCTCATTTCGAGAATGGCTAGAAACAAACCTAAACCCTTTGCTGAGCAAGAACCTATTGTCCTTAGTGAGGATTCAGATTCCGACGTGGAACGATTCTTAGCCAACGAGTACCCTTACTCGCAGGGTTTATGCCCCGAACCACCTTACGATTTCATAACAAATCTTCCCCCCTGCCTAAGAAATGATCCTAGCTACCCTGGTATTAAATTTCCTAACGAAACCCTCAGCCACATGTCCAAACCCTCGCCTGCTCTTTCAAACCCCACACAGTCTTCCTGTGACCAATGTGATTTATGGTTGGAACGCTATTACATTGATGTTCCTGTACTCCAATAAAAAATCCAATCACTGGAAAGTCGAATTGAGGTATTGACCAGCCAACGAGACCAACTCCAAGCAACTGATAAGAAACAGAAGACAACAGGCTCGATCCTTTTCAAAAACGTTGAATCGGCTACGTCAGTTATCAACTTCAAATTGGCATGATCAAGCCGTCTCGTCGCTGTACAGGTACGGATTTTAATATCGTTTTAGCTGTGTGAGTGGATAGATTGATGTAATGATTTGAATTCTGTTTTCGAATAGCTCTATTTACATTTTGAAATGGCTCTGTTATAATGTGTGCATCCTGTACATTGTTTTGTTTGCTAAAAATAAAAAGAAATTTCGATTTGGTATATGATTTGATTATTCCCAGTATAGCCATCGATAGATTTTGATTGGATTTGAATGGTTTTCATTTGGATTTGATTGATTGGTTTGCCTGATTGAGTTAACGAAATTATTGGTTCACTTTTAGTTCAATTCGTTTTGTATCCATTCCGAACAAGAAGTTTTTCACGATCAATTTAGAATGCGATTCGATGAGATTTGATTTCGTTATGATCCATATGCTGTGGTTGGTAAATGATTTTATTGAGTTTGGTTGTTACGATATGTTGTATCATGTAATATTCTTAGAACATGAATGCAACTCAGTTCGGTTTCAATTCAAAAGGAGTGACTTTGTTTTTATAAAAACAATATGCTCATTTAAGTCTGTGCAAGTGCGCCCGAATCATGGAATGGATTCGATTCATGGCAAATATGCTAAACCCCAGCCGATTGATTCGCTTGATTGGATTGTTGTTAGTTCGATTATTTGATGAGTTGGATTCCGATTATAATTGCTGCTCTGTTCGATTTAAAATTTGTAAAACGAATTGGTCAAACCCGGTTATAATTCATTTGATTGGAACGATTTTGATTAAAGTCAATTGATCTTGTTTGCCCACTGTGCAATAACAAACGACCGTATATCTATTACGAACTCTGTTACTAATTGATTGATCTCATTACGATTTTGTTTGCAGACAGTTATGCCCCAATTTTGGTTTAATTCGCTTATGGTATAAATCGGTTGCTATGTCATTACAACTGTAACGATTGGAAAATGATTTTGTTTAAATTCGGTCGTATTTCCTGCTTAACCATTACCTACGATTTGTTTGATTATATCGGTTTCAATTGAATATCAAACGATTTTACAATTGTTGGATTCGATTGGTTGTGAAACGATTATAGTGCAGTTCCATATGATTTTGTCACCCGACTTTGTGATAACAAACAAAACAGAGTATGCCTATCTCTGTAGTCACTTAATTGATTTGGATCCTGTTTGATTTAGAATGGCATAACAAACTCAAATTAAATGTTTCATTTTCAAATGGCAATTGGATGTCAATTTAATGGAATTCTTTAAAAGATTTTCAATTAATTTTAATGCTGATTCTATGTCTTATTTAGACTAGCTACAAAATTAGAGGATTCTGTAGCTAGGTCTATAGATTTAGATTTTTGTTATTTTCTTTAACAAATATCATTCTAACTTGTTTATTTTTGGTCCTTTTCAGGTGAATTCGAATTGCATGGGATTTGATGGACAGTTTAAAGGATATTTGTGTTTCAAGTTTTATTGAAGTTTCCTAGTTTAGTTGAACTTGGGAAATCTTCCCAGATTTTATGTAAACCGTTTTGTAACTTCCACAGGGAGGTTTTACCCTGTGGAAAAAATTATAAATACTTATTATTTTTGTAATAAGGATCATCCTTGCTTGTGGGAGAACCAGGATTATGGATATCTAATACAAACTGAGACAGAAGTTGATGTTCTGCTACAGCTTTCGCTTTCATAATATCAATCTTTTGTTTCATGTTTATTCTTATCAATTTGCATTTGATTAGTGACTACTTTAGCTATCATAGTATTTTGCAGAATGATATGATTCAATTAATATGATCCATGTCTGATTTCTTTCACTAATTTAAAAATACAACAATTACTTGGTTCAGTTTTTGAATGACAGATTTCTCTTCTTCATCAATTGAATTATTTTGTATAAGTCTTTGCATACAGGTTTATCTAATTGTAGAGATTTATAAATTATAAGATTGTTGTTGTTTTTATGTCTTGTTTGTCCTGTAAACAAACTCGAAGAGCAATGCAGCTTATCGTTTACGAGAAGCTTCTGGATTATTCGGTGCGGGTTTCCTCCCTCCGATCAGCTTCAAAGATTATCATACACATGACAAATCTGGAGCGTTTCCAGGTCAGTTTGTCATTTATTTGTTTAGTATAATATTAGTAGTTTAGTTAGATATATGTTTAGTTTATATCAGTAATTAGAATTCGTGTATTAGTAGTTTAGTTTAGTTAGTTTCTGTTTTGTTTCTTGTTTATAAAAATACAAAATCAACAAAAAATGTCTTTTATTGTCTTAGGGTAGAACATAAATGAGTTTTTCGGGTTTTATTTAAATCCGTAAATTGTAGATATTGTACATTTTTTGAATAAGTTATATTTCATTCAGTAATTAGATAGTTAATTAGTTAGAGTTAGTATAGTAGTAGTTAGTAGATTAGTTTAATAGAATAAGTTTGTTTAATAGTTAGTTTTAGTTAGATTAGTTTATTAGTTTGTTTTATTTGTTTTTAGTTAGATTAGTTAGTTTAGATTAGTTTTCTTTTGTTTTCTTAGGACCTTAGATCGGCTAACGGAGCCGCTAAACCCACCAGGGTGGTTCATCCCAAACAGCTTGGGTTATTAGACAACCCCGGACCGGTTCCACTCTCTCAGTTGACGGACGATCGATTTCGCCCATCAACAAATGGCGCTAGAAGGAGGGCCTGAACTTAATTAATGGCACGAGGTGGTCACAAGACTCCTCCACCCCCTAATCGCTCACCTATAGTGACTAGAAGCCGTTCACACGATAATATTCCCCTTCAAACAACAACCACTTCAACCGACGATCTGCAGATCACAGTTGAGCCAGCAACCCCTAATCCTACAGGTGGTGACATACAAGAGATTGTACGTCAATCTCTTATTAAAACACATAGTGCCTTAGCCCATTTAAGGCAACCAAACCGTCCGTGGAGCCAACCTTTGAACTTCTCTGATATCAGAGAACAATTAGGTGACACTAATCCTACTGTGAATCCTTCAGATCCAATCTTAAATCCTGCTGCAGGAGGATCTGGGATACCTCCTTCACCACCTCCATCATCTCCTTCCTCTTCTGGAGGAGATTCCTCTGACAAAGGCAATTCACCTTCTTAGCCTTCCACACCCACTACCCCAATGGAAAATTAGAACAACCCTGCTAGACCTTGGCTTGACTAAGATGCAGTAGTTGTACCTGGAGCTCAACATCCTCTACCTAAGCACCTGGAGAAATGGCTCCCCAAGTTTGATCCTGATTCAAAACAGATTGCTGAAGATCACATTAAAAAATTTATGTTAGCCATAAGACTCCGCAATGTCGAACATGAAGATGTTATCTGTAGGTTGTTCCCTTATACTTTCGAGGGTAATGCATCCACTTGGTACTTTTCCCAACAACCCCATACCATCGTGTCTTGGGAAAAGTTTGAGTCATGCTTTTTGGAAAAGTTCGGAGACGGTAAGCCTCCGAAAGTCCTAGTCATGGATCTTTCCAGTTTAAAAATGAACCCAAAAGAAAAAGTTAAAGATTTTAATCAAAGATTCTTGACACTTAAAAACCGAATCCCTGCGGATTCCATGCCTGCTGAGAGTCTTATAATAGAATACTACACTAAAGATTTGCATCAAAGCATAGCTATATGGGTTAAACGATCTAAGAAAGCCACGTTGTTAGAGGCCTTCGAGGAGGCCAGCCATATTGAAAAAGACATACTTAGTCTTAAAGAATCTTCTAGCAACGAAACTGAGACTAGTTCTTCCTCCAAAAAGAAGATTGAAATACTCCCCAGACCCGTGCAAAGTAAAACACAACCTGAAAACTCTGATTTGGAAAACTTAACCAAAGTTGTTCAAAAAATTTCAAATCAAGTTATAGACTTAAAAAGGTCGATCGAAGAAGCTTCCTCGAGCAAAGGACCCTACAAACCTCCTTTCCGAAAACCTTTTCCCACCAACCGACCTAACCCAACCACCAAAGGCCTTAATCTAGAAAGTTTGCAATGTGCACTTCAAACAATTCTAGAAGCTCAAGACAACTTGATGCCTCCTGAGATTCCTGAGGAGGTAGTTGAGCAAGAGATAGTTCAAGAAGAAGAGTCTTCTCCAAACATCTTTGGAAATTTCTCGGATAGCATATTTCAAGCTAACTTCGAGACAGTTCACCCTTATAATACTAGGAGTAAGACAACAAACAAACCTTCTTCCGAAAATACTACAACTTCACCTCCAAAGCAATCTAAATCAGTTGAAACTAAACAGAGTAATGCAAACCCTAACTTAGATTATGATGTTGTTGAATATCTTAAAAAGTTAAGGGCTAACATTTCTATTTATGAGTTATTGAAGTTTCCATTTTTGTTGCAAAAAATGTTGCAAAATATTTCAGAGAACGACAAAAATGGTAATTCTAATGGCGACACGGTTGTGCGGAACAAAGTCCCTCAGAAGACTTCCACTAAAAATAATTCTGATCCTCAAGATAAAGGAAGCCTTCCTGTAAGTAATGTAAATAATGTAGATAAAGTAGCTTTAGAAACTGCGAGTAAAAAGCCACAAGCCACCACTCTTAGTACTCACAAGAATGTACCTCCTTTCCTATTAACTTTCGAGATTTTTAATAGAAACGTGCATAATTGTATGGTTGAGTCAGGAGCATCATCCAATGTGATGCCTTGGTCTGTTTGTCAAAAGATAAATGCTAAAGTTGAACCCTCTACTTTAAAAATCATACAACTTGATTGAACAAATGTCAAAGTTATAGGCGAACTAAAAAATGTGCTTATTAGATTATCGTCTAATCCAAAGGTTCATCAAGTTATTGATATAATTGTTGTGGATATTCCAGAAGTGTATGGTCTGTTTTTAAGCAGGGACTGGTCGGAGCAGTTACATGGTTATTTTGCGACAGATTGGTATCATCTATGGCTTCTAGAAAATGGCAAGCCTAATAAAATAAAAGTGAATCGTGAGCGCTACCTTAAGTTCACAGTCACAGATTTGAACGATCCTAATGAACCATATACACCTTCTGCTAATTCACCTGAAGTACAAGGGATGGACACCTTCTTCGTAAATTTCATGGCCGAGGTTTCACCTATCACCAATCTAGAACAACAGTCCGATATTGTAGCATATGCACAACCAACAACTTCCATGCAAAGATCCCATGTACCTGATGCAAACCAAATTTGGTCTCTGTATTTTGACGGGTCAAAGTACAAAGAGAGAGTAGGAGCAGGCTGCATCATTATCGATCCGGCAGGTAACAAAACATTGATAGCATGTAGGTTAGAATTTGAATGTACTAACAATACTGCAGAATATGAAGCTTTACTGCAAGGTCTCAGAAAAGCTTTGGATATGAACATTCAAAATTTAACTGTTTTTGGCGACTCTGAAATAGTGGTTAGACATGTAAGAGATTCTATCCACTGTCTGTCTCCGCATCTCAAAAGCTACCAGTCTGAGGTATGGAACTTAATGAATAAATTTTCAGCTTTCAATATAAATTCCATCCCTAGATTGAATAACTCTGAAGCAGATTTATTAGCTAATGTAGCTTCTAAACTTCTTGCTGCAGAAGGATTATCCCCAGACGCATTCTCAGTTGAGCTGCTATTTCGGCCATCCATTCTCGACAACATCACGAACTTGAGATTATTTGACGACGATCAGCAGATTATTAACTTTCTACACATGGAAGAAACCTTTCAAGGCGCGGTGATAGATGAACATACACATGGCGACAATTTGCGCGATTTCACTGTAATACCAGATCCGAGAACTCTTGAATCTTCATCGGATATGGTAAAATCGATCCCAAAATCTGTAGTTAGATTAGAAAAGTTTTATGATTTTCAAGACAAATTTAAAAAGACGGTCAATTGTAAAACCAATAGTTCCTAGTTCCTCGTTGTCTTATGAAAAAGTGAACTTAGGAACTAATGAAAATCCTCAGTGCATTAACTTAGGCTTGGGATGTTCTCGACAAGAAAAAGCCGCATTTGTTAAATTATTTAAGGAATTTAAAGATGTCTTCGCATGGACGTATGATGACCTTAAAACTTTCGACCCAAATATCATACAACATGTCATCCCAATGAAGCCCCAAACCTTACCTTTCCAACAAAAATTGAGGAAAATGCACCCCAAACTCGAACCGACCGTTCAAAAAGAATTGAATAAGCTCTTAAATGCTAAGATAATTTTTCCTGTTAGGCACACTCAATGGGTTTCTAACCTTGTCCCAGTCCGGAAGAAGAATGGGGAAATTCGACTTTGCGTCGATTTTCGAAACCTTAATAGGGCGTCTGACAAAGAAAACTATCCTGTCCCACCCATGGAACAGATCCTTCAACAGGTATCTAGTTCCGAGAGGTTATCCTTATTGGATGGTTTCTCTGGATACAACCAGGTCCTGATGTCTCAGCCAGACCAACTAAAAACTACCTTCCGTACTCCGTGGGGCACTTATGGTTATCGTAAAATGCCCTTTGGATTGATTAATACCGGCGCCACTTTTCAGAGAGCAATGGATATTGCTTTCCGAGGCTTAATCAATCAGTCCGTCGTAGTTTACTTAGATGATGTGACTGTATTTTCTAAAAACAAAAATGATCATCTAGCTCACTTACGAGCCGTTCTACTGCGATGTCATAAATACAACATCTCCTTGAACCCCAAAAAGTCCATCTTTGCAGTAGAACAGGGTAAACTCTTAGGATTTATTGTGTCTAGTGAAGGGATGATTATTGACCCCAAAAGGACTCAAGTCATCACAAAAATCCCCCCTCCTACATCCAAAAAATCTATGCAGTCTTTCTTAGGCTAGATTAACTTTGTGAGAAGATTTGTCCCCAACTTCTCCGAAATGGTCAGGCCTTTATAGAACTTGATTAAGAAAGACACCCAATATCACTGGGGACCCACAGAAAATCAAGCTTTTAACACGATAAAGAAGGCCATTATAGACGCTCCGTCTCTCATGAGCCCAGATTTCTCTCAAGACTTTACACTCTACACTTTTGCTTCTGACCGTTCCTATGCCGTCGTCCTAACCCAAAAGAATGCCCAGAACAACGAAGTACCCATCGCCTTTATGAGATCCTCTTTTAAAGGTGCTGAACTTAATTACCCAGCGGTAGATCGACAAGCCTACGCTATTTTCAAAGAAGTTAAGCACTTCCGGTCCTATCTTTTGAAGTCAAGGACGAAAGTCATTGTACCCTACCCAGCCGTGAGGAACTTGTTAGTGCAGAAGGAACTAGGAGAAAAGAGAGCCAACTGGGTCACTTCCTTGCAGAAGTATGACTTAGAAATCACCCCAGCTCAGATAGTGAGAGGCCAAGGGTTATGCAAGTTAGTTGCCGATTCAGAAGCAGGACAACAACAAGAGAGCGATACGTCAAACCTAGGTCAAAGCGATCAAAGTTTAATCTATTACGCACAAAACCTTGTTAGTCCTTGGTACGACGATATAAGATTCTATATTGAACGTGGGTCAACCCCCCGTCACCTTGACCCCGCCAAAAGAAGAGCGTTGAGACTAAAGTCTTCCTCCTTTCATCTGGTTAATGGTATCTTGTTTCGTCAGAATTCTGACGGCGTACTGATGCGTTGTCTTGAAAAAGATGAAGCAGAGAAACTCTTGCTAGAGTTGCATGCAGGAGAAGCTGGTGGCCATTTCGGTGGTGACACCACTGCTCATAAAGTTTTAAGAGCCGGTTATTACTGGCCTACTCTTTTCAGAGACGCTCATGCCTTGTGTCGTAAATGTATCATCTGTCAGAAAGCATCAGGGCGGTTACAAAAACCAGCCTTTCCGCTGCAGCCCGTTACAGTAGATTCTCCTTTTCAGCAGTGGGACCTTGATATCATAGGTCCAATCAACCCTCCATCTTTGCAAAAACACAAGTTTATTGTGACATCCACAAATTACTTTACTTGATGGTCCAAAGCTGCTGCACTAAGAACTGTTAACACCAGTCAGGCAATTGCCTTTCTAAATTCGAATATCATCACTCGTTTCGGTATTCATGACTGTTTAGTTTTCGATAATGCTTCTTACTTTTCCTCTCTTGATATGGGCGAGTTCACTTTAGAAAAAGGAATTAAGTTGAAGTATTCTGCAAGTTACTACCCCCAGGGCAACGGACTCGCAAAATCAACAAACAAGAACTTGATTAAAATTATCAAGAGAACCATGGTTGAAAATCACAAGAATTGGCACAATGCACTACTAAACATGTTATGGGCTGATAGGGTAACACCAAAAGCTGCTGTAGGTAACTCCCCCTTTTTCCTCGTTTATGGCAGAGAAGCAATTCTTCCACCTCACATTCTTCTTCCTTCACTTCAGTTGTCGCAAAAAGTCCAAGAAGAAGATTGCCCCCCTTTAGAAAACCGAATTAACGCTTTGATGAAGTTGGAAGAGGTAAGAGCCCAAGCTAAACATAAGTTAGATCAACATAAACAATTGGTTAAAAGATGGTTTGATTCTAACTCCTCTTCTGATAGGAATTTTGAAGTAGGTGATCTCGTTTTGAAGTGGGACAAACCACACGAGGGAAAGGGAGAGCACACAAAATTTCAAAACTTATGGCTTGGACCGTTTTTAATTGCTGAAAAGTTGGGTCCTAGTTCTTTTCAATTGCAGAATCTTGAAGGGCATCTTGACGCCTATTCGGTTAATGGACAAGCCCTGAAAAGATACTTTGCTTGATTACAACCTTTGTATTTTATGTACATATCTTGATTCTTGTTTGCTTTCTCGTTTGCTTTTGGTTTTTGATTTTGAATTTATCAGTTTGTGTTTTTGAACATGCACGTACCTGTACACTGAACTATTCAGAAAAAGACAATATAAATTTTCTTCGCTGAAATAACTTCTGAAAAATTTGTACAAACATCAATGATATATTGCTGAAATTTAAATCTGTGTTGGAAAAGTCTGTTGTTTGAAAGAAGTTTATTGATTTCGATGTCAAAGTAAAGTTCGTCATGATCATCTATTATCTTTTTACGCTGTCCCTTTTCCGTAAAGGAATGAATCAGAAGATGTCTCCCTGTCTTAGGAAGTTGTTTTTAAACAAAACATCTCTGAATCTAGATAAAGGACAGTTCTAAAAAATTCTGATGAGGTCTGACAAAATATGTTAAAATATCATGATTTTCAGCGTCACCCCGCTCAACTATATATCTATGAAAAACAAAACAAAAATTATGAATAAGAGTTGTGGGAAGTGCTTGTAAACCCGCCGGGATACTGATCAGGTCTGCTGGCAGCGGGTAAATGCATGCATGGCGCTAAGACAACTTCGTCGGGGTACTGAACAGGCCCGCTGGCAGCGAAGCAATGTCGGGTATATGAAAATTTGCAAAAAAGAAACCTCTTTAATGTCCTTTATTCTGATCCAGAACTTCTTGGCAGGATACATATGTCAGAGTGGGTTAAATGGCAACACTGTTGAGGCTATGGACGCCTGCTGGCAGTAGTGTCTATGCCAAGAATATTGGAGATTTTATCTTTAATATCGTGACTTGATGGTCTTAAGATTGTTATCAGTTTTTATCTTTTGAAACACTGCTGGACTGATTGGTTAATGATGATGTTTATACGATTTTCTGGTTGTTATTCTGTGTTGAAATTTTCTTTGCTGTCCTAATCTGAATTTGTTTCTTTTGACAGAGATAACTGCTTCTACCAGTGTGTCGCCATTGTTGGCAGCCAATTCACATTTTTCCATTGTCTTATAAGCTGCCTACACCAATATTTTGCAAACATCAATTTTTCGTCGCATTTTTAAATAGACAACATTTTTATTCTTTGCAACATTTGCACATTTACTTTCGTTTTGTTTTCACGACTGTAAGCGTGAAAACTTAGTTTTTCGAAGTCGCATTAAAATCACTATTTGAACTGTCATTGTCTTTCTTGTCAATATGCCTATTGCGCTTACATTGCACTTATCGTTATGTGGCTGGCAAAACTTTCGAACTGTACTCATTCGACATTGTTGTATCGATTGTGTGACTGGGTTTCATTGAGTTTGTATTGTATTGGCATTTGAATTTTCACTTTATTTGACCTACTTGATCATTGGTTCCATGAAAATACATAGGGTTTATGATTAAATCTCTCATACATATCTTGTTAATATAATCCCTATGTTAAGGTTTTCATAACTATTGGTTGGTTGATTATATGAATACCCATTGGTACGTTGGTTAAACTATTGATTATATCAGCTGATACGTTGGCGCACAGTTGAGTTTGGTATTGATTTCAATTTGAATGTTGGTGGTTAAAAACTTTGGTATAACGTTGATTTTGCGCATTGGTTTATACACTTGCCATTTGATTTATTAGTTGGCCAAGTGATATGACTGTTGAAATATGCTATAATGGGTTGAAATACTATGTAAATTGGCGGTTGTACTTCGACAATTACTATTTTTCATGGCAGATATAAGCTCCACCACCTTCGCACACTGTCATTTATGTCTATCCCTTTTGCCTTTTCACTTCTGTTAGCTCGGGTAGCTCTGCTCCTGTGTGTGTTATGATCCAAACCCTCGGCTTACCATGTGCTCGGCTCCATGGAACTAGTCGTGCAAATCGAGCCAAACGAAAACCAAGCCTTGTTAATGTTTGACAATGCTCGGAAATATTTGGAGGACAACGGATGGCTCACCTTCGTGCAACGATTTGAGTGTTTTAATATCTGTTTAGCACGACAGTTTGCCATGAATTTCGATGGCTGTAGAGCCAAGGTGGGCGATATATAGATTGAGATCGATGAGAAGTTTATCAGATCTAATACTGGGTTACCTACCTTGGGACAACGTTGGTTTAAGAATTGTAAGGTTGAGGAGGTGCCATGGACACTGCTGTTTCTCTCGCGCAAAGTCACCTCGTGTGACAGAGGTATGCCCATATCTATGTTCAAACCACGATGGCATGACCTATTAATGCTTGTCAAGCAGTTCGTGACCTGTGAAGGTCGATACGGGCTCATGTTTCTCTACCACCTGCGTTTGCTGATGATTTTTATAGGGTATCCTTTAAACATGCCTTTCTACTTTCAACGCAGCTTATATAAGATGTCAAAAAGATTTAAAAGGAAGAAGGCTAACAGTAGCCTGTTTCATCATGGGCTTATTAAGCTTATCGTTGTTTATCATTTGAGTTTGCATGGTGATAGCTGGAGAGCTTTCCTCGCTCGTAATGGTTTTGAGGATTTAGACCCTGTCTCGGTTGACAAGCCTGTGGTAATTGAAACCAAGGCCGAGCCGCCTGTACCCTTACATGTCCTACTGCCTAAACCCTCGGCCGGACCTAAGGTTGACTTACCAGACATTGGAACTGACAAATCCGAGCCTACAAAGAAACCTATGAGCAAAAATCCCAAGGCAAACCCTACTGCTAATGCCAAAGGAAAAAGGAATGCCCGTCTCATTTCGAGAATGGCTAGAAACAAGCCTAAACCCTTTGCTGAGCGAGACCCTATTGTCCTTAGTGAGGATTCAGATTCCGACGTGGAACGATTCTTAGACAACGAGTACCCTTACTCGCAGGGTTTATGCCCCGAACCACCTTACGATTTCGTAACAAATCTACCCCCCTGCCTAAGAAACGATCCTAGCTACCCTGGTATTAAGTTGCCTAACAAAACTCTTAGCCACATGTCCAAACCCTCGCCTGCTCTTTCAAACCCCACACAGTATTCCTGTGACCAATGCGATTTATGGTTGGAACGTTATTACATTGATGTTCCCGTACTCCAATCAAAAATCCAATCACTGGAAATTCGAATTGAGGTATTGACCAGCCAACGAGACCAACTCCAAGCAGCCGATAAGAAACAGAAGACAACATGCTCGATCCTTTTCAAAAACGTTGAATCGGCTATGACAGTTATCAACTCCAAATTGGCATGATCAAACCATCTCGTCGCTGTACAGGTATGGATTTTAATATCGTTTTAGCTGTGTGAGTGGATAGATTGATGTAATGATTTGAATTCTGTTTTCGAATAGCTCTGTTTACATTTTGAAATGGCTCTGTTATAATGTGTGCATCCTGTACATT
This sequence comes from Picea engelmannii, assembly GCA_009831015.1. Classification (NCBI taxonomy): domain Eukaryota; kingdom Viridiplantae; phylum Streptophyta; class Pinopsida; order Pinales; family Pinaceae; genus Picea; species Picea engelmannii. The sequence goes on along the minus strand of ML781953.1, from coordinate 223,443 downwards.
GTTTTGTTTGCTAAAAATAAAAAGAAATTTCGATTTGGTATATGATTTGATTATTCCCAGTATAGCCATCGATATATTTTGATTGGATTTGAATGGTTTTCGTTTGGATTTGATTGATTGGTTTGCCTGATTGAGTTAACGAAATTATTGGTTCAATTTCATTTCAATTCGTTTTGTATCCATTTCGAACAGGAAGTTTTTCACGATCAATTTAGAATGTGATTCGATGGGATTTGATTTCGTTATGATCCATATGCTGTGGTTGGTAAACGATTTTATTGAGTTTGGTTGTTACGATATGTTGTGTCATGTAATCTTCTTAGAACATGAATGAAACTCTGTTTGGTTTCAATTCAAAAGGAAGGATTCTGTTTTTATAAAAACAATATGCTCATTTAAGTCTATGCAAGTGCGCCCGAATCATGGAATGGATTCAGTTCATGGAAACTATGCTAAACCCCAGTTGATTGATTCACTTGATTGGATTGCTGTTAGTTCAATTATTTGATGAGTTGGATTCTGATTATAATTGCTGCTCTGTTCGATTTAAAATTTGTAAAACGAATTGGTCAAACCCGGTTATAATTCATTTGATTGGAATGATTTTGATTAAAGTCAAGTGATATTGTTTGCCCACTGTGCAATAACAAACGACCGGATATCTATTACAAAATCTGTTACTAATTGATTGATCTCATTACGATTTCGTTTGCAGACAGTTACGCGCCAGTTTTGGTTTAATTCACTTATGGTATAAATCGGTTGCTATGTCATTACAACTGTAACGATTGGAAAATGATTTTGTTTAAATTCTGTCGTATTTCCTGCTTAACCATTACCTACGATTTGTTTGATTATATCGGTTTCAATTGAATATCAAACGATTTTACAACTGTTGGATTCGATTGGTTGTGAAACGATTATAGTGCAGTTCCATATGATTTTGTCACCCGACTTTGTGATAACAAACAAAACAGAGTATGCCTATCTCTGTAGTCACTTAATTGATTTGGATCCTGTTTGATTTAGAATGGCATAACAAACTCAAATTAAATGATTCGTTTTCAAATGGCAATTGGATGTCAATTTAATGGAATTCTTTAAAAGATTTTCAATTAATTTTAATGCTGATTCTGTGTCTTATTTAGACTAGCTACAAAATCAGAGGATTCTGTAGCTAGGTCTATAGATTTAGATTTTTATTATTTTCTTTAACAAATATCATTCTAACTTGTTCATTTTTGGTCCTTTTCAGGTGAATTCAAATTGCATGGGATTTGATGGACAGTTTAAAGGATATTTGTGTTTCAAGTTTTATTGAAGTTTCCTAGTTTAGTTGAACTTGGGAAATCTTCCCAGATTTGATTAGTGACTACTTTAGCTATCATAGTCTTTTGCAGAATGATATGATTCAATTAATATGATCCATGTCTGATTTCTTTCACTAATTTAAAAATACAACAATTACTTGGTTCCGTTTTTGAATGACAGATTTCTCTTCTTCATCAATTGAATTATTTGTATAAGTCTTTTCATACGGGTTTATCTAATTGTAGAGATTTATAAATTATAAGATTGTTGTTGTTTTTATGTCTTGTTTGTCCTGTAAACAAACTCGAAGAGCACTGTAGCCTATCGTTTACGAGAAGCTTATGGATTATTCGATGCGGGTTTCCTCCCTCCGATTAGCTTCGAAGATTATCATACACAGGACAAATCTGGAGCGTTTCCAGGTCAGTTTGTCATTTATTTGTTTAGTATAATATTAGTAGTTTAGTTAGATATATGTTTAGTTTAGATTAGTAATTAGAATTCGTGTATTAGTAGTTTAGTTTAGTTAGTTTCTGTTTTGTTTCTTGTTTATAAAAATACAAAATCAACAAAAAATGTCTTTTACTGTCTTAGGGCAGATCATAAATGAGTTTTTCGGGTTTTATTTAAATCCGTAAATTGTAGATATTGTACATTTTGTGAATAAGTTATATTTCATTCAATAATTAGATAGTTAATTAGTTAGAGTTAGTATAGTAGTAGTTAGTAGATTAGTTTAATAGAATAAGTTTGTTTAGTTTGTTTAATAGTTAGTTTTAGTTAGATTAGTTTTTTAGTTAGTTTTATTTGTTTTTAGTTAGATTAGTTAGATTAGTTAGTTTAGATTAGTTTTCTTTTGTTTTCTTAGGACCTTAGATCGGCTAATGGAGCCGCTAAACCCGTCAGGGTGGTTCATCCCAAACGGCTTGGGTTATTAGACAACCCCGAACCAGTTCCACTCTCTCAGTTGACGGACGGTCGATTTCGCCCGTCAATAGAGTTCCAAATGTATTAGGGGTTGGCAGAAGTGCAAGGACATGATTTAGCTGTTTGAACTTAAATGCAATTTTATGAAGCTAAGTAGAATACATATGCAGAAGTCTTTGAAGTCTCCATGAAAATATTCTAATGGTGGTGATATGAGTTTTTTTTTCTCTCTTTGTATTTATTCCCTGTGTTTCTGATTCCATTTACACTGTCTTCCATTTAAATTGGATAGTTTAAAGACCCATAATTCATCTTGTGATTCTCTTGGCTTAAGCAATTTAAACTGTGTATTCATAATTCATTTCATTAATGCTCTGATGCAGTTACTTGTTTTATCCTTTCTTCTTACACTCTGAAAATTACAATTTATAACTCAGATTCATCGCCTCATTTATCCTTTATCCTTTGGAGAGTTCTATTGGCCAACCAGTGTTTTCATTCATTTTCAGAAGTTTGATTCCATAGCCCTAAGTGTCCCTCCCCTTCCTTGCCAACAAATTTATAAAAAAACCCCAAAACAACAAAACCTAGCCATTGATTGCCAAAGAAACACCAAGTGACACGAGAGAGCCTTCTCTGAGCTGAGCAAGCTAGTACCTAGCTCTAAAGTTGGTTTGTAGGTTACCTCTCTCGTTTGTTTTATCAGTCGAATAAATTTATAGAGTGCTAACATTCTAGTGCCACTACTGGGGATCAAAAGAGAAATATTCCCTGGGAAAATAACGACTTAACGATTTAGATTTGATTCTTGAGGGTGATAGTGAATCAAACACCTTATTGGCTGTGACTAAATTTACCCTGGAGACTCCATTAAAAAGAGACCAGTAGCATAAATTAGTTTGAGTTAGAAATCCTGGCTCCCAAGAGAATTCATACCAAGAGAAACCCAGACCCAGAAGCAGTGATCCATGTGTATGATACTGAGAAGTTTGTACACAAAAGAAAGGAAATGCCAATAAGCCCAGTTTTGTGTCTAGACAAATATCTATCCTTTCCCAAAGATGGAGTGACAAGCATTGAAGACCTTTATTTTTATGTGAAATTTGAGAAAACTCTGTTCAGAACTAAATATGAGTCTTGTTTGAACGATATCATGATAAGAAGAGGTTACAATATTTGATTTTATTCGCCTCTACTAAACCTCTCGTGATTCATACTTAGAACCAACAACCACTTCAAGCTCTTACTGCAGCCATGGCAGCCAGGTTTTCCTATCTTGTTATACCTGCTCAATTACATGATTTTCCCCGGGAATATAATCTGAGGATTAAGTTCTATGATGCTGAAGGTAATGTATCAACCCAAAAACATTTATACTGGATAAATGATTTTATAGACTTGGAAGAAGTAGATTTTGAAGATGCAAAAATGAGGTTGTTTTCACAAAGTATTGCAGGAGAAGTCAAAAAGTGGTTCAAAGATCTCCCAACAACAAGTATCCTAAATTTTGAATATTGCAAAGTGGGGTGACAAGAAAACCCCCCTTCAGTTGTTAACCCAATATAACAACATGAGAAGGTCACCTGATGAAATAATGCAGGAGTTTTAAGCTAGATTTATAAAGGTCTATAATTCAATTCCCATTGAAGTAAAAACCCCTCCTAGAGATTCTCAACTTAGATATACTGATTCCTTTGAAAGTGATTTTTATTTGTTGTTAAGGGAAAGAATATCTACTTCAATATATTATATGATGAGTGATGCAATATAAGTTGAAGTAAATCTAATGGATTCAGGAAAGATCAAATCTAAATCTGACAGGGAGATGAACAAGGTTCAAGATAAGGCACAACCTTCAACCTCACAGTCATCAGAAGAGATTTTTGAAATGATGATGAAGACCATCGAGAAAATGATGGAGAGGATGTATTTATTTAATAAGCCTAACACCAGAGATGTTAAGAACCAAATATCAATATAGCATAGAAAAACCTCAGAAAAAGTACTCAACGCCTTGAAAAAGAGATAATTTCAGATAATAAGCCTCTTCGAGGGGGCAACCTCCTTTTACCCCACTTAAATGTTCAAGTACAA
>ML781953.1:184791-215608 GCA_009831015.1 Picea engelmannii | reverse complement strand
ATAGCCATATTTTTACTTTCAACATTTCTTGCCACCTTAAATGCATTCTCCAATGATTTGGGTTCCCAAAGGCAAACCTCATGTTGAATGTTATCCTTTAAAGTTCCTATGAATACATCAATCGAGTGCTCATCTGGAATATCAGTTACCTTTATATTCAATCTTTGGAAGTTCTCAATGTGCTCGGTAACTGAACCCTTTTTCTTAAGATTTATCAATTGGCTAAAGAAGGTATTTCTCCTTGTATCCTCATAGTGTGCTATCATTTCTTCCGTGAAAATTGTCCAAGTGACGAGTGATTTGCGAGAACAAATCCATCGATACCATACAAATTGATTATGTTCTAAATATAAAGAATCAATTCGTACCTTTTGTGTATGTGGCACATTATGGAGATCAAAGAATTGCTCCATCTGAAGTATCCATGTGATTTGGTCCTTGCCATCAAACGTCCTCATATCAATCTTAGGAACGTGGTTGGTCTTCAAACCAAAGTTGGAGTTTCTCCATTCTTGATTCACCTTCCTTGTGTCCTCATCATGAATTTCATAGGATGCATTTTCACTTTCAGGTGTCTTCTTTGTTACGAATTTTTTCAATACTTCCATGATCTCCCCTTTTAAACCCTCCATCATCTCTTGTAGTTCATATTTTGTTACTATCTTCTTTTGTAAATCACTTATGTCCCTACACATTTCTTCACCTTCATCAAGAGTCCAAGTAGGATTTTCTGGAGGATTATTTTGTGTAGAAGTTCCCTTTTTGGGTGGCATGTTGGCCAAGTATCACTTTTGAACCTTGATTTTGAGGTGGTTCTTCCAGACAATATTTCTTTTGTTGTATCTCCCAAGTTTCGGCCATTCTGGGTATGGAACTTTCTTTTATGTAGTTCTCTAATATTTCTTCTCTGCAATGCCACAGGTCTGATCAAAATTGGATGTGCCAAGTGGAATTTATGGTAACTTCCCCACAACTTGCTGATTTTTGGCCTTTCTAGGAGATATCACTTGTATAGAGTGCCTCGCCCAAAATAATTGATATCAAATTTTGAAACTCACACCAAAAATACTACAGATTGTACACAATCCAATGAAACTAGTCCCACTCAATTTGGATACTCTAGGAATAATTTATGATTATTTTACCTGGAACACCTTCTTGAGATTGGTCAATAGGACTAGTCAGATACCCTATCTTACACAAGGTGTATCTACAAATTTATGATGACCCATAAGCTTAAATTTTTACCAAAGATACCTTACTAATTTCTGTAAATATTCTTTGGAGTTTAGGGTTTGAAATGTTACAGAAAAGTTTTTATAGCGAAAATTACACAATGACAACATTCAGGATGATTCCAGAACCCTATCTTGTACAGAATTTATCTCCGAAAGTGTAAGGTCCCAGGAGCTGAATTTTGAACCCAACATACCTTGATCCGTCTACTAAATATCCTCCAAGCCGTTCCTTCTGAAACATTGTAGAAAAAAAGTTATAGTGAAAATTCCAAGGTGTCTCAGATGTAGCAACGAAACCCCAAGACCTTGAGCTCTGATACCATATGTTAAGAACCAAATATCAATATAGCATAGAAAAACCTCAGAAAAGTACTCAATGCCTTGAAAAAGAGACAATTTCAGATAATAAGCCTCTTCGAGGGGGAAACCTCCTTTTACCCCACTTAAATGTTCAAGTACAAGATGATTCAAAATGAAAATGTATCCTTGGTATATATAGGAGACTAGGAGGTATACTTACAAATAATGGCCTAAAGCCGACATAAATAAAATAACATTACTAATATAATATGCTCCAATTAAGGGGTAATGAGCCAATATTAGTGCTTAACAAGAGAACATGTTGATGTTCTACCCAGGAATCAGAGGAGACCAATAGTTCCACAAATCATACAAATAGATCAGAGGAACCGGGGTGATCAACCAATAAGGCCTCCTTTTCAAAATAATTATGTAAATGAGAATTTTGATGAAAAATTTGAATACAATATGCATTATTGTGATGGTTATGAAACATAGGTATTTTTAACTAAAGAAGAACATGACCAGTTCATGGATGATAATGAGATATTCATGCAGGAAAATGATGAGAGGTTGTCAGTGGAAAAAGAAGATTACCAAACATGGCGGCATAATGCCATCATGTAGTTCCAGAAACAATATAATCTTCGAAACAAAAAGTTTCCTGCAAATCCCTCAAAGGGAAATCCTACCAAAGAAAGTCAGAATAACATACCTTATTCAAGTCAGCCTAAAAGGGACGCTATTATAAAATATGTTGTGGAGAAAGGAAATCAGAAGGAAGAACATCAGAAGAAAGTACCTGAAACAAGAAAGGAGACAGTCATCAAAGAGGTAGAGAAAACCTCATCTTACTCTAATTTTGAAAGTGAGATGGCCAAAATTAAAATATCTGTACCATTCAACGAGTTAATAAAGAATAGTGAATATAGAAATCAGATCATAAAGATTCTCAATATGGAACAAATTTATGACACTTTGAACATACAAGATGATCATCCTGCATCTTGTTTCGCCCACATGTAGAGGAATGTAGTGATGCTGATGAGGTCCCCCCTTTCTATGTTAGTATGAAGATTCATGATATGACTCTAAAAAATGCTATGTTGGATTCAAGAGCATCCCATAACCTGATTCCCAAGGTGGTCATGGACCAATTGAGGTTGGACATTACAAGGCCTTACATAGATATTTTCTCGTTTGATTCAAGGAAGGTGAAGTGCCTGGGCCTGATCAAAGATCTGGTGGTATCTTTGTCTCAAATTCTAGAAAAAAATATGATCATGGATGTAGTGGTTGTTGATATTCCTCCTAAGTTTGGCATGTTGTTATCTAGGTCATGGGATGCAAATTTGAAAGGGACTCTGCAAATGGACATTTCATATGACATTATCCTTGTTTTTGGTCAAGATAGAAGGTTGTATAGGGAAGTATTGCTCAAATACATGGTTAGTAACAAAGCCCAACCAAACAACCATCCCATTTATTCCCAACGAAACAACCATCCCATTTATTATGTGGAAACTGGGATTGGATCCTCTATTTTCTTTAATGATTTGAGTTGTGAAGAGAAAGGGACAGATATTGATATGGCTTTCAAATACCAATATGATCAACAAAATGAGGAAAATTCAAAGCATCAAAATGATGTAGAAAATCAGATGTGGAATACGATCTTCGATGGAGCTGTCATCAGAGAAGGAGTAGGGGCTGGTGTGTGTATTAACCTCCCTAGAGGAACTATAAAACTATGTTCTTATAAACTTGCTTTCGATTGCACAAACAACATGGATGAATATGAGGCATTAGTGTTGGGATTGAAGACTTTGAAAGAAATGGGTGCTAAGAGAATATTTGTACATGGATATTCTGAGCTGATCACCGATCAAATAAAGGGTATATACCAAGCAAAGCATCCTAGGCTGAGGGCCTATAGAAATATAGTGCTTGATCTTCTTGAGAAATTTCTAGAGTGTAATCGTTCAATGATTCCAAGAGGTCATGATCAAATTGCTGATGTCTTGGCTACTTTAGCCTCAATTTTCAAAATTCCAATTTTCCCTAACATAAAATATGAGATTGAGTTCAAGCACAAGCCAGTTGTGCCATATAATATTAAGTACTGGAAATTTTTTGAAGACGATAAACAAATATAAAGTTTCCTGAAGATGGAGGATGAATTTGAAAATTTGAATATTGATGAGGAATATTGTGGTGAAGAAGAAGATGCAACTGTGTTCACAAATGATGGTTATTTCAAAAATCCGATTGCTGGTAAAGATATAGTGCAACTAAAAGGTAACATCATCCCCAAAGGCCTGGTCCAATTGGATAAACTCTTTGATAATAATGATGTGGCCAGGAGTCCTAACATTACTATAAATGATGGAGATGTTGAAGATTGCAACATTGGGACTCAGGAAGATCCAAAGATCATTAAGCTGTCCAAGACACTTAGCCCAAAGGTCAAGAAAAGGTATATCAATTTAATGAAAGATTTTTCTGATTTTTTTTTCCCGTAGTTATGAAGATCTGAAATTTTATGATACCAAGGTGATTCAACATGTGATTCCAATCAAAGAGGATCATAAACCTTTCAAACAAAAATTAAGAAGAATAAATCATCTACTGCTGCCCTTGATTGAGAAATAGATAAAGAAGTTATTTGAAGCCAAGATCATAGTGTCTCTGAGGTTTTCTAAGTGGGTGGAAAATTTGGTGCCTGTCAGAAAGAAGAGTGGAGAGATCAGATTATGTGTAGATTTTAGAAATCTAAACATGGTGTCTCTTAGGGAAAACTACCCACTTCCTAAGATGGATCACATTCTATAGAAAGTGACGGGTTCTCAAAAAATGTCAATGTTGGATGGTTTCTCTAGATACAATCAAATCATGGTACACCCTGATGATTAGGAAAAGACAACCTTTAAAACACCATGGGGCACCTTCATGTATGCCAAGATTCCTTTTGGGCTCATGAATGCAGGAGCAAAATTTCAAAGGTCTATGGATATAGCTTTTTCTGATGAGAAAGACAAATTTATTGTTATTTACTTAGATGATATCACTGTGTATTAAGTTTATGATGAAGAGCATCTTAAACATCTAAGAAGGGATTTTCAAAAGTGTAGGAAGTTTGGCATTTCATTGAACCCCAAGAAGTATAATTTTGGCAAGGAAGAGGGGAAGCTTCTTGGTCACATCATTTCAAAAGAGGGAATAAAGATAGATCCCAATAGAGTTGAGGGAATCTTAAAAATTGGCACACCTAGAAGCAAGAAAGAAGTGGAATCTTTCCCAGGGAAAGTAAATTTTTTGAGAAGATTCATCCCTAACCTAGCTTAAATCATAAATCATATCACTAACATGCTTAATAAAGCAAGTGATATAAAATGGACCTCTGAAGCCAAAAAATCCTTTGAAGATATTAAAGTGGCATTGACCAAGGCCCCAGTGCTGGCTAGTCCTAATTTAGAGAAAGACTTTATATTGTTTTCTTTTGCCTTAGAGCACACCATTGCTAGTGTTTTATTACAAAGGGATGAACAAAATTTTGAGAAGCCTATAGCATACTACAACAGGACATTGAGGGATTCCCCATTAAAGTATGATATCATGGAAAAGCAGGCATATGCACTGGTCAAGGCCCTTAAGGAGTTTAGATTTTATATCTTGCATTCTCATACCATTGCCTATGTACCCAATAGTTATGTGAAGGACATTTTAACTCAGCCTGATCCTGATGGAATAAGGAGAAAATGGATAGCTGAGCTCTTGGGAATTAACTTCATTGCTGATTTGTCGGCAGACTCAAAATAAGAAAAGGTCCCTCAGGTATCTCAAACATTCCTTGACTTCCCATGGTATGCTAATATTATTTATGTATTGAGAAATTTGCAGGCTCCTCATGAATTGAGTAAAACCAAGGCCAAGTTCTTAAAGATAAAAGTAGCAAAAATTTGTATTGTAAATCAATCTCTGTATTGGAAGGATCCATGAGGAATCTTGATGAGTTGTTTGTTGGAGGGAGAAGTAGAAAATACCATCAGAGAGTTTCATAAAGGTGATTGTGGAGGGAACCACTATTGGAAAAATAATGTACACAAGATATTGAGGGCTGGGTTCTATTGGCCTACATTTTTTTTGATGTCTACAAAGAAGTTTCAAGCTGTCATGAAAGAAAAAATTTTGATGGGAAGAGAAAATTTCAACATTTTCCCTTGAAACACATCTTTGTTGAAGCACCTTTAGACAATGGGGCCTTGATTTCATAGGAGAAATTCATCCACAGTCCTCAAATCAACATAAGTGGATACTAATAGCCACATATTACTTCACCAAGTGGATTGAAGCAGTTCCCACTAGGCAAGCCACATATGCTATTATAATTCAGTTTTTGGAGAACAATATTTTGTCCAGGTTTGGTTTCCCAATCAAAATCATTACACACAATGCAACAACATTTAAGTCCAAGAAGATCTAAATATTTTGCAGTGATTAAAATATAACTCTTGGCCATTACACATCTTATTACCCTCAAGGTAATGGATTGGATGAGTCATCAAATAAGAGCTTAACCATAATTATCAAGAAGCTGCTGCATGATAACAAAAAGGCTTGGCATAAAAATCTCATCCATGCACTATGGGCTGACAAGATCACTATTGCATTAGCATTGCTAGTAATGATATTTCTACAGGAGCAAGATGATGAAACATATGCCACTCAAAGGAGAACAAATGAACTGATCAATGTCTAGAAAATAAGAGAAAAAGCCTTCAACAACTCTCATCTGCACCAAGACAATATTAAAAAGGCTTTTGATAGGCATACCAAGGAGGATGATTTCAAAGTGGGGGATTTGGTGTTGAGATGGGATGCCAGAAATGAAGACAAAGGAAAGCATGGAAAATTTGACCATCTATGGCTAGGACCTTTCAAAATTGTGGCGTACCATGGAAATAATGCATATATGCTACATGAACATAATGGAGATATCGTTGGAGGAGGACCTATGAATGGATGGTTTCTCAAACATTATATCGGTTAGAGGAATTTTCACCCTTTCCATTCATTGTATATAACCATTTTTTTTTTTTCAGTTGAAGCAATCAGAATCAAATCAGTAGAAATTGAAGCCCGAAGCGAAGGCCCTAAGTTATGCTGAGTATAATTAGAGTTTTATGAATAAGGTGTTGATAAATTCAATTGCATGAGTAAAATAAAGTCCAATGGGTAGCACTTGGTCTACCGTTATTTGCTACCTTGATGGGAGGATAGAATCCCTAGTTGGATCCCATGTTATCAACATTAAATTTTGGTGTGAAATCAAGATTTCAGGACTTAGCGAGGTGCTAAAATGGTTTGGAAGCCCGACAAGCTAGAGATGGGGCTAAATCTGGCAGGAGGAGGCTAAATATGGTGGGGGCGCTAAGTTTATGGGACCTAACACGTCGTATATTGCGAGCTCCACAAATCAATGGTCGAGAATCATTTTGGGGGGAGGAGTTGCACGGAGGGTAATTCCCGAAAGCAGCCTGAAAACTAAACCATGGTTTTCGGTCAAGACCACGTGGCGCCACTGGGTGAATTTCGGGGCGAGAAGCGGGTTGTCCCAAACCACTTCCTCGTGCCTGCAAAATTGGAAAAGTATATAAAGGGCATTTGTTGTTTATTTAATTATTTTTCAAAATACTGGAATGTTTGAAAGTTGGCACGACCACCCCCATTCAACTGCAGCTCAACATTACGGCAAGTTCACGCCTTTTTTGCTCATTTCCAGGTGTCACTGAAGATGGAAGATCAGATAGAAGAACAGAACAAAACATGTGGCAAAGGAAGGAGCTGAAGCATCGAAGGAATTGGCAGCTGGATCATAAAACAATTTTCTTGTTAATCATTGTAATCGTTTCCCATACTGAAACTGTCATTTGTAATTATTGTAATCATTTTCAGAAACTGAAACATTTCATTTCAAACATTGTAATCCATTTCAAATCGAAAGGAACTCAAACTTGTATAAATGATAGGAGTTCCAAATGTATTAGGGGTTGGCAGAATTCCAAGGGCATGATTTAGTTGTTTTAACTTAAATGTAATTTTATGAAGCTAAATAGAATACATATGCATAAGTCTTTGAAGTCTCCATGAAAATATTCTAATGATGGTGATATGAGTTTTTTCTTCTCTCTTTATATGTATTTCTTGTGTTTCTGATTCCATTTACACTATTTTCTGTTTAAATTGGATAGTTTAAAGGCCCATAATTCATCTTGTGATGCTCTTGGCTTAAGAAATTTAAACCGTGTTAAGTTCTTCCTAACTAATTCATAATTCATTTCATTAATGCCCTGATGCAGTTATTTGTTTTCTCCTTTCTTCTTACACTCTGCAAATTACAATTTATAACTCAGATTCATTGCCTCATTTATCCTTTAACCTTTGGAGAGTTTTGTTGGCCAGTTAGTGTTTCCATTCATTTTTAGAAGTTTGACTCCATAGACCTAAGTGTTCATCCCCTTCCTTGCCAACAAATTTATAAAAAAAAACCAAAACAACAAAACCTAGCCATTGATTTCCAAAGAAACACCGAGTGACATGAGAGAGCCCTCTCTGAGCTGAGCAGGCTAGTACCCAGCTCTAAAGTTGGTTTGTAGGTTACCTCTGTCGTTTGTTTTATCAGCTAAACAAATTTATAGAGTGCTAACACAATAAAGAATGGAATTAATATGGTACTCTCTTTCCCCTCAAAGGAGGAAGTATAATGATGAAACTTGTTAGGATATTTAGACACTCATGAGTTATTTAAGATCAACTTGGTCTATTGTTTCATTAGGTAAAAATTTGTTTCTTTTATTTGTAGTTGGGTAATCCGATGGTCATGATATGTTCTCGACATAGATTGATTAGATGGTTCATATTCTCATCGATCTTAACAACTATGTTGATCCATGGCTTAACAACCGATTGGTCCATGATATCTATTTATAGAGCATGGAGAGTCATTTTTCGATGATCGATTGTGAAAACATCTCTTGTAATATCTTTGTAATATTTTTATTTTTCATTAATAACTTGCTCCAAGTGGTCACATTGGCTGGGGTTGTGGATGTTTCCCCACAAGGGTTTTACCACATAAAAAAATTAGTGTGTTGATATTTGATCTGGTTGTGTGAGTGGTTACTAAAGGTGTTCACCCTCTGTTGGAATACCTATTTTTTCGAACCTGGTATCATAACGTATTTGGAGACCCACTCCTATTGTATATTGTGATCGTGAAATCCTGCTGCCGCATCTCTGGTTTCTTCCACTTTCATACATTTTTGGGATGAGATGATCCAGGATTTCTATGAGACACTTCTCTACAAAAATCCTACGATGATGACCTTTTAATGATGCTTAATCACATGTGAACATGCATAAATAATCATTAAGCATTTCATCTAAACATGATCAAATTGTCATAATTAAGTGCATATGTGTAATTAAATCTCTACTTAATCAAGTGAGAATGCAAACAAAACTCACACATACATTTTGACACCCATGTGTTAACAACGTTCATCAAAACCTTTTGGCTACGTCTCTAGATCCACTTGGAATACAAATCACTTTATTGTCCTTCCTTTAACATGGTTGGAATATTCTCACAAAATGTGGCACATGCTCCTTCCAGGGTGGAAATCCGAGTGTAGCCTTCTCTTGTACAAAGATAAATTAAGGTTCTCACATAAGTGACATTTCTTTAGACACCAGCAGGACTAAATTCCTCTCAATGAAAATCTCTCTCAAAGGCACCTAAAATCCTCTTAGGGGTCTCCAGTTACAATGATTTCATAAGGAAATTATATAGTTTCTCCTTCTCCATAATTCAAGGAGACAAGATCCACAGTTTTAGGATTTAATTACAACTCAAGGACAAAAATGAGAAAGCGTGTCAACTAACCTTAACTTCCCCTTGATACTGGGAAACCACTTGTGATAAAATGAGGAAGAATCCCAAACCAACTCATGATACTCCCAACTTCCTCTTAAAATTAAGAAACTAATTTTGTGAGTAGGATTCTCACATAAAATTAATTTCCCCTTAAAACAAGGAAACTAATTTGTGAGTTGGATTCTGACACATAATTTTAATTTCCTTTTTACAAATTAAATGAAAAATACATGAGAACATTATGCTAAAAAATATTAATCATTAAACATTCCTTTAAAATTTGTCACCTATCACCAACTATCATTTTAATGATCTTCTCCATGGTGTGCAAAGTAATGAAACCTTGGGTGGAGATCCTCCTGGATCATACCTCCCCACAAAAATAACTTTTGGTCCTCCAAAAGTATAGAGAGAAACTGTAACATAAATCTCCGCAACCAACTTCTAGGAAGAGTATTACAATCCACGATGCACTTCCCCACTGCTCAATTTACATAACAAATGTCTTTGACATGCCCCACCCTTCTTCTCCTTCACCTTTGTACCTTAGAATGAGGATGTCAATGATGACACTTGTACCGATGCAAATATGTAGTTGATTCCTTGATCTGCATCAAAATATCTTTGAAACGCTGCACCCTTCTTCTCCTTCACCTTTGTACTTGGGACTGAGGATGTCGATGCCAACACTTGCATCCATGCAAATATGTAGTGGATTCCTTGATCTACACAACATATGTCTCTGAAAATCCGCACCCTTCTTCTCCTTCACCTTTGTACTTCAGAATGAGGATGTCTATGTTGACACTTTCACCAATGCAAATCTATAGTTGACAATACATGGATTACAACAATTGCAACATTGTTAAAGCAATACCATACTTTCCAACAGTTTATAAAACACTCATGGAAAAATTTAAAATGATTTCCAAATAATCCTTAGGCAAAAATAATGCCTCTCACTCAACAATGGCTACATAACCCATTACAAAAGTTTCCAAAACAGGCCTAGGGAAACAATGCCTCTCACTCAACAGTGGCTAAAAGACCCATAATACAAAAGTTGCCAAAACAGGCTTAGAAAAAACAATGCCTCTCACTCAATAGTGGCTACAAGACCCTTTACAAAAGTTGCCAAAATAGGCCTAGAAAAAACAATTCCTCTCACTCAATAGTGGCTACAAGACCCATTACAATGTTGCCAAAATAGGCCTAAGAAAAACAATGCCTCTCACTCAACGGTGGCTACAAGACCCATTACAATGTTTCAACATCAACTTCAAGGAAACATTACCATTAAGGAAAATACCCGTAAATGTGCACTAGTGGTAAACTCTATGGTTTTTTAACCCCCGATTACAAACATGTGCAACATAATAAATAAGGCAAATTCCATCATCATTATACGTGTCTCGCAATTCTGAGACTTTTGGCTGTAAACATGACTTCCTTTTGTCGAATTGTCAAAATGGCCTCTTATCGCACCATCTTGATTTGCGTGTAAGGATCAAACAATGAATTTCCTTCAATAATTCAGATCTTGCTGCCCTACTGCAACACAAAGATCACCAAAATCTACAACATACATTCATCCTCTTGCAATTTTAAAAAAGTGGCAAAAATAATAAATGCATAAAACTTACATTGGTTTCGTGTCAAGGCGCTCAACTGACTGCTCAATTTTTGGGATACATAGCACCAACAAGTTCATGTCACCATTCTACAACTTTTGACTATAAACTTGAACTGTTCCATCAGTTGCATCTTTTCCTCGAAGTTCATGCCATCCATTAATGACAAAATGGGCTTCTTCCATGAGCAAAAAAATTCGTTACTTAGATCCAAATTATGACTGCACCAACGGATTCGTGGAATTTTTTTTTGCAAAAATGATTGTACTTTCGTCAAATTCCATCACTATCACTTCCATCCCCCCTTTGGATTTCTACCTCGAAATTTGTGCCACTACAGTATGCATTTAATTATCCTCCTGCATAAAAATGTGTGAAAAATCTCAAAATTCATGCCCTGTATGGGCCCGCGTGCCCATTCCTCCATCGGGTGGAAAAATTCCGATTTAAATATTTATGTGGTGGCAGATTTAATAAAGTGCCACATTTGGTGTAGTGGAAAATGACGCTAGTTTTAGTGGTTCGTTTGGTGTAGTTCTGGGGTTCAAACCTCTGGACCCCTATTTTGTATGTTTGTTATACCCATTTTTTAAATAATTTGAAACCTCTTCCACTTTTGGGATTTGGTGCCATTTTTAAATGTTTCGTTCCATTTTTGTTGGCCTTCAACTGGTATGATGGCCAATAATATATATATATATATATATATATATATATATATATATATATATATATATATATTGAACTTTTTTCCTTTATCCCTCATTGGGAAAATTCAGGCTGCCACGAGGCACCCTATGATTGGCCCACGTGGAACCCAATCACCTGCATAGTCAGCGCTACATCACCTTTACGGTGCCCCGCCATTGATCCGGTTAACACACACGTCACCTTGTTGACATCATCACCGTATTACCACCTCAACTTGCTGACATCATCATCATACTTCCCAGTCATATGACATGTCACTCTGCCACGTTAGTCCCGTACTACCATGTCATCCATATAGATGCCACATGGATGATTTTCACTGGTCCATTTGGAACCATGAAAAGGCCAAATCCTCTTGGCATGTGGTAGCCTGTGGTGCTGCCACATCATCCACCGTACATCCTAGTCAATAGACACGTCACTGCCACGCCAACTTCTATATGGCTATGTCAATGGTGAGTCAACACCTATGTCAATGCCACATCATCATCGTACAACCCAGTCAACCAACACATTAGTGCCACATCCATCTATTGATTTCATCATCGTACAACCACGTCAGATGACACATCACCTCCATACTTCCATGTGGCATCCGTATGACTGCCATGTGGCACATTTTTACTGGTCCACATGGACCCTTAGAAGTGCCAAAAATGTATGACACATGACAACCTGTGGTGCTTCCATGTCTACATGCTGACATCAACACTGTACAAATTTTGTTATATTTTCCTATTTGTTGAAAATTTCAGATGGCCATAACTTTCGCACTTAGAGCCCGTTTGATGTGTCATTTGCATCATTGGAAATCTCTTGTCGATCTCTTCAACTTGGTTCTATTTTCGTTGAATTTTGGGCACTTTTATTTTTGACCATTTTTTCTGTGACTGAGGAGAATGCAGCCTCCAACTACATAGACTCTAGTATGGGCTTCTTTCTTGGTCTACCACAAAGCTCAAGGTGAATCTTCCAACATTTCCTGCTCCAGTGACCACTCATTTGGCAGTGAGTGCAATAGTTGCATGACTTCATTTCTGTATCACTTTCACTATAAAGAGATTTTCTCTTTCAATACTTTGCAACATTCTTGCTATCCCAAGATGGTGTTGGTGATGATCTTAGCTCTTTGCTTGAAGAATCATCTACTTCTGCTACTTTTGAGCATTGTCTTTCACCATACCCAAATCCTACAAACCAAGGTCTTCCTTCAACCTCTAGTGGTTGAATGATGCCTTGGTCATCAATACCAAGACATCCTCCTTTATACCCCATATTCCTCAACAAATTCAATCCAATTCCCTTGGTGTTCCTTTAAAAATCTCCAAAAGAGGCATCATCATTAATAAGGGAAGGAATTGAACATGGATAATCCTTTACCTCCATTCTTGTTTTTGACGCTTGGTCATCTTCCTAAAGTTTGGCCAACTGCGCCTCCTGGTTGGATGAAGTTGTGGATGAGGCTTCTAGGAAACAACCTTGCTTCCCTGGTGTCTAGAGGACATCCTCTATCATATGAAAATATGTGCAACTATCAAAATTTTCATGACAAGAACCATAACTAGTATACCTGCCATGGCCACAGGTTGGCTTGATCTTGGAGGGACTTTTTGCCTCCTCTCTCATTGAGCATTCTCTAACTTTCTCCTCCATAGCTTCTAGTTGCAGTCATAGTTTGATATTTTATTCTTCAGATTATTGAGGCAACCTCTTCAATTCAACATTCTATACTTGAATGGTTTGGCTGATTTCTTCAAGCTCATGAAGCCATGCTCGTTGTTTTTCCTTTCCCATGATGATATTCACAATCTACAAAACTGGTCAAACCTGCTCTGATACCACTTGATCCGAGATTTTTGTGAGATATTTCTCTACAAAAATCCTATGATGAGGACCTTTTACTGACGCTGAATCACATGTGAACATGAACAAATAATAATTAAGCATTGCATCTAAACGTGAGAAAATTACCATAATTGAGTGCATATGTGTAATTAAATCTGTACTTAATCAAGCGAGAATGAAAACAAAACTCACACATACATTTCGACACCCATGTGTTAACAGAGTTGACAAGAACCTTCTGGCTATGTCTCCATATCCTCTTGGAATACAAATCACTTTATTTTCCTTCCTTTAACATGGTTGAAATCTTCTCACAAAATGTGGCACATGCTCCTTACAGGGCGGAAATACCAGAGCAACCTTATCTTGTACAAAGAGAACTTAAGGCTCTCACATAAGTGATATTTCTTCAGAAACCAGAAGGACTACTTTCCTCTCAATACAAATCTTTCTCAAAGGGGCCTAAAATCGTCCATGTGGTCTCCCTTTACAATTGTTACATAAGAAAATTATATTGTTTCCCTTTTTCCATAATTCAAGGATACAAGATGCACAATTTTAGGATCTAATAACAACTCAAGGACAAAAATGAGAAAGCATATCAACCAATCTTAACTTCCCCTTGAGACTAGGAAACCACTTGTGATAAAATGAGGAAGAATCTCAAACCAACTGATGCGACTCCCAACTTCCTCTTAAAATTAGGAAATTAATTTTGTGAGGTAGGATTCTCACACAAAACTAATTCCCCCTTAAAAAAAGGAAACTAATTTGTGAGTTGGATTCTCACACATAATTTGAATTTCCTTTTTACAAATTAAATGAAAAATACATGAGCACATTATGCTAAAAAAAATTAATCATTTTTATAATATGAAGCATTAAACATTCCTTTAAACTTTGTCACCTATCACCAACTATCATTTTAATGATCTTATCCATGGTGTGCAAAGAAATGAAACCTTTGGTGGAGATCCTCCTGGATCATGAGAGGACTACCGTATTTTGAGAAACACTGTTGATTAATTAAATGATCATGATTGGAAGGGTTTGATGGTTTTGTTGAATACTACCTAAGAGGGGGAGTTTTGTACCATTCCTTAGAAAAAGATAGTGTGAAATGTTGGAAAAACAAATGAGTAAGAATGATTTGTTTTTATGAAAGAAGGAAATATGCTTGTGATTATGACTTTAAAATATTTTGTAAGTTATGAGAAAATCATAAGTTGAAATTATTTTAAATAGATATGCATGTGTAAGTTATAAAGGTGTGTGTGAAGTGCATGAAAAGCACATTGTGAATGAAAGATGATAGGATATACACACATGTTTGAACGTGTGGTTTCAATGTATGCATGCCTATAGTCTTTAGGAAGAATTGGGTAAATAACTAAAATGATAGAACTGATGCTAACTTAGGTTTGATATCATTTTAGGTGAGGATGGATATACAACAAGGAAAGTTGCATGCGGAAGTAGTCCCATGTGAAGGGACTATGTAAAATCTCTGTCAGGAGAGCAGAGCTTTGAAAATTAATGAATGTCGAAAATCAGGTATTGGGATATAATAGCCTATTTGTATAAGAATCCTGGATTACATTTAAAATATAATGGATGTGTGAAGGATATGCAAATGAAGAATAACCATTTTGATTTCCATATATGGTCAATGTGCATGGATGTACTGTATTGAAATTGAAATTGTAGGCTAACCTTGACATGTTAATGCATTGTTGCATTCAAGGAAGGATGACTATATGAAAGAGGAAAAGTCAAGATATAATTGGCTGAGACTGCTCAAGAAATGGAGTAGGAAGGCTGAAGAATAGGGAAACATGAAGAAATAATGTGGAGAAAGGGGGACACCCTTATCACTCTCAACTTTGAATTGTTTAGTAGAGTTGTATTCTTTAAAAGAACAATTGTGAAAGCAAAGGAGTTAGTGAATATATTTGAATGAATAGCCTGGTTAAATCCATAGTATGCAAATGGTACATAGGTCATGTAAATAACTTAGCTGTAGTGAGAATTCCAGAACTGAGCAAGAAGAAATTGAAAGGGAAAATCCCTTGAATGTTCTCACGCTATTTATTGCATTTCTCTAGAGTGAGAAAATGGATGGGATGTTACGTGTAAATGTTTTAGGTATAAAAATGTTGATGGCTCTATAACCAAAAAATAACTAAAATATGTTTATGTTTGCACCTAATGAACACATTGGGAAATAATGTGATGGATTGCAATTATATATGTTGGGGAATATATGAAAAATGTTTGTTGATTTTTAAAAGTGCCTTGACACTTATATTTTGATTTAACATGAAAAATGATATAATTGTGAATATGATGATGCCTTCTATGTGTAGGAAAAATATTTCAGCTTTTGGGGAAGAAAACTGCCAATGGTGGACAACCTCAAGTAGAGGATCAATACAAGAAGGATATTCTTGAAGGATTGATGAAGGGACCCTATGGGTTCCCATGAAGCATCAAAATGATGAGGTAACATCAAAAGGACTATTGGCAGCTAGGATGGGTATAAAGGTTTCATGCCCATATGGCATGGGATTTGAAAGGGATTGGGTAAGGATCCCTTTTGAAGTGTTTTATATATTTGATGATATAATTTTAACTCTGATTGAATGTTCTATGTCAGAATACCCAAGCAAGTTATGATTCAAGAAAGAGAACTTGAATGACAGAGGGAGGAACCTATGACATGCAAGGATGGTTATAATCCTTGCACTAAATTCACGAAAAGATGAGTGCATGCATGCATTTACGTGAAAATTTTAATTTTCATTCTTTCATATTATGTTATGCTGATTTGAGGTTATAGTCATCGTGGAGGGATATTCCTGTTGTGGAAATGAAGGAAAAAATGTATCCACGGGGTGAAAGGTTGGATGGAATTTCCAACTCACCATGGTGGAATGATTGACACATATATGTGGTATTCTGAAGGCAATGCAAAGCTACATTATGTGAATGTGGCCATAGATAATTGGCACATCAATAAATTGCATGAGATGCTTGATTGCATTATGAAAAGATTGATATGCTGAAATTGCATGTATAGGGGATGACACTACCATTCCATTTCATATGATTAGTGAATAAAAGTGATGCAATTTTTAGTATGCACAATTTTAAGAATTGTTTGTGAGCCATTATGAGTATGCAATAAAATGTAATGTGCATGAGAAACTAACAATCTATTTGGCTATTTGAAGGTTGATATTTGCAAGAAGATGGTCTTGGATATGGAAGTAGAGTAAGTCCATAAGGAAGGCTGATGCTTGTCATTGCAAAGAGACAAACTGTTATGCGAAGGATGTCTCATACCTATGGGATTTGAGTTCCTATATGGAACAAATCTGAAAATGGATAAGTGAAATTGGAAATATGTGGGTAGCAAATTTGAAATAATTTTGATTGAAAATTGATGTACAAATATCTCATGATTATTGTATGCATGTGATACAAGTGAGATGATAGATCTGTTTTGAAGGGACATATGATGGCTTCCGAGCTAGAAAATCATGGAAAAGGCCACTATTGTGACATAAAGACCCTATACGCCATGATCACCTTGATATGGTTGTGTTGTGTTAGAGCAGGCCTAAGGGATGCCTTGACTGTAATACTTGGTGAAGTCTCTTAGTTTTTCCTATCTGATAAATCCTTTGCAGGAAATATGGATTGCATGAGGCACTATGAAGTAGTGAAGGGGATGCTCGAGCCTGGAAGGTGAGTGACTGCAAGGAAGTGAATTCTTGGATAACTCTTGATTATCTATTGATTGGGGCCATGAGCACAATGAGTATGTCAAGGAAACCAATGAGTCGAGTAAATGTGGAAGCCATATGTATGCAGATACATGAATTGCACAAATAAGTATAGTTATAAAATGTATATTTCCTCTTGAATTATGAAAATCAATGAAATATTTATGCAGGAAAATTGTTTTAATATGCATGTTGTTTGATGATTGTTGTAGGAACACTACTAAAATGCCAAAAGTCTGGGAGAATACTAGACCAAGGAGAGGAAGAAATGAAGTGACTGAAAGATGAAGGCATGATAGGTATTGATGAGATGCAAAGAACACCGAGGGATGTGTTCATGTTGAAGGGGGGGGGTGGATGCAACACCCCATTCCCCCCCAATGCTGTATTCATGTTTAAGAATTCATGTATTGTGATTAATAAAGAATGTAATTGTGTCTATGATTAAGGAAACACTAGACAATTGATTGAGAGGGACGTCTTGAAGCACTATCCATGATACCATGAGTGGGATTGGTGAGGTGGAACTGGGAAGTTTTAATGAGGAAAACTAGGAATCTTTCCCAATAATCCAGCCTACACATGCATGACATGAATGCATAAACCTATCCAAAAGTACATGGTTTACCTCAAACAGAAGGAACCTATTAACGTCATGTAGTTGGATCAGTTATAACTGCCTTCATAATTCATAATCAAAATATTGAAGGGTTCGATGCGATTGTTAGCCATAAGCACACAATAGATATTCCCCCCTTCGAATTGGTATCTTGACCCTGAGACCTTGCTTATGACATAAGTGAGTTGGGGGAATGAGGAGGAAGAGGACAAAAAAACTAGAGGACACACATATGAGAACATACACAACACACATAGGAGAAAGACACAGAGCACACAGATGCATAGAGACTAAACCCACACAAAATAACAAAGAAATATCACACACATAGATGAGTAACAAAATCACAAACATATGGTGATGGAATGAGAAGAGGAGCTCATGCACTCAAATTTGAGTAGCAGAGAAGAAATTGGGAAGTTTTCCTGAAAAAATTAGGAAGCTTTCCCAATT
Source organism: Picea engelmannii (assembly GCA_009831015.1). NCBI lineage: Eukaryota > Viridiplantae > Streptophyta > Pinopsida > Pinales > Pinaceae > Picea > Picea engelmannii. Next base: position 197,087 of record ML781953.1, on the reverse strand, counting down.
CACAAATGGTCACCCTAGAACAAAGAAGACCCATGTCTAGATTAAAGAAAAAGAAGGCCATGAGTTGGTGCTGGATGGAAATAAAACAACATTGGTAAGGGGAGGTCACTGAGGTATTGTGTAGCATATAAGGGACTCTCTTTTGTAGAGGAAATACAACCGAAAATGCACCTGAAAAAATCATGGGGGTTATAAGCTCAATGGGAAGAGGGAAACTTCTGCTATTTCCAGTGGAGTGAAGGAGAGTACCTTCCCGATCCATTCTTTGAATTGTTGAGTCAATTGTGAGAGTCCCCTAGTGGTATCATGGATTGTAATGAGGGTGGTATGCTTTCAAAGTGACAAAGAAGCATATCCTATGGTTTGGTGGAAAAACACTCATCCATAGTCAGCTGAGATGGTTATATATCATAAAAAAAATAAGTATTCTGGTTCACTGTGTATTTGAATATAATGGATGGATGGTGTTTGTATTTGAATTGATGAGTGTGTATGTATGTTTAATGGACTAAATACTCATTTCATTTTCAATCCTTTGTGTTTGTGTAATGATCAAAATGTATGGATTATGTATGCTTTTCACATCTGAATGCATGAACTTTGTAATTTGCTTTGAAGGAAAAAAAAAAAAAACCACTTCATATTGATATAATGGATGTAATTGCATGGTTATGTGTAAGAATTGGTAAGGAAAATGAATGGTTGTATGCCTATGATGTCTTGTGTGCACAATAACATATATGGTTGAGTGGGTTTTCCTGTGGAAGGGAACTAGAATTATAAGTGAGGGAATGAATGTTAAATCTGAGTTGAAATGAAGTAATGTAATATCTCTTCAAAGGGTTAATGAATTAGTTGTGATGCTTGTGAAAGGGAGGCCAGAGAAGGATGATAAACCTATATTTTCCCTGTCCATTACATGGAATGTTTTTATTATATTGAATCCTCATTTGGGTGTCTAGGTAGAAAGATTACTGCTTGTTGGAAATTGACGAGAAATATCGTGGGAGATTTGAAACCTTGCAGGAAGAGACTAGAAAGGATTGCGAATCTAGTAAATTCAGAAATAAAACCTTAACCCTTTGAAATCCCTATTTAAAACTAGAGAAAATGATATCCATTGGATTGGAGAGGAGGATACACCTCATCCACCTGATCATCATCGAATATTAGGAACCATAGGTAGAGCCACGATTAACCAAGTCATTGGATAACCAGAGCACTAGAGAATCAACGACGAAGGCCTTTTCAAAATCCCAGATACCTGAATCCCGATAAGGTCACGGTTCCTTCGTAGGGTTCCAAACTTGTTGAGAGGACATAGTGGAAGCATAGGAATGTATGGATGACATTGTTATGTTGTATTGTTCTAGGGTGGTGGCTAGGATGCCACGAAAGATGACAAGTGTCAACATCAAATTTGTGTGGGTTGAGTGTGGGCCTTGTCGGGCATAAACCTATGACTTGGTGCCCTTCAATATCAACCATTAGTTATGAGGGATGAGAAATATCAACCATTCATTTCCTAGATAATCTCATAAGGGAGCCACCTTCTGATGAAAACCCCCATCCCTCCTATGGGGATCGCATGACCTCCTGGTCTAGGATCGATTTACATAAGAGTTGGAGTGGCTCTTAGATCCCCACAGAACCCCTAGAATCCTATCCACATACCTTTTTTCCCTTAACTACGTGAAAATTTGGGTTCGTGAGTGTCCTTTCAATCCATGGAAGTTTCCACATGACCTCGGGCCAAAACGTGGGGCTTAAAATTTTGAAAGAGACAACTTCGATGCTCCAAAGCTTCGGAATTTGGGAGTTATTCTCTCAACACCTTCCAAAACATATGAACGTCAAATTGGAAAATTCCCAGACTGACGCTTCAGAACTTCTGGCTTTGGGAGTTTTTACAACACACTACTACAAATCCTCCAAACGCAAAATTGGCGAATCGCCGGAGGGCTCACGGATCAACGATCAATACTTCCCCAACAAACAATGGTTGTGATTTGCTCCGGAACTCCTAATCACCACTAGACTCCCGAATCGTTGAACGTCGAAGTGGTGAAGGGCGGTGATCCACGGTCCACATGTCCCTGATAATGAATGGCCTAGATTAACTTCGAATCTCGGGACTTTGAGCCTTTTCACGCCCGAACATGTTTTACCCATGATCCTCTAGATCGCTGGACTTTCAAATACGCTATAATATGTGGACACGTGTCCCTGACAATGAATGGTCCAGATTAACTCCGGGCTTTGGGACCTCAGGAAATTATTCACCATATGCAACAACAATCGACTTTTCCCAGAGTGTCGAATAGCCAAACCACTTGGGGATCCGACGAATTGTGCTTCTCCCTGTGATCTATGGTGTAGATTCACTCAAAGGCTTCATGCATTGGGGGATTTTCCCTCTGCAATACACACTTAAAAAATGCCAGAGCAGTGAAGTTTGAAGGACTTTAGGGTTTAATGTCCATGCTTCTTACCTTCATCCAATGGCTGTGAGCGATTCTTATACTTCCCAAACTGTTATAACCCTAATTTTCACACGACGTGCATACCTAGCAACATGCCATCTTACTTACTATTTTTGCCAAGCCAATACTGAATAACTCTTCTTAAAAACCAAAATTTTGAAGATGTACATGCCTTGCACCACTACTTCTCATGTATGTACACTAGTTGTATCACTACTTACTGCGTACATACGCTAGCTGCACCCTTACAACCCCCGTATACCCACAAAAGTTGCAAAAAATAAAAAAGTTGCAAGGGAATACAAGATTTTGGTTAGTTTCCTAACCAATTGACCGCCCATAGCCCGTCACCCAACCGAATAACAATATTTTTGGCATATAAAAGAAGGTGTTGGGGTCCCATTCCAAGGAGAAGCATGAAAGAAGTGAAACTCTTCCCATTTTATAATCCCCCCTTGCCCCAAGAATTTTCAACCACATTGTGAATTTTGAGTCAGAATTCCCTATTCTTGCCCTTTTTACTAATCCATAAGCCTATGCCCATTCTCTAGGGAGAAGTGTGAGAGAAGAAGGATACATGGAAGAAATTGGAGCTTGGTGAAGAGGATCCTAGGACCGGGTTCGAGGAGTAGTCAACGATCTCATTTTGTAAGTGTCTTTGTGAGATTGATATAAAGAAGTACTTTTTCCGTCCCACCATATGATGTGTCTAATATGTATGATTGATTTACATTTAGTTATGACATCTAACCCACTCATTTGTATATAAAATGCATGTTCATAGTTTCAAGTTTGTCTTTTGGTGAATGCAGATCAGTCTTGGGAGGATATTTGCAGTCGAGAAGCGACCGAACGCATTGGGATCGACATCGGATGCAGAGTTTAAGGTAGGACTACCGGATCCCAATACTTTGTACTTTATACATGAATGTGGGGTGTCGTCAGGATAGTTGTTAAAAGTAGGAGAATTTAGACGGTTATCTCTGCCTTCACTTTAGAACCCTAGTGCATTACATAGGGGGGTTTTTCCACTATATAAAAATTGGCGACCATACTGGGGAGCCTCTAGGGTTTTTAGGGGATTTTTGTTTTTGGGTGTCTTTAATTGGTTTATTTACTGTTTCTTGAGTTTCTGTTTCTTTAATGGATTCTGGTCTTCCATACCAGTACTACCTACCTGGTTTGCTTGACTATTATTTTTTCTTTTTAGAGAATTCATAGAGGTGTACACGACCTGCAGTGGGTCTGCACGTGTACATACATGCCCTATATTTGGACAGCCAGCGTACATACACAGGCTGCTGAAGTATCAGTCGCGTGCCTGTGTCAGGATTTTTTTTTTTTAAAGAAGAGGCTGTCATCATATTCCCTGAATGAAGCCATATTTCTCAGGGGTTTTCTTGATTTAACCCTGGTCTCTGTTTCTTGCAGTCTTTGGCCTAGGTCTGAAAACAACTATCTTTTTCTTTATCAAGATTTCTTGTTTTCTTGATTAGGGTTTGAGACAAGTTTTGTGAGTTTTTCTGATTAACTTGTTTGGTATTTTTAGTAACTCTCCGTGAGCCGCATTAGAACAAAAGTTGATTTTTGGTCTCATCTTGTCTCCACTTTTCCCTTTTTACTTTCTTTAGAAGAAAACAAAAGAATTCATTTTCAAGTTTCTTATTTTGGAGCATAAAAAAAAAATAAGTTTTCAGTTTCTTGTTTGGTTAAGTAGTTAGGTTAGTTGTTTTTTCAGGAAGAAGAGTGCTTTCTTAAGTTCTTTACTGAATACTTAGGACTTTAAGTAGCTTGCAGTCAAGCAAAATTCAATTTTGATTTTTTCTTTTAAAAAGATCTTAGAGAGAATAGTTAGTTAGAAAAGTTGGTTAAAGAGTGTTCACTTTGCAAATCTTTGTTTGTTGAAAAAGAAGTAATTTTGTTTCCAGCATTTGTTCTTATCTTTCGTCTCTTTACGAACACCATTAGTTTCATTTCTATTTCTTTGAATTATGATAAACCACTTAAAATTAACTCTGAATTAAAATTAATCAGAATTTGTGTTTGTAGGGTCCATTAACTAGATTAGGCTAGAGCCTCGATTTAGGTTGGAGAGGAAACTCTTTAAGGCTATAAAAAAAACATAGGAGTCTATGTTAGGGAGTGAAGAAGTTCAGTAACATGAAAAATATCTGGGACCCGCCTCTAACACATGGGATAAACACGAGGTCGCGTGCATAAAGGTAGTGGAGATAACTCCTCCAAAGCTGGACCAATCATAGCGGAGGAACACATATAGAGGACTTATCTTGGGATTACGTTGATCGCATTTTCCACGAACCTTCATGGATCTCGAATCCGTTCAAGGTCCTCCGTCTTATTCTGGAACACTTGCTTTCGATACCCTCGATAGGTTTCAGGCTTGACACCCTGCTCATTGCGGTCCACTCGACTGTCGACTATACCCGCCTGGTAGTTTTTCACGAGTTGGAAACTTAGTTGCCTTTGATTTTAGGGACTTACACAGGTGACTGAGGGGGTATAAAACGATACCTAGGGAAGAAATCGGGCCACTCTTTGTTGATTATACCCAGAGGGTGCTTCCGTGTTCGAGTTTCACTTGCACTGGTAAGTTTCTCTAGTGTTGGTTGTTGTAATTGTTCTTCCAACTAGTAATAGTGGTTTGCTTGCTGCATCTCATTGGAAAATTTTCTATTGTGTGTTTTGGTCTTCAACGTTAGAAATCCTTAGTGTGTGATTTATATTCTCACACAGTGGAGGATCAAGAGATCTGCCAGTCGCGAAGGCTTTTGGGCATGTCGTTGGTTAGCTTGGAGCCACCACTGCCACCGCAAAGGCGAATAATTGACCAGGAAGGATCATTTGAGGCGACCGGGCCACAAGAAGTTGTACCCGAGCCATCTTTGAGAGGAGAAAATTCATTTCCGGAGGGAAAAACTATTTCTGACCTTGGAGTGGAAGCTCTTAGTCCATATAACTCTCTGATCAATGACTTTTCAGCGCCACTTCTAATACAGATTTCCCCTCCAAGGGTAACACATCACGAGCGTCAGATAATCCTGCAAGCAACGATGGAAGAAAATGTTGATGCTTCATCAAGGAGTCCTCATACTCCCTCTACGACTGCCACAACTAGGGGCATTCCACCTCCTAATTCACCTTCGCAGGTCTGGGCCACTATGGTCTTGACCACCTCAACCTCGGGCAGTGGTCCGATTTTGTCCATAGTGGTGATCACTGCATCGTTTACCCAGAGTGCGATGAGACGTCCATTTTCATACGGGATGCCCAAATTGGACACGAACTCGGTCTTTTCCTACTACACCCTACAAAATTTGTGTCTAGGGGAAGGGATCTCAAACTCTCCTCTGCAAGGGTCCATGGGGGGAACCTTATCCCCTTATAATGATTTCTCTTATGGTGGGGGTCATATACCTCTGTCGTCTCCCTTACTCGACGATGCTCCTCAACAACCTGTATGGATGACCATGAACTACAACCTGTCTGGAGCAGGTAGTAAAGGACCTTCTTCTAGTACCACACCAGTGGGTTCTTTGTCATTCTCTTTGTTCAACACATTTGGTAAAAATGCATTCTTGTCAGCTACCATCTTGGCCGGGGGAAACCCTGGTTTTGGAACACAAAATCCTGTGTAGGGTACTATTCTTGCACAGGGGGCACACACTTCCCAAGGACCTTGGAATCCATGGCAGGGATCAATTTCCTCATCAGGGATGTCGACTGGGGAAAACCCCTTCCATGGTTAATGGAACCTCGGGAAAGGCTCAGGACCCATGCCCATCGGATTGGTAGGGGGCAACCCTTTCCAGAACCTTTGGAACACTACATCGGTAGAAATCCATTCTCAACCCTCAACGTCCTACTAGGGGAGTCAACCGATGACGTCTCAACAAGCGCAACATCCGAATGCCGACCTAGGACATGGTTTTTACCAGAACCCAAGCCAACAACCTAAATTTTCCTTCCAACCTGGTGCCAGTCAAATCCCAGGCTCCTATCCTCCTGTACATACTCAACAACCTAAGCTACCTTTTCTGGAAACTTTGCACTTGCCAGACTTGTCAAGATTATTGAACAACCTAATCTGTCATGATCCACATTGGCCTGATATGCCCATTGAGTTTCCCTCAGACATTCAAAAGTTTGAAGGAAAGCCTAACAAAGATCCAGACGATCAAGTGACCACATTTCACCTATGGTGCTCATCCAATTATTTGAGGGATGACTCCGTCCAGTTGCGTCTGTTTCAACGCATTCTTATCGGGAGTGCTGTGAAATGGTACATCGAGCTCGACTGCTCAAGATACTCTACTTTTGGTGAATTGGCAATGGTTTTCTTAAACCATTTTCAATTACCTGTGAGATACGATGCCGACACAGAACTACTGGCCAACTTTGAGCAGACAAAGGCTGACCATATCTCTGATCACATCCGAGAATGGCGGCGCCAGAAGAGTTTGATTAAAGTACCAGTTCCACCATCATTTCTGCTGGAATAGTTCCTTAAGTCTTTGGTACCCTATCTATCCAAGGACGTAGCAACGTCGGGGGTCTTTTCGGAGGAAGACGAGATAATGAGAGCTCAACAACTAGAGCTGATTTAATCTCAGTCTGGTTTGCTTTATGAAGTTTTTCCAGATGTGCCACAGACTATTCTTGATAAGACTAGACATAAGTCTAGACCACATGCTGATGACATTGTTAGTTCAACACAAGAAAAGCCCATTGATCTGTTGTCAAACCAATTACAACAATTGTTGATACAGAAGACAATGGCCAACCCAAATCCTAGTTCAACTGCTCCCCCTGCTTGGACGTCGGATGTACACATCATGCAATCGATGGACCCAAAGGCCAACCAGCAGGCTGAAGGGAAGAAAAAACAATGAAAGAATGGTAAGGGGGATAAGAAACCCACCAATAATGATGGCAAGGGAAACATAGAGAGAAAGAAGTCGAAGTCTCCATGCAACCTTTGCACGGAATACCACCCGAATCACCTGTGCCTTTGACTCGCGGAGGCCCAAAAGTTATTGGCACAACAACAACCTGTAGTGTTAAAAAATCCATTTCCTCATGGGGAAAATTTAACTCAAGCCTCTGCAAACACGGATGGGGGAAGTTAGGGATCCCCTTCGTCATCTAGAAATCCCTCAACTTCGAACGTCTATATGTTGAAAGGTGAAGCTCACATAGCTACTAGGGCACATGATTACTGAACTCCAAGTACTGCCGAAAAGGGAAAAGAAGCTGAAAACTAGTATGTTCCTCTCTAGATCAAGAGAACGATGGGTGAAACAATGACACGCATCCTGAAAGGGGCATTCAAGAAAGATTCACATAATCCAAATGCGAGGGCCACCCAAAACTACTATGTGGTGGAGGATTTGTCAAAAGCCCCTTGCGTGATGTCTTCTTTGGAGGTCCTCCAGAGCTGCCCTTCATAGAGAAAGTCTCTGGTAGACACCTTAGGATCCTCTGAGACATGTAATTCAGGAGATATCACGCTTGATACAACCAACTTGAAACCTTGTCTCCCATACCATGTCACATTTTAGATAGTAGTGGCTCACCCCACAAAATCGTCTACCTGAAATATTTTTCGCACGGTGGTTGATGAGGGTGCCTCAACATGCGTGATGTCGTTGGCATGTTGGAAGGCCATTGGCCAACCCGTTCTATCTCCTTCACCTACTCTTCTTACGAATTTCAATGGTCTTTCTTTTAGACCACATGGAATCATTCCTTCTTTCCCCATGCAGTTAGGAGGGAAGACCGTGTGCATTGAATTTGAAGTGGTCGATGCGCCTCTTGACTACAACCTCCTGTTAGGAAGGAGTTGTACATATTCCATGCATGCAGTGGTTGCTACAATTTTTCAGGTCTTGTTGTTTCCACATGAGGTCCGAATCATGACCATTGATCAATTGTCCTTCTCTAGACTGACCCTTCATCGGGGGCATCCACAGTCTCGATGATTGATAAACCACAACCTAGAATCGTCAACATGGGGTTTGGTTTGTGCCCACTTCTCATGGGTACTTTGGATTACCCACCTCATTCCGACGATGTCAAAATGATATCGGCTGTCCCCGACCAACCTAAGGATGAAATATTTTTAGTTTTGTCATTCTGCACGACTTACTTTAATGATCCGTTGATTATTCCTTCCCCATCAACCACTATGGAAGGGATAGGGCACCACGGCATGTCGATGCCCTTGTCTGCATTAGAATTTGTGGACTCTATAGTCCAACAAGCTTCAGCCAACCCCGATCCAACTCCTGCACCAGAGTTAGATCCAGTTTCAAAGCTTTCCTAGGCTCAAGGTTCCCTTGCCACTACCAATTCCTTAGACTTGGTCTTGCCCTTTGACGAGGCGATTTTAGAGGCATTTACTGGTCCAAAAAGACCCTGGGATGATCTCCATCACAGATCATATTTCCTCCTAGAGTTAGGAAGAATAGAGGCAGGATAATTTGTGTTGACTATGACTAGAGATAGGTCTTGTCCTATCAATCCTCTAGCTATGCATGTAGTTTATGCCAAGGGCAATATGGAAACCATCACTAAAATGATACCTATCAATATCTCCAGAACCCCTGGCGTCATGGAGAATGTCTTCATTGGAGCAGATTGTTCCCCTAAGGAGATTCAGATCTATACAGATTTATTTAAATAATTCTGTGATGTTTGTTCCTGGTCTTAAGAGAAAATGCCAGGCATTGATCCAAGAATCGTTGAACATGAGATTATGACTTACCCTGACGCCAAGACGGTCTGACAAAATCTTCATCCGGTTAATCCTCGGAAAGCAACAACTATTAAGGTTGAAGTAGAGAAACTACTCAAAGATGGTTTCATCTACCCCGTCCAATTGACTCAATGGGTGTCGAATCCTATTCCAGTCAACAAAAAGTAGGGTACGATTCATGTATGTATGGACTTTCATGATTTGAAGAAGGCCTATCCAAAGGATAATTTCCCCACCCCATTTATTGACCAGATTGGCGATGAATGCGCGGGCTACGAGGTCTTTTCTTTCATGGATGGTTTCTTGGGATATAATCAGATAGAGATCAAACCTGAGGACCAGCATAAAACAACTTTTATCTGTCCATGGGGTACATTTACTTATCGGAATATGCCTTTTGCCCTGAAGAATGCTGGAGCTACTTTTTAGTGGGCCATGTCTTTTTCTTTCCACGATCTCAAACACCTAGTCAAGGCTTATCTCAATGATTTAGCGTCACGATATTGTAAGAGAGGTGATCATCCTACACACCTCCAACTTATCTTTGAGCGATGCTGCTACTATCATATTCACTTGAATCCAAGCAAATGTAGTTTTTGTGTGACGTCGAGTCTTCTACTAGGTTTCATAGTTTCGACAACAGGGATCATGGTTGATCCTCTAAAGGTTGAGGAGATAGTTCAGTTTCCTCCCCCGTACACAGTCCCTCAACTTCAGAGTTTACACAGAAAATAAAACTTTTTACAACGTTTCATCGCAAACTATGCCAAGATCACAAAATGGTTCATATGTTTACTAAAGAAGGATGTTCCTTTCCATTGGGATGAAGCAGCTCAATGATATTTTGAAGCATTGAAATGCGCCCTCATGTCTGCCCCCTTGCTTCGACCACCCAATTATAATAAGGATTTCTTATTGTACTTGGCCGCCGCAAAGTCGACCATCAGTATGGTCTTGGTTCAAGAGGATGATTTGCTTGAAGAACACATGATTTGCTACTTGAGCCGAGGCCTGGTTGGACCAGAATTCAACTACTCCCATGTTGAGAAAGTTGTGTTGGCAGCAGTTCATGCTGTCCAACGGTTCCATCACTATATCCTGTTTTGCAAGACCACCGTCATTGCCATTGTGAATCCATTCCAATATGTCTTGACACAACGTGTAATCGGTGAAAAGATCAGTAGATGGATAGTTATCCTCTAGGAATTTGACTTGGATTTTGTTTCAATGAAATCCAAAAAGTCGCTAGTCTTTGTGGAACTCATCTTGGAACTTCCGGTCGATTCAGGTGATGTTATACCCGAAGAGACACCTATTAAAGGAGATATGTTTGATCACATCTTCGGATCCCTAGTATGGAGATATACTAGTATATATACAGACTTTGAAGTGCCTCGCCTCTGCTTCTTGTGATGAGTGTCGATATATACGCCATCAGGGGAAAAACTATCTTATTCTCGAAGACACTTTGTATCGTCGAGGTATAGATTGCATCCTTCATCTATGTCTCACCCATGAAGAAGTGGAACTCATGCTTAATGACTGCCACACTGGAGCATGTGGTGGTCATTTTTCTGGGTTGGAAACAACCCAAAATATTCTACTAGCCGATTACTATTGGTCGACGTTAATCAAAGATTGCGTTGAATAGGTCAAGAAGTGCCACCCGTGTCAGATCTTCTCACAAAAGATGAGGGCACATCCTGCTCCCATGTTTCCTGTCATCACAGTTGGCCCCTGCACCAAGTCGGGGATTGATTGTACTACATGCCACCCCCCCTAAGCCAGGGGATATTGTTATATCATCATAGCAGTAGACTACTTCACCAAGTGGGTTGAAGCTATGCCAACATTCAAGGATGATGGAGAGACAACAATTCTCTTCTTATTTAATTAGATAATAGAAAGGTTCGATGTTTCGAAGGAGATTGTCACCGACCATGGCAGTCACTTTCAAAATAAAATGATGTCTGAGTTAACGTCAAAGCTAGGGTTGAGACAAGAACACTCATCACCATATTACCCAAAAGCGAATGATCAAGTGGAAGCTGTGAATAAGTCACTCAAGACCATTCTACAATGAATGATCAATTCAACCAAATCAAATTGGCATTTGATGTTATACTAGACATTGTGGGCCTACTGAACATCTGTAAAGACTTCCATTGGTTTCTCACCTTTTCAAATTGTTTATGGGTTGGAAGTAGTCTTGCCTTTAGAATGCCAGATCCCATCTCTTAAGTTAGAAGTACAATTATTGCCAGACACTTCACCACTTGAAGAACGCTTATTATATCTCGAGTAGCTCGATGAGGAATGACGTGATGAAACCTTGGCTAATGAGGCTCACAAGAAAAGAGTCAAGTGTTAGTATTATCGGTCCGTTCGTCCTTGTATATTCTCCGAGGGAGACCTTGTCCTAGTCTATGACCAATATAAGGATCCCCTTGGGGTAGGAAAGTTCAAACCCATGTGGTTCAAACCATTCATTGTGAAGGAGGTATTAAACAAGGGCACTTATCGTTTAGTTGACTTTGAAGGGAAAGCTTTAGCGTAGCCTAGAAATGGGCTCTACCTCAAGAATTATTACTCATAGGTGGGTCACCTTGGGTGACTTCTTGTATATATGTATAGTTCTTATACATTTTAGTTTTTGTCTTTTGTTTTATGGAAATGTCATTTTTGATGTCAAATTTTTCACTATGGTAGATGTCAAGTGAATCAGACGTGTTCGTTGTATTTGCGGACGGTGCTAGCCGACACACTGGGAGGCTTGCTTCCGCGGCTTGGGTAATATTCACACCCCAGGGATGGTTGTTATCTTCTGGAGGTATCTGTTTAGGTGACACCACAAACAATGGTGTCGAATACAGTGCAGTAATAGAGTTGCTTCATGACGCCTTTTCGCATGGTATCTCTTACCTACGGGTCTACTTAGATGCACAATTGGTTGTGTCCCAGTTAAATGGGGTTTATCGCGTTTACGATCCTACTCTATATCGACGATTCCTTAGGGTACGCCTCTTAGAACATTTTTT
>ML781953.1:143148-184741 GCA_009831015.1 Picea engelmannii | reverse complement strand
TATATATATATATATATATATATATATATATATATATATATATTAAAAATATCAGAGTACATAGGTGGGCGCAAGCGCCTAAAAAAATAATGAGTCTGGTATATAACGCAGGGCTTATGCCCTAAAAAATATACAAAAAGTTCCCTCGACACATGAATGGTCCACCCTAAGCTAAGCACGAGGCCTTTTGGCCCTGCCATAGTGCACTATAGTGTTTTCCAAATGCCAAAATAGCTGGACCTAGGTCCGTGGCACCCCAACAACATGAGGCTGCATAGATGGCAGGAGATTTTCAATCTCGGCCATAGGCACAGTACGGGTGAGTGCGGTCAGGTTCCACTCCACTCATCTCAAAACTCTCTCAGCCTCTCCAGTTGGAGGTACCCCCACTGTTGCTACTGGTATGATGGACACTGTTGATGCTGCCTCTGGTTGTGGATGGCGCCTGCTCCACGCAAAATCAGCTAGATTCACTGGTCCCACATCTATACATAACAGATACATAATTGTCAGGTGCTCTAGTACACATAACAAATGATATATATAAAAAATAAATAAATAATTAAAAAACTTAAAAAAAAGAAAAACGTACCTAATTCTCCTCGCTCCGCTCCAGGAGGTACGGGAATGTCAGGATATTTGGAGTATTTGATCCTGACATAGGGGTATTCCACTATAGCCGGTATTTGCTGAGACCACCAGTCGAAAAAAGTATCATTGAAGGCCTCGATGGTCCTCCCTCCCCCTTGTCGTGGCAACAATGCTGCCCATCTGCATACTAATGGGAAGGAGGCCACATGCCCCCATATTGTCTCTCGGGGACTAAGACTGGGTACCCTCTCGAAGAAGAAAGAGAAAAGAAAAGTCCCAAACCCAAAGTTCTTATCGTTCTGCCCACGACACTCTGTGAGTTGTCTCTTCATGCACTCTAGCATGGTTGTACTCGAATCAAACACTCGTGCATTTAAGAACTGTACTGCGCAATGCATATGCGCTCGGGAGGCCTGATGTAAAGCCACAGATCCAGTGATCCACTCAATAAGTAAAACTATCACTTTCAGTGATAGGTTAGTGATTTTGTGGATCGGTACCTGGGAACCCACTTTATCTGTTCTAGCCTTGCAATGTTGACCGATCAACTCAACAATGTTGTGTGGCCTAGGAGGAAAAGAACGAAGGTTGAATGGTTCACCTCTCTTGGAGAGGCCAGTCAGGAAGTAAATATCCTCAGCCATTGGAGAATGACTGCCCCTCAAGCATAAAAGCCTCTGCATCTGGGTGCCAGTAATCCACCAAGGCGTTCAATAACTTGGGTTGTGCCCGCATGAGTGGACACCGAAATAGTTTCCACAACCCACATTGTTTTAATGTAGTGAAAACAACAGGGTCTTCCTCGACTATTGAATCAATGTCTTCATGCTCTCTCTCTCTCCAATGGACATACATTCTGCAAAATGAAAAGTTCAAAGGAGAGTCAAATGATTCATTTCTAATTTTTTCATATGTTTGAGGATGTACGCGGGTGAAATTTTCTCTGCCCGCGTGCATATGCGAGTTGTGATTGGACAACTCGTGTACAAGCAGGGCCGACCTTTTTAAAGGTGAGAATCCCTACAAAAAAACAAAAAGAAATGTAAAAAGAAAGATTGGAAATGCAGTAGGGACTAGTTTGTACTTACTTGGTCCAAGCGGAAGTTTGTTTCGTCCACTGAAGCTCCCATAATCAACTTCTTTAACAAAGGGGTGTTTTTGCTTTTTGGTCAATTCTCAATTTGCAATGGTGATAATGAGCTGTCGAATTCTATTTATAGACGTTTTTGGCCCTTTTTGTCATTTTTTGACACCCGTTGTCAATTTTTTTGGCTTGAAAATCATGTAATGTGGTTCTTGAGTTTCTCATTGGATGTTACGATATACTTTACTTTTGGTTCGGTGAACTTTTTGGGAGTTGGGTCACTTTTAAGGTCCTTTGGTGAAAAGTTTTTTTTCCAACTTTGTGCTTTTAAGTTAGGATTCCACCTTCACTTGTTGCACCTCGTTGTCTTTTTCTCATTACCATAGGATCGACCCAATCAAATTACGACATGGAACCATCATTGTTGTTCTAGAAGTGTCGTAATTTAGCGGTAGAGCCTACCCTCACATGCATTCCCTAGGTAGATCCTAGTTTCATTTTGGTGTCCATGTCATCGCTAATGACTATAGGTTTGGGAGTCCTTTTAGTCTTGTCTTGATTAAGAGTTTGAGCCTTCACATGTCTGATATATTATCACTCCTGGATTCATCCTCAGGACTCCTAAAAAACAAACGGGTCTTCTTTTAAGCCCTTTTCATACCCTCTAAACATGAAAATATTATCGAGCGATATTGTTGCCCTTCACACTCACCAAACTAAAATTTGAAGGCACGTCTTTCCAACGGTAGTTTACCCCTTTTTCGGTATGGATGGTCAATTGTACGAACAAATGTATACTCTAGGAATTTTGGTTCGCTAGAAGAGCATTCTCAGGTATAAGTTTAACCCTTTTTCGGGCCTTCGAGACTAAATTTATGAAAAAGAAACCCCCATGGAGTCCATAGTTAATCTCTTTTCCGACTTCCTAAAAGTGAGATTGTTTCTTCACACTCGTTAAACCGGTCCAGAAGAACATCCATTACGAAGTCCATAGTTAAGCTCTTTTCAGACTCCTTAAAATTGAAAAGATTGTCGAGTGACCTTGTTCTTTCACACTCATTAATTGGTTCAAAAAAAATCTACTGGCATTAGTTTATCCCTTTTTTTGGCCTGTATACTAAGGAGGAAAAAGTTACACCTCGGGAGATTCATCTCGCTGGAGAGTTCTCCTTAGTAAATTTCACCTTTTTCGGGCTAAGGAGACTAAATCTAGAAAAAGGCAGCGAGTCCATAGTTAAGGTATTTCCAGACTCATTAAAATTGAAAAGATTGCCGGGTGATCTTGTCTGTGTCACACTCGTTAAAATGGTTTTGAATAGACGTCTTTTCGGTGCTAATTTATCCCTTTTTCGAACTGACTAGACTATCTTCGAAAAAGGTACTCCAATGGAGTCTTCTTTTGCGCTTTTTCAGACTCTCTAAAAATTAAAAACCACCGATATTACCTTCTCTGGGCTCGTTTAAAATTACATTGAAGGATGTTATCATTGTGTCTTGTTAATCACATTTTCATTCCTGTGTCTTTGGCCTAATGTCGACTCCATGTTTCTCTCAACTGAGCTTTTGAAGCATGCCTTTCATGCAAGCCTTGTATAAATTTACCTCTGTGTCTTGACACCTTGACTCATGGAGGAATTTTCCCGAGTGTCCTTTTCCTGCACATGTCTCCTTGCTCTGAGCATTAGTGTGTTCCTTGCGCTTGGAACTAGTATGTTTGCGACACTTGTTTCTCCTTTGTAACGTAACATTCTTTTATTCTTTTTCAAACTTTCAAAATATTGAAAAAGACAAAAAAATCAAATATACCCCAAAAAGAGGATGGGAAAACTATTTTATTTTTATGGCAGCACAATGAGTCACCCTTGGAAAAAACACATCCTTCTTTTTGTTTGTCGCGCCCTGGGATTTAATATGACCTTAGGAAGTTGTTCTCATAACATAGAGATGTGTCCTCCTCTGTTTGGTTATTCTTGCAAACATATGGAGAGTTTGCGTTGCCTCCTACATCGTGAACTTATGTCAATTTAGTGCTGCCTAAGTCTCATCATTCATCATGCTATTGTCCAAGGGAAGTTTTACCCAACTTGAGTTGGCCTTTCTGCATTTTTTCTCTTGTCCTCATGCCTGTCATCAAAATCTTTGCTCAAAATCAATGAATTTCTCTGCCTAATCACCGACATCCTCTTGTCTGTTCCCTGAAAAGCCGTTGAAGACCTCTGGGTAGTGAATATGTACACTCACATTACACTCCTACCCTATTTTTGAAGATCTTGAAGTTGTTGCTCGAGCTCTGAAGGCCTCATCTCCAACGATTAGGCGTCATTAACTTGTTGAAGATGGATACTATTCATGTATATATTTTGATTTTGAGATGTAGATCCACTCTGTACTTCTCGCGGCTACACTTTATATAGTTATATGACATGGATCTGCAGTGTATTTGATTGGAAACCATGATTTATTTCATCCTGAGCATGTGTATTCCTGCCTCGGTGAGAAAATTATTATTTTTCAGATGGCACCTCTCGAACTCTGGTCCTAAGCTCACTCTCTTCATACATTGGTAAATATTTGTAATGTGTTTCAGCCATCAGATGCTATTATGACCTCACACATTAGGGGGCATTTTTTATAACCCTAATTTGCACCAGACATGCATACCTAGCAATAAGCCATCTTACTTACTATTTTTGCCAAGCCAATACTGAATAGATCTTCTTAAAAACCAAATTTTTGAATATGTATGCGCCTTGCACCACTACTTCCTGCATATGTATGCTAGCTACATCACTACTGCCCGTGTACATATGCTAGCTGCACCATTACAACCTGCGTATACCCACAAAAGTTGCAAAAAATACAAATTTGCAAGGGAGTACGGGGTTTTGGGTAGTTTCCTAACTAATTGACCACCCATAGCTCGTCACCCAACCGAATAACTATCTTTTTGGCATATAAAAGAAGGTCTTGGGGTCCCATTCTAAGAAGCATGAAAGCAGTGAAACTCTGCCCATTTCATAATCCCCCCTTGCCCCAATAATTGGCAACCACATTGTGAGTTTTGAGCCAAAATTCCCTATTATTTCCCTTTTCCCTCATCCATAAGCCTATGCCCATTCTCTAGAGAGAAGTGTGAGAGAATAAGGATACAAGGAAGCAGTTGGAGCTTGTTGAAGAGGAGCCCAGGACCGGGTTCGAGGAGCAGTCACTCATCTTATTTTGTAAGTGACTTTGTGAGATTAATATAAAGAAGTACTTTTGTCGTCCCACCATATGATGTGTTTAATCTGTATGATCGATTTACATTTAGTTATGACATCTAACCCACTAATTCGTATATAGAATGCATGTTCGTAGTTTCTTATTTGTCTTTTGGTGAATGCAGGTCAACCTTGGGAGTATATTTGCAGTTGAGAAGCGACAAAATGGATTGGGATCGACATCGGACACAGAGTTTAAGGTAGGAATACCAGATCCCTATACTTTGTACTTTATACATGAATGTGGGGTGTTGTCGGGATAGTTGTTAAAAGTAGGAGACTTTAGACGGTTAGCTCTGCCTACACTTTAGAACCCTAGTGTAGTCCGTAGGGGAGTTTTCCCACTATAGCAAAAACAGATCTCACCCGATCTCCTTAAAACAAAGATATTTACCCTCTTTTGGGGGACTTATTCTCGCTATCCCTCGTCGAGATTTTTCACTTGAAATACTTGGACTCTAACGCACACCTTGCGCTTTACTCCTAATATTTTCACACTTAAAAGACTTGAACCTTGGTGCACACTTTGTGCTTCCCTTTCATTCTAGAACTTAGACTGTTCTCGCCTTATGTACTATTTGCATAGGCTCTGCGCACACTTGCACTATCTCTCCTCTAATCTTGGAACTTTTAAAATTCTCCTGCGCACTCCTTGCACTTTCTCTCCTCTGAGCTCTTTCAACACTTTAACGAAGTGTCGAATCTGTGCACTCTTTTCATTGGTCTCCCCTATGAGCTTTTATACTCATGCGAGTATAGGTGCACTCCTTTTGCTCTCTCTACGTAAAATTATGTTGTCTCTCCTGAGCTTGCGAACCTGTAACGATTTATCCTCTGCGCTCCTTGCGTGGGCACTGTGCACTCCTTGCAATGAGATTTCAGAAGAGAAACAATTTAAACTTAAATAAACATTAAGGATTCATTCAACAAGCCATTTAGATGCATACACATACATAAAACACAGACATAAATAACATAGCATTTACCCAGTTACTCAAAGACAAGAAAGCTCATAAATTGAAAGAAATTCTCTTCTTCTATGTTCCTTCAACAAATATTTACAAGGGTTTCAACAACTCTCTACAAATTTCATCTTCTTCTTTCAACAACTTCTAATAACTTCAACAACTACTAACAACCTCTTTTAGGCATAGATTACATTGATTTATACATGAGGGGGCTTCTCGAGCCTTCCCTCCAGACTATTCTAGTGCTTTCATATCACAATTAGAAGCATCCTACTACTAGGCTTATTACAATAAATGAAATATTACAATCTAAATATGAGTCACCGCTCAAAATGTGTACAATCCTACAAAATTTAAAATAAAATACAATCTCCTGGAGAACATACAATGGCTCAATCCTCAATATCTCATGGGATATTTAATTACAATGCTTTCAAAATTAATGTGACAATCCTTCCTTGGAATCCAAACCAATTAAGTGCACTGTGTTGGATGTTGATTCATCTTCCACCTTGCCTCATTGAATGACGACGATGATGCTTCTACATCATGCTCCTCTGTTGAAAAAAAAATCACAAGATCCTGCTCATGGCACTGTTGTTCTTTTTGAGATCCTCCAAGGTCCCAAATTTTGACTCGGAGCTATCCATTTGCTTCTCTTCCTTTCTGTTGTTGTTATTGTTGTCATTCTCCCGTTGTTTCATTATTTTCTCCTAGTCTACAAATCATATGTTGCAGATATTTATTGAGCTTACCACCATAGTTTTCTCTTGTATCCTTGTCTGACCTTTATACCAACCCTCCCAAATCCATAATTTCCTTTTCCATCCTATCCCTTGACTGGCTCTTTTGCTGCAACTCTCTCTTGTTGTCCTGACAATTGTTTTGTTGTAGGTTATTTCTATTATCCATTGGTTTCTTTTCCTTCTTCTTTATTTCCTCAGGACTTTTACCTTCCTGGAGGTTTCCTTTTATATTCTTCATGATATCATTCCTCTGGTAGTATTCCTCTATATTTGGATGGTTTAACAAATCCTCCAGCATATTCAATTCCTTCTCCCACTAAGTGACTATAGAACCTGAATTCTCCTCTTGAATATTTTTTTGGCCCACAATTGTGAGGGCCTCCTCTTATTTATTTTCCTTTTGAACAAAACTTGGCTTATGTCTACTCTTGTTTTATTTTTCAGTCTCCAATGGCCATTCTTCTGTTGCACCTACTACCACACACAAACTGTTAGTTTTCAAAACCTTTGGACCCTTGGCCTCTTCCTTGCATTCCTCCTGCATCATTTCCTCACAAGTATGAGTACCTGCAAAACTCATTCCAAGAGATATACCAATCTATCCTATATTCAGACTACAACACTGGGGATCTTCTTCTTCCTTCAAGAGTTCATTCCCACTCATGATAAGTATGCTCGAACTAGCCTCCTCTTTGACACCCTTAGCTTCTAGTGGCAACAACATATTCTTACACCCATTTTTCTCAAGGGTATAAGTATTATTTCTCCCATCATGTATTCCATTACTGTCATATTTCCACTATCTTCCCAACAAAACATGACAAACATCCATGGGTATGAAATCACATAAAACTTCATCCTTATAACTACCTATTTTAAACTCAACTTTAGACTGTCTACTTACCATGACTTGATGTCTTTTATGCAACGAAGACACCCTTGTATGGACTCAGATGTGATATCGTCTCCAAATTTAGATTTTCCACCATCTCCATGGATACCAAGTTGTCAGTTCTCCCACTTTCTATGATGACATCGCATACTTTGTCTTTGGTCTTGCAAGCAGTTCTAAATAAACTATTCCTCTAGACTGGTTCTCGTACCTCTTTTTCAGGATTTACGAGAGATTTTACTATCATGAGTGATCTTCCCTCTTCAAATATTTCTACCTTCATCTCTATCTCCACATTCCTCTGGTGCACTTCAGAAATGTGAGCTTCTCTAACTCCTGCATTCTTCTTTTTAGGACATTTCCAAGACACGTGCCATGTTTTCCCACAAGCATAACACTTCACTTCTCCTCCTCTTCCACTTCCTTTACCTCCTGGAAAATGATTTCTTCCTCCAGAGTATTCTCTTCTATAACTTCCTCCTCTATGTGTCTGAATGCTAAATCCCCCAACTTCTTCCCTAAATTTTTGGAACTTCTATCTGGTGGTTCCTTCTCCTCTGTCAGGATTCTTTCCCATGTTCCTCTGACTCTGCTTCCTTGCAAATTTTTATTCTTCCTTTAGGGATACCTGATAGGAATATTCAATAGTCCTCATCGACATCATACTAATCTCATCCTAGATTTCATACCTCAGTCCATTTATATATCTAGAAACTTTCTCTTCATTTTTCTCTCTATGTACTGCTCTTATATTCAACTTATAAAATTCTTCTGTATACTCCTTCACCGACAAACCTTTCTGTCTCATATTCTGCAACCTTCTGAACAGATTCAATTGATAATCCTTGGGTATGAATTTATGCTTGAGCTTATCTACCATTCTATCCGAACTCTTAATCTTGGACTTACCTTTCCTCCTTCCCTCAGCTTGCAACTCGCCTCACGATAAAGTTGCATGTCCCTTCAATCTGGTCACCGCATGCTTTACTTTCTTCGTATCATCAATCTCCTCATAGTCAAAGTAATTGTCTAAAGCACCAGTCAATAATTTATTCCACATTCAAATTAACTTCATACATTGGGACTTCCATCTTTTCTTTGGTTCCCAGCTTGACAACAACTCTCAACAATCGCTCCTTTGATGCTTGTTCTCCTACAACTTCTTCTGCTTCCATATCTTCACTTTCAGCTTCACTGAAATCATCATCCTCTAGTGATCTCCTTTATGTTTTTTTCCATGGCTTCCAACCTTGCATGAAGATGTCTCATTTCCTCGTCCATAGATGCATTGACCACATGTCTCTCCCTGTGTCTCTTTGGCATCATGATTTTAAATATTTCTTCTCATAGAACTTATTCCTGCTCTGATACCACTTGATGAAATAAAAAAAAATCTTGTTTTCCCTCTGATACCAAATGATGCAAACCCCCACCCATCCTAGGGGGCTCGCGTGTCCTACCGGTCTAGGATTGGTTTACACAGGATTAAGAGTGTCTCTTGGGTCCCCACATAACCCTTAGAATCCTATCCACATGCCTTTTCTCCCTTGACTACACAAAAAATTGGGTTTGTGAGGGTCCTTTCACTCCAACAGAGTTTCCACGTGACCTCGGGCCAAGACCTGGGGCTTAAAATTTTGAAAGTGACAACTTCGGCACTCCAGAGCTTAAAGTTTCAGAAGTTTTTCCCTCAACACCTTCCAAAACCTCTGAACACCGAACTAGCGAATTCCCGGACTAACGCTTTAGAACTTCGGGATTCAGGGGTTTTTACGACATAATAATCCAAATCCTTCAAACACAGAATTGGAGAATTCTCGGAGGGCTCACAGATCAACGATCCACACTTCCCCAACAACCAATGGCTGTGATATTCTCCAAAACTTCAGGCTTTGGGAATTTTAGCTCATAATCACCACTAGACTCTCAAATCGTCGAACACTGAAGTGGAAAAGGGCATAGATCCACGGTCCACATGTCCCCGATAATGAACGACCTAGATTAACTCTGGCCTTCAAGACTTTAGAAATTTTCATGCCTGAACAATTTTTACTCATGATCCTCTGGACCTTCAGACTTCCAAATACATAATAATATGTAGACATGTGTCCCCGACAACCAACGGTCTAGATTAACTATGAGATTTGGGACTTCAGGGAATTACTCACCATACGCAACAACAACTAACTTTTCCCATAGTGCTGAATCACTGAACCACTCAGGGACCCGATGGCTCATGCTTCACCCTGCGATCTATGGTGTATATTCACTCTTGGGCTTCGAGCCTTCGGGGCTTTTGCCTCATTTTCAACACACACTTAAAAAATACCATAGCAGTGAAGTTAAAAGGAATTTAGGGTTTAACTTCCACACTTCTTACCTTCATCCAACGATTGTGAGGGATTCTTATACTCCCCAAACATATATCATCCTCTCTCCTTCAAAAAAATATATTTCTCCTCTTTTGGGGGACTTATTCTCACTATCCCTCCTCGAGATTTGTCACATGAAAGACTTAGAAACTGACGCACACCTTGTGCTTCCCTCCTAATATTTTCCCACTTAAAAGACTTGAAAATTGGCGCACACTTTGCGCTTCCCTTACAGCTTGGAGCTTACACTGTTCTCACCTTTTTCACTTCTTCCATAAGCTCTACTCACACTTGCGCTATCTCTTCTCTAAGCTTGGGACTTGTAAAAGTGTCATGCACACTCCTTTCACTTTCTCTCCTCTGAGCTCTTTTAATACTTTAACAAAGTGTCGAATCTGTGCACTCTTTTCACTAGTATCCCCTCTGATCTTTTATACTCTTGCGAGTATAGGAATACTCCTTGCGCTCACTCTGCATAAAATTACATTGTATGTCCTGATATTCTAAACCTGTAATGGTTCAGCCTCCGTGCTCCTTGTGTGGGAAATGTGCACTCCTTGCATCGAGATTTCAGAAGAGAAACAATTGATATTTAAATAAAAATTAAGGATTAATTCAACAAGACATTTATATGTATACACACACATAAAACACATAGATAAATAACATATAACTTACCCATTTACTCAAAGACAAGCAATCTCAGAAATTGAAAGCAATTCTCTTCTTCTATATTCCTTCAAAAAATATTTACAAGGGTTTCAAAAGCTCTCTACAACTTTCATCTCCTTCATTCAACAAATTCTAATAACTTCTAACAACTATTAACAACCTATTTTGGGAATATATTACATTTATTTATACACGAGGGGGATTCTCGAGCCTTCCCTCCAGACTATTGTAGTGCTTTCATATCACAATTAAAAGAATCCTACTACTAGGATTATTACAATAAATGAAATATTACTTTCTAAATATGAGTCGGCGCTCAAAATGTGTACAATCCTACAAACATTAAAATAAAATACAATCTCCTAGAGCACATACAATGGTTTAAGATTCAAGATCTCATGGGATCTTTAATTACAATGCTTTCAAAATTAAAGTGACACACCCTCCTTGGAATCCAAACCAGTTAAGTGTGTTGCGCTAGATACTCAGTCATATTCCACCTTGCCTCATTGAATGATGATGGTGATGCTCTTGCATCATACTCCTCTGTTGAAAAAAATTCATGAGCTCCTTCTCATGGCTCTGTTGCTTTTGTTGATATCCTCCAGGGTCCCAAATTTTAACTCGGAGCTGTCCATTTTCTTTTGTTCCTTTCTGTTGTTGTTGTCATTCTATTTATGTTGCAAGATTTTCTCTTGGCCTCCAAATCAGATGTTGCGGAGATTTATTGAGATTACCACCACAACCTTTTCTTGTCTCCTTTGCTGACCTTTCTACCAACCTTCTTAACTCCATAATTTCCATTTCCATCCTATACCATGACTGGCTCTTTTTCTACAACTCTCTCTTTCTCTCCTGACAATTGTTTTGTTGTAGGTTGTTTCTATTATTCACTAGTTTCTTCTCCTTCTTCTTTATTTCCTCAGGAATTTTACCTTCCTGAAGGTTTCCTTTGCTATTCTTCATGATATCATTCCTCTATATTTGGATGGTTTAACCAATCCTCTAGCATCTTCAATTCCTTCTCCCACTGATTGATTATAGATCCTAAATGCTCCTCTTGAATATTTCTTTGGCTCACAATTGTGTGGGCCTCCTTTTATTTCTTTTCCTTTTGAACGAAACTTGGCTTCTATCCACTCTCCTTTTATTTGACAGTCTCCAATAGCCATTCTTCTGTTGCACCTACCACCACACACAAAATGTTAGTTTTAAAAACCTTTGGCCACTTGGCCTCTTCCCTGGATGCCTCCTGCATCATTTCCTCACAAGTATGAACACCTGCAAAACTCATTCCACGAGATATATTGATCTCTCCTATCCTCAGAATACAACACTGGGGATCTTGTTCTTCCTTCAAGAGTTCCTTCCCACTCATGAGAAGTAAGCTCGAATTAGCCTCCTCTTTGACTCCCTTATATTCTAGTGGCAACAACATATGGTTACACCCATTTTTCTCAAGGGTATAAGTATTCTTTCTCCCATCATGTATGAAATTCTTGTCATATTTCCACGGTCACCCCAACAGAACATGACAAACATCCATGGGTATGAAATCACATAAAACTTCATCCTTATAACTACCTATTTTAAACTCAACTTTACACTGTCTACTTACCATGACTTGATGTCCTTTCTACAACCACGACATCCTGTATGAACTCACATGTTATATCATCTCCAACTTTATCTTTTCCACCATCTCAGTGGATACCAAGTTCTCAATGCTCCCACGATATATGATCACCTTGCATACGTTGTCTCTGGTCTTTCAAGCAGTTCTAAATAAACGATTCCTCTGGACTGGTTCTCATACCTCTTTTTCAGGCTTTACGATAGATTTCCTCATAATGAGTGATCTTCCCTCTTCAACTGCTTCTTCCTTCATCTCTATCTTGACATTCCTCTGGTATGCTTTAGAAATGTGAGCTTCTCTAACTCTTGCATTCTTCTTTTCAGGACATTCCCAAGACATGTTCCCTGTTTTCCCACAAGAATAACACTTCACTTCTCCTCCTCCTCCTCTTCCTCTACCTCCTAGAAAATAATTTCTTCCTCTAGAGTATTCTCCTCTAGAAATTCCTCCTCTCTCTGTCTGACTGTTAAATCCTCCAGCTTCTTCCCTGAATATCTAGAACTTCTCTCTGATGGTTTCTTCTCCTATGTCATGATTCTTTCCCTTGTTCCTATGACTTTGCTTCCTTGCCAATTTTTATTCTGCCTTAAGGGATACATGATAGGCATATTCTACAATCCTCATCGTTATCATACTATCTCATCCTAGATTTCATACCTCAATCCATTTATATATCTAGCAACTTTCTCTTCATCATTCTCCCTGTGTCCTGCTCTTATATTCAACTTATAAAATTCTTTTGTATACTCCTTCACCAACAAACCTTTTTGTCTCAGATTCTGCAAACTTCTGAACATATTCAAATGATAATCCTTGGGTATGAATTTATCCTTTAGCTTTGCTACCATTCTATCCCAACTTCTAATATTGGACTTACATTTCCTCCTTCTGTCAGTTGGAAACTCGTTCCACCATAAATATGCATGTCCCTTCAATCTGGTCACAGCATGCTTTACTTTCTTCTCATCATCAATCTCCTCATAGTCAAAGTACTTGTCTAAAGCACTTATCTAGTCAAGCAATTCTTCCACATTCAAATTACCTTCATACATAGGGACTTCCATCTTTTCTTTGGTTCCCAGCTTGACAAAAACTCTCAACAATTGCTCCTCTTCTACTTGTTCTCATACAACTTCTTCTGGTTCTATATCTTCACTTTCATCT
Source organism: Picea engelmannii (assembly GCA_009831015.1). NCBI lineage: Eukaryota > Viridiplantae > Streptophyta > Pinopsida > Pinales > Pinaceae > Picea > Picea engelmannii. Next base: position 171,356 of record ML781953.1, on the reverse strand, counting down.
TCATTGACATCACCAACCTCTAGTGCTCTCCTTTGTGTTGTTTCTATGGCATCCAACCTTGCACGAAGTTTTCTCATTTCCTCCTCCATAGCCACATTGACCACATGTCTCTCCCCACCTCTCCTTGGCAACATGATTTTAAATATTTCTTGTCACATAGCTTATTCCTGCTCCGATACCACTTGATGGTATCAAAAAAAAATATTTTCTGCGTTCTGATACCAAATGATGCAAACCCCCATCCATCCTAGGGGGCTCACGTGACCTCTCATTCTAAGATTGATTTACACAGGAGCCAGAGTGGCTCTTGGGTACCCACAAAACCCTTAGAATCCTATCCACAAGATGTGTCTCCCTTAACTGCGTGAAAATTTGAGTTCACGAGGGTCCTTTCACTCCAACGGAGTTTCCACGTGACCTCATGCCAAAACCTAAGGATTAAAATTTTGAAAATGAAAACTTCGGTGCTATGGAGCTTTGGGATTCTTGAAAACTTCGGTGCTATGGAGCTTTGGGAATTCCTTGACTGGTGCTTTAGAATTTTGGACTTCGAGAGATTTTATGACACAATACTCCAAATGCTGTGAATGTCGAATTGTATAATTCTCGGAGGGCGCATTGATCAACGGTTCACACTTCCCCAACAACCAATGGATGTGATCTTCTCCAGAAATCTGGGCTTTGATATTTTTAGCTCATAATATACACTAGACTCCCGAATCCCTGAACACTGAAGTGGTGAAGGGAGAAGATCCATGGTCCACATGTCCTCGATAATGAACAACCTAGATTAAATCCCACCTTTAGGAATTTGGGCATTTTCACGCCTGAACAATTTTTACCCACGATCTTCTGAATCTCCGAACTTCTGAATACATGATAATCTGTGGAAACGTGTCCCCAAAACCCAATGGTTCAGATTAACTCCAAGATTTGGGACTTCGGGGAATTCTTCACCATACACAAAACAACCAACTTTTCCTGAAGTGATGAATCGCAGAACCACTCGGGGATCTAATGCCTCGCGCTTCTCCTTGCGATATACGATGTATATTCACTCTGGGGCTTCAAGCCTTTGAGGATTTTGCCTACTTTGCAAAACACACTTAAAAAATATCATAGCAGCGAAGTCTGAAGGACTTTAGGGTTTAACGTTTGTGCTTCTTACCTTCATCCAATAGATGTGAGGGATCCTTATCCTTCCCAAACATATCTCCTATGCTCTCCTTCAAACACAGATATTTCTCCTCTTTTGGGGGACTTATTCTCGCTATCCCTCCTCCATCTTTGTCACTTGAAATACTTGGACTCTTACGCACACCTTGCGCTTCCCTCCTGATATTTTCACACTTAAAAGAATCAAACCTTGGCACACACATTGCATTTCCCTTACAGTCTGGAAATTATAATGTTGTCTCCTTCTGCACTCCCTGCATAGGTTATGTGCACACTTGCACTATCTCTCCTATGAGCTTGGGACTTGTAAAAGTATCTTTCACACTCCTTGCGCTTTCTCTCCTTTGGGCTCTTTCAACACTTTAACAAAGTGTCGGCTCTATGCATTGGTATCCCCTATGAGATTTTATACTCTTGCAAGTATAAGCGAACTCCTTGTGCTCTCTTTGTGTAAACTTATGCTATCTCTCCCGAGCTTCCAAATCTGTAACGGTTCAACCTCTGTGCATCCCTTGCACTGAGATATTAGAAGAGAAACAATTGAAACTTAAATACACATTAAGGATTCATTCAACAATCCATTTATATGCATACACACATAAAAGACAAATATATATAACATAGAATTTACCCAGTTACTCAAAGACAAGCAAGCTAAAAAATTGAAAGCAACTCTCTTCTTCTATATTCCTTCAACAAATATTTACAAGGGTTTTGGCGGCTCTCTGCAACTTTCAAATTCTTATTTCAACAACTTCTAATAACTTCTAACAACTACTAACAACCTGTTTTGGGCATAGATTACATTGATTTATACATGAGGGGACTTCTCGAGCCTTCCCTCCCAACTATTATAGTGCTTTGATATCACAATTAAAAGCATCCTACTACTAAGATTATTATAATAAACAAAATATTACAATCGAAATATGAGTCGGCACTCAAAATGTGTACAATCTAATAAACATTAAAATAAAATACAATCTCATGGAGAAAATACAATGTCTCATGCTTCAAGATCTCATGGGATATTTAATTACAATGCTTTCAAACTTAAAGTGATGCGCCCTCCTTTGAATCCAAACTAGTTAAGTGTGTTGCGCTGGATGCTAAGTCATATTCCACCTTATCTCATTGAATGGAGATGGTGATTCTCCTGCATCATCGTCTCGAAGTAACCAAACCTTCAGAGCTTCCATGACTTGCTCTGTTATGTTTCCTTCCTCAGTTTATCGGTTCCTAGTTGGGAAAGGTTCTTGGAAGGGTTTTGGTCCATTTTTCTTTGTGAGTGTATGAGCATGAGGAGTTTGGGGCAAGTGTTGAGGATGTCAAGATGAAGTAATCAAGCCAGGTTCCATACATATTTTTCTAATAAAAAGTTGACAGGTGTCAACACTTGAGTGGGGATAAGCCCTTATACCTCGTATTTATTGATTACGTGTAGTGCCACGTCATTCCATAGGTTGTGCTGCAGTTGGTCCACGTGTCATGAGGATAATGTGCCATATGTCTTGGATAGTCAAAGTTCCAGTGCAAAGTTCCATCTAAGGCTGGAAGATGTGATGATGTTAGCTACCATGTGTTATGCCACGTGTCGTTCTATGTCATTGTGCCAAATGTCTTTGGTGCCAGCTGGACCACCGAATCATGCCCTTTAGGAAGAGGGAATTATGTATTGCTCAGGGGTCTCAGTGCACAGTGGGTTGAGTTTCCTGATAGAGTGAAGTTCCCGGTTGGGGGTATGGATTTGGGGATGGGACAATTGGCTAATCAACAACTGGGAAGTTGTTAAGCATGTTAGTTGTGGGAATCCATCGGATCTTGGTGCCCGGTTGGGAATAGAATCACCTCCAAGTCTTGTCGTTGGTTGTGGAATATGCTTATCATCCATTGGTTGGGTTGTTCCATGTTGGAGGGTCATGTGTCTTGAAACATAAATTGACGTTAGATGGTGTAGGTGACGTGGAGCCATGTGGAGATGGCGAAAGAAGGCTTGAAAATGTAAAAAGGCCATAACTTTTAATTTTGAACTTGGTTTTGAGCATGTTTATAATCGTCAGAAAGATCTCAAAGAGTAGAACTAGACTATGAGATCAAAATTGGATTTATAGGGGTGAGTAAGAAAGGTGTATTGAGAAAATAAAAGAGGAAATTTGTATACCCCGTGATCCTAAGAGAGTTTTGAGGATCATGTGTTTTTCACTCTTTCAGGTGAAGGTAAAACCATAGAGTTTTCACCTCACCAAGTTGTAATAAAAGATCTAAAAGATCCTAAGCATGTTATCATTAATGGAATTGTTGATGGTATTACCAGGTTGTAAAATTTTGACAACGTTGGGTCATCATCTTTTCCATCAGTTTTTGTTGTTCATAGCGATGACTTGAGAAAAATTTGGCATGAGCGGTTTGGTTATATAAACTAGCGCTCATTGAAAAAACTATGTAATCAACAGATGGTGACTGGTATTTCTCTTGTTTATTACAGACATGGTGTTTGTGCCAATTGTTTTCTCGACAAACATCATCGGGAAATTTTTGACAAACGTGCCTCTTGACACACCTTGGCCCCTTTGAAACTTGTTCATAGTGACTTGTGTAGTCCACTTTATTCTCCTTCTTGTTATAGGTGCAAGTTTTTCTTAACCTTCATTGATGAATTTTCTAGATGCACTTGGGTTTACTTCTTAAAACTTAAGAGAAATTTTTTTTACAAGTTTTTGGCCTACAAGGCCCTTGTAGAAAATCAATCTGGACATCAAATTCAAAGGTTAAGAACAAATAATGGAGGAAAATATGTGACCACTTTTAAAATTTACTGCACTGCACAAGGAATCCAAATGCAACACATTATTCCATATGCACCACAACAAAATGGTGTTGCTGAGATAAATAAATACACATGAAAAGAAATGGCTAATTGTATGATCCAATCCAAAGGATTAAGTCTAATGAATTGGGTAGAAGGAATTAATTATGGAAATTACATAGTAAATCTTACGCCCACTAAGGCTCTAAAAAATATAACACTGGAAGAAGTATGGAATAAAGTTAAGCCATATGTAAGTCACTTCCGTGTATTTGGCAGTGTAGCATGGGCTCACATTCTAGATGAGAAAAGGAAAGCTTTACAACCTAAAAGTGAGAAGTATATTTTTGTTGGTTATTCTGAAGATGTCAAAGTTTACATACTTCTTCAACATCATTCCAATGACATTATTATTATAATAGATGTTAAATTTGATGAAAATATCTTGGTCTACGAACCTAATTTGGTGTTTTTTCCTTCTTTGGCCTATGAGCCATATTCGACATTTGTGCCATATTATGTTCCTATTCTAGTTTCTTCTTCTTTAGATGATGACATGGAGGTTGAAAATCCACCTCCACTTGCTCACCTTCCTCCGGACGAGTCCATTGAACATGAACCTAGACCAACACCACCAATTCCTAAATGGGTCCAATCAACACAAGAAGAATCTAATGATCTTGTCGGTGATCCTTCAGATCAATGTTACACAAGTTCACAGTTCTAGCGAGCCTCTTCTCTTTTGGTTCAAGTTTCATATATTCATGATCCAAAGACATTTGCAGAAGATTTAGGTAATATAGATTGGGATACAAAATGAATTAAGAGTATCATTCTTTAATGGTGAGCAATACTTGGGATATTGTGCCTCTTCCAAAAGGAAGAAAAAATGTCAGATGTAAATGGATGCATAGAAATAAGTATGCATAAGATGGAAGTGTTGAAATATACAAGGCTTGGTCAGTTGCCAAAGGTTCTCTCAAGGTTAAGGCATAGACTATAATGAAACCTTTGCCTCTATAGACAAAATGAATTCCATCTTCCTTGTTATTTCCCTTTCTTCCTCACATAAATAGGAGGTCCATCATATGGATGTTAAATCTTCCTTCTTGCATGGGGATTTTTAAGAATAAATCTACATGGAACAACCTCCTAGCTATGTCTAGAATGACTCCATCCTTATTTACCACGTTAAGAAATATCTTTATAGTTTTAAGCAAGCTCTTAGAGCTTGGTATGCCAAAATGGACAAATTTCTTCTTGATACTATATTTTCTAGATGTCATTCTAACCCTAATATTGTTGGAAAGTTGGTTGTCATTGATTTCAACCCTAGAATAAGTCTAGAAGCCTCTAGAAGTGATGGGTGTATTTGAAGAAGTCTCTAAAGTGCCCCCCTTATGGCATAATTTTAAGCATGGCCCTCATGGGAAGACACTTTGAAGAATATACAAGAAGCCTTGGAAATATGGTTAAGTGGCTAAGAATCCCCAGGGGTGTGGTTGTGAAGCCCAAAGATAATTGAAGAAAAATAGTATGAAGGACATTGCAAATAAATACAAAACCTCATTGATTGATATTCCTCTTCAAGACATCTCCAACGGTAGGTGGCATGCCATGTGGTTTCTCACAATTGAATAGTTATTCCATCTTAAATATGAATATTGAAGTACGGTCCAAAATCCCTAGATCTAAGGCCAAGAAGTTATAAGTTTTCCTAAAGTCAAGTAAAGGAGAAAACGTTGTTGCCAACAAGAAGTCACAAGTCGACTCAAGGTCAAGTAAAGAAGGTAATTGGAAGGGTATAAATACACATCAACAACCTCTCATTTTCATCATTCAATCTTGTGATCTCTTAGCATAATATTGGAAGAAAATTTCAGAGTGAATATGAAGTGAAGAAGGGAAAAATTCCAAGGGAAGATGAAGTCTTGTGATGATGTGTTCTAAGGTATGTTTTTTAAAGGTAATATTACCATTTTATCTATAATTTTTTTTTTCTAGAATGATTCAGATAGTGAAACTTAGAGGCTATTGAGAAGACATATCAATTTACTTGTGGTATGAATTTCATCGTCCAGATCATTTTACTTTTGGAGATACACTCTATGGAATATAGGGTTTTTGACTAGTTTTATAACTAGTTTAAAAAATGTGTTCCGAGTAAAAAAATCATAACCTAATCACAGAGGCTCCAAATTATATGAGAAAATTGAATTGGAAAGAATACAATCCTTTTTATTTTGTATGTGAGTTTCAAAATCAGATATCAAATATTGAGCACGTGATAGGCTGTACAAGTGCACTCTCCAGAATAGGATAAAATTCAAGAAGGTCTACCATATTCACTATATATATTTTTAAGTGATAAGTTAAGGAGCATAACTTGGAGGAATTTCAGAGAAGATATCAAAGAAGATTGGGTACAAGTTTCAGACCTTGATTCATTACAGGTATGAAGTTATACTTGTTGGAAGTTAGGGATTATGACTAATCCAAAAACTAGTCCTAAACAAGTGTTCAAGATAAATTTAAGAAGTGATGTTGGGGTTTATAATTGGACCTATGTGGACCTATGATGTTTATGTGGAACTAGTTTCTAAGTGGACCCAGGTTGATGATATTGATGTATCATTTGTGTTGGATCTAGTTTTGATGATGTTGATGTATCAATTATGGTGTATCCAATTTTGATGATGATGATGTATCAGTTGTAGTGGAGATAGTTTTGATGATGGTGATATATCAATATCAGTGACATAAACAATGACATGTTATTGATGATGATGTATCATTTTCAGTGAAAACAATAGTGATAGGATGATTCTCTCATTTATATTTTCGGGAGGAAGGAAGGGGCAAGGAAAGGGTGTTGGAGCCTCCTTCCAGTTGGTGCTGGAGAATATATAGAGTTGAAGATTCCTTCAAGTTGGAGCTTGTAAAATGGGGGGTTGGAGCTAGAGAATTGAGGGATTTGTAGCTTCCTTTAGGTTGGATCTTGTAAATAGGGGGTTGGTGTTGTTTATGTATTACATTCTTTGCATATGTGTGTGTGGGCATGTCAGATTCTTTGCTATTTTTAGTGGATTTTTCTGTTCTTAGCGATTTTCTAAATTATTGCCAGATTAAGGGATTAGGGTTTTGGTAGATACAAAATACCTAAAAAATTGTATATATTGTATGGTGAATGGTGAGATTAATACAATGAAGAGTTGAAAGGTGCAGCACCAAGGAAGACTGGTTTTCTCCTGGTTAAGGGTTTCCAACATAAATCTTTGTGTACGATGTGTATGATCCATTGATTAATTTATGTTTTGCTTAATAATCTATATGCATTGCTTTACTTCACAGGTTTAAAACTTACATGTGGTATCATAGCTCATTTTTGGCTTCAGGGGGACGCCGTTGTTTCTAAGGGTTTGGCTTGGTATTGATAGATCAAGTTTATCTCGGGTCTGTGATAAACTTGGGTTAAGTGGGAGCTCTTGCAGTGGTGATTCGAGTGTAGAAAGAGGAATGGTGAGCTCGTCTAGAATCGAGATATAAAAGTTCAACGGTAAAAACTTTGAGCTATGGAAGCTCAATATGGAGGACCTTCTTGTAGACAAAGAACAATGGATTGTTGTGGATCCTGGTACAAAACTTACTGGTACGTAGTCTACTAGCACACAGGCTACTGGTACACAACCTACTAGTACACTACCTACTGGTATGTCGAAGGAATATTGGGAGAATTTGGACATAAGAGCAAGGAATACTATTCAACTCTGCCTGGCAGATTCGGTGTTGTTGAATGTCTCGGGAGAATCTACAACCAAGGAACTATGGGATAAGTTAGGGAATTTGCATCAATCAAAGTCCCTGGTAAAAAGGTATATTCTTCGAAAGAACTTGTATCATCTTAGGATGGAAGATGGATATTCTATGATAAAACATATAAATGCCTTTAATACTCTGGTAAGTCAACTCGTATCTGTTAATATTATGATTGCAGAAGAAGATAAGTGTATTACTTTTTTATGTTCTTTTCCAGACTCTTGGGATAATCTGGTTGTAGAAATTGGTAGTACCACTCAATCTACATTGAATTATGAGGATGTAGTTTCATCCTTGTTATATGAAGAGATGAGGTGGAAAATCATGGATGGTCATAACACAGATGCTTTATTTGTAAGAGGTCGTACCCAAGACAAGAATCCTTGTAAGTATTCGGGGGGGAAGATATAAATCTACATGTAGATATAAGTCTCTAGGAAAATATCTGAGGAAATGTTGGAAGTTTGGTAAAATAGGGCATTATAAGAAATATTGCAAGTCTAAGAAGGTTGAAAAACCAAAGGGATTTGATAGCACCTCTTCCACAGAGGAGAAAACCTCCACTGGAGAAGGAGGTGATATTTACTTGGCATCTACAAGTACACATGCAGATCGTGATGTATGGTTGATCGACTTAGGTGCATCATACCATATGAATCCTCACAAGGACTGGTTCTGTGAATATGAAAAATATAATGGTGGTGATGTATTCCTAGGAGATGAATCGACAACCAAAATCATGGTACACATAAGGGTTAAGTTGTTGCTAAAATATGGAAGGGTTAGAACTCTCCCTAGGGTTCTTCACATTCCAAAACTAGACAGGAGCCTAATATATGTAAGCAAGTTGGATGATGCAGGAGTGGATACTATATTGGGAAAGGGCACTTGCAAAATGGTACGAGGATAAATGGTGTTAATGAGGGGAGTTCAGTGTGGAACTTTGTACAAGTTGTTGGGAAGCACTTATACTAATGGGTGTAACAGTTCTACTATCCCTAAGTAGAGAAATAAAGAAGAAAAGACCAATATTGTCCCTGGAAAGAAGACCATGATGTGGCATCAAAGACTGGGACATATTGGAGAAAAGGGCCTTCGAACACTACACGGTAAATGTATGGTTGAAGGTATGTCTCATTGCACTCTGGACTTTGATTTCTGTGAAAATTATATATATGGAAAACATAATCAAGTAAGAATCCCATCTGGTGCTATAAGAGCAAAGGGGATCTTAGAGTTGATATACAATGATGTGTTTGGACCTGTGCATGTTCCATCACTAGGTAAATCTGTGTATTATATTTCATTCATAGATGATTTCTCAAGGAACACATGGATTTATTTTTTTAGAAAGAAATCTGAGGTATTTGATAAATTTAAAGTGTTTAAGGCTCTTGTATAAAATCAGACAAAGAAGAAAATAAAGGTATTGAGGACAGATAATAGTGGAGAATTATGCGGAAATGAATTCGAAGAATTTTGTAAGAAGTGTGGTATAGCAAGGCATAAGAATACTCCATACACACTTGAACATAATGGAGTTGCAGAAAGGATGAACAAAACACTAATGGAAAAAGCAAGGATAATGCTTAGTGGTGCTAAGTTAGGACAGTAATTTTGGGTAGAGGCAGTGGGTACAACATGTTACCTGGTCAATCAATCACCATCATCAATGCTGGATGATAAAACTCCACATGAGGTATGGACTGGTAAGACATCCTCTCTTGAACATCTTAGAGTGTTTGGTTGTGATGCTTATGTATATGTTCCAAAGGAAAATAGGAGTAAGATGGATGATAAAGCTAAAAAGTGTATCTTTATGGGTTATAAAGATGGTGTGAAAGGTTATAAGCTTTGGAACCCAGAAACTAAGAAGATTGTTTACAGTCGGGATATTGTTTTTAGAGAGGTAAAAGATGTGTCCAAACAGGAATTTCTACCAAGGCAAGACAAACCTGAGAAAATAGAGCTTGAGTTGGATGATGCAAAATCTGAATCATCTGAAGAACATGAAGCAGAAGAAGAATAACCTCATACCCCCGTATTGAGGATATCAATGAGGGAAAGAAGGAAACCATAAATGTATAGTCCACCTGATTTTTGTTCTAATTTTACTTTATCTATTATTGATGATGATCCCATAACTGTCAGGGAAGCAGTGGATTCAGAGGATAGTAAACTATGGAAGAAGGCCATGGTTGAATAAATGGATGCCTTGGATAAGAATGAGGCATGGGATATAGTTGAGTTTCCATATGGAAGAAAATTTGTTGGTAGCAAATGGTTGTTTAAGAAGAAGTTTAATGTAGAAGGAAAAATGGAGAAATACAAATCTCGGTTAGTAGCAAAAAGTTATTCCCAAGTAGAGGGAATTGAATTTGGTGATATTTTTTTCTCCTATTTCCAAGTTAACGTCTATTAGATTTATTTTATCTATTGCTGCTACTTTTGATCTTGAAGTGGAATAGATGGATGTAAAGACAACATTCCTACATGGGGATCTGGAAGAAGAAATCTACATGAAGCATCCATAAGGATTTGTAGTGAAGGTAAATAAAGAGTTGGTCTGTAAGCTAAAGAAGTAACTATACGGTCTAAAGCAGTCACCTAGGATGTGGTACCAAAATTTTGATACATATATCCTTGGATTTGGATTTGCGAGAAGTAGGCCTGATCACTATGTATATTCCAAGCAGGTTGCTAATAACTTCAGTTATGTAGTGTTGTATGTTGATGACATGTTGCTGGTAGGAAATAAAATGGATGTTATCAAGGAGGTGAAATCACAACTATCCTCCAAATTTGACATGAAGGATCTCGGTGCTGCTAACTTCATTCCGGGAATGGAGATTAAAAGAGATCATGCAAACAAGAAACTCTGGTTGAATCAGAGAAAATATGTTGAGACGATATTGCAGAGGTTTAATATGCATGGAAGTAAACTGGTCAAGGTTTCTATTCCTATAGGTGTAAAGTTATCTGCAGATCAATGTCCTAAGACATAAGAAGAAGAAGAGGACATGTCCCATGTTCCATATTCCAGTGTAGTTGGAAGTTTGATCTATGCAATGGTTTGTACTAGACCGGACATTTCACATGTAGTGGGAGTTTTGAGCAGGTATATGTCAAAACCAGGGAAGGAGCATTGGAAAACAGTAAAAGAGGGTCTTCAGGTATCTTCATGGCATTACCAGTTATGGATTGTGCTACCAAGGAAGACCAGGATTGGACATAGTGATGGACATACATGGATTCGTTGATGTATAATAGGATGAAGATATGGAACAGAGAAGATCTACAAGTGGGTACGTGTTTAACCTATTTGGAGGAGAAATCAGTTGGATGAGAAAAAGACAGGCTGTAGTGGCACTCTCAACAACAGAAGCTGAATACATGACAACCACTCATGCATGTAAGGAAGCAATATGGTTCTAGAGATTGTGTTCAGGTATTGTGTTGGTACAACAAGCAATGAGATTAGATTGTGACAGTCAGAGTGCAATCTTCCTGGCAAAGAAACCAACTTATCATTCGAAGACAAATCATATTGATGTTCAATATCACTTTGTGAGAGACATGGTTGAATAAAACAAGGTGTTTCTAGAAAAGGTTGACACTTTGAAGAATGTTGCAAATTCATTGACAAAGTCTGTGAGCACAAATAAGTTCTCCTGGTGTAGAGTAGCAATGGGCATTGCTGCCCTGGATTGTTGACTATGTAAACCTGTGAACCCCCATATGCAAAGAAAACAACAAGTGGGAGAATGTTGGGTATGTGTTATATTCTTTGCATGTGTGTGTGTGGGCACGTCATATTCAACAACTATGGTTTTTGCTATTTTTAGCGGATTTTGCTATTTTTAGCTATTTCTAAATTAATCCCGGATCAAGGGATTAGGGTTTTGGTAGCTACAAAATACCTAAAAAATTGTATATATTGTATGGTGAATTGTGAAATTAATACAATGAAGAGTTGAAATGTGCGACACCAAGGAAGACTGGTTTTCTCCTGGTTAAGGGTTTCTAGTGTAAATCTCTGTGTACTATGTGTATGAGCCATTGATTAATTTATGTTTTTCTTAAGAATCTATTTGCATTAATTTACTTCATAGGTTTAAAAATTACATTTGGAGACTCCTTCCAGTTAGAGTTGAAGAATTCAAAGAGTTGTAGCTTCCTTTAGGTTGGAGCTTGTAAATAAGGGGTTGATGCCTCCTTCTAGTTGGTGCTGGAGAGTATTGAAATTTGGTGCTTCATGTGGATGTAATATTCAAGATATATATTAAAAAGCGTTATGTGGTTTTCTCCCTTTTGGGTTTCCATGTAAAACTCTTGTATATTGTCTATCTGTGGTTATATGTTGATGATATCTTGAATGCAATAATAAGTGATAAATTGTTGATATCATAAGTGATAAATTGTTGATAACTTAATTTTTACATGTTATGGTTGAAAATGGGAAAAAGTGCTCAATATTGATTCACCCCCCTCTCAGTATTGGTGAATATTCCAACAATTGGTATCAGAGCAGGTCCTTCAGAATCAATCTAACCAATGGAAGGTAGATCATGGATTACACAGATAATTGAACACTAGTGTTTGATGGTCATAATTATGAGATATGGAGCCCAAGAATGAAATTATTTTTAGAGGCACATGGGTATGATGTTTTGTACTCATTTGTTATAGGATACACCGCTTCAAAGAAACCTCTAAAGACTGCATCCAAGAAGGAATTAAAAAGGAACACAAAAATAACAATGAATGCCATCTTGGATGGATTGCCTGATTCAGTAAAATTCAAGGTGGGATAATGCTCATCATCCAAAGAGATTTGGGATAAGATACATAATATCTACTCTAAGGAACATATTCTTGTAATAACAGAGCCATAGCACACTGATAAGAATAAATAAGATGTTGAGATAGATTGAGAAGAAAGAATCTCATCATGTCAAAAAAGTCCAGAAGAAGAAATCGAAAAAAATGACAAAGAAGATTATGAAGAAGGCGAAATGGATCTTGAGGTAGAACTAATAAATGCTTAAGTGAAATAAAAAGAGAAAGGAGGAAAAAAAGTCTCTCAAGGAAGAATTGATTAAGGTAAAGGAATATTCTCAAAATACCAACAAAAACTCTGAAGAAGTCCAAAAAAATATTATAAATCTAAAGGTTCGGTTGGAAAAATCCAAAGTGATTGAAGAAACACTCAAAAATTAGTTGGAAGAAAAGTAGAAAATAAACGAGTGTTTGGAAGCTGAAATATTATTACAAAGAAAAGAACTTGAAAAGGAAGAAGATCAGAGAGAAGATATTTTGACAAGTCATCTTAATGAAATATTTGAGGACTTAAACAGTATTGAAGTACAATTTAGTCAACAAGAAAGAAGACTTGAAGAAGAAACCATCTCCTTGAAAACCCAACTTGAGGAAGCAAAGAGAACAAATGAAGTAATGAATATCCAGATGATGAAGAAAGAAGAAAATTGCGAGAATCATGAAGAAGAAGTCATCTCATTGAGGGTTGAAGTTAACAAGATCAACAAGAACTTGAAGAGCACTCAAGTACTAGAATATGTTCTCAGTTGTCAAAGGTCATCCTTCAATAAAGAAGGTCTTGGATACATTGGTGAGGCCTCATGAAAAGAATATGCAAATGCCAATCCCTAGTGATTCCCTACAAGGGTGTCAAGGAGAGAGGAAGTTCCACACAAATAGTAATGAAAGGTGAAGATAAGTGTTCCATATCTATGGAAATGAAGAATGAAGACATTCTCAAAGGAAGGAATCATGGTAAACAAGAGTCAAATAGGGATGAATGTAGAAGAGGTATATCTCCAAGAAGACCTTATATCTACAGGTATCAAAGAAGCTTCATCCATCATGAAGGAGAAAACAAAATAAAATATCATGATCAACTAAGGCATGAATTCAGAGGGACTGCATCACAAAGAGGATCACTTGCTTCCAAGTATCAAAGTTTATTTCTTGGTTATTATTTTACTTGTAATAAATTTAGACATAAAGTTGCAGATTGCAGATAATATGGAATACATGTTCAAGGAAGAAATGTGTATGTGCCCCCTTACAATATTGAATGTTACAAATTCCACGACTATGGACAAATAACTCGTGATTGTAGAAGCATGATTAAGTCTTCCTTGAAGGAAAAATTGATATCATATACAGGAAAGTTTGGAGAAGAAAGAAAAAACAAGAAGAACATGTGAATGATGGACTCCTAGAGATCATACTCATAGGATTTACAAATGTGTGAGATCATGTTCAATATACAGGTAAAGAGGAATATGCCATAACTCAGAATGATGATCCCACAACAAAACAATCTTATATATTGTTCTAAGCCATCCGGCTTGGAGACTCCCAGTAATGTGAATATTGAAGAGGGGGAGTCTAAGCAACAACTATTATAGGTTGGATAACTATCTTTTGGGAAGGTAGATTACAAATGTTCTAATGGTAGAGGTATAAAATGTCTCATGACATATTGGTTGATTAAGGAGTAGGTTTCAGAACTCATCCTCATGCGGGTATGAAGAGGTCAACTGAAATTTATGTTGAATATCATTGGCATACTTTTGAGGTAGAGATTCATGATTATATAGAGGATTCCAAGAATGTATTCAAGCATGGATATATTCATTACATATTCGAGAAAGTGTACTTTTTGCAGACTTGTAGAGTTTTAATTTGAAGATAGAGCAGATTAGTGAACATATTTGATTCATCTTGAGAAGTAGGAATATGTTGTGATCAGTTGGATCATATTTGGAGAAGTCTTTAGAATAGTAAAGTGACATATGGGTTAGTAGTGTGCACAATTGAGTAGCAGAGTCATGGAAACTTTTGTGACATATGGACAACAACGAATTCATGAGATATTTGGCAGGTCTAGAAGATAATACTTTACATGAACTAGAGAAGATACATGACAGTGGATGAAAGCATGAACATGAAGAGGAATTGCAGAAAGGTAATTAAACTCATTGGTATTGTCATCAAGAGGAATGTTTAGTAAAGTATATGACTCAGAAAAGAATCATTTTGACAGGTGGAACCAACTAGTCATAGGTAGGAAATCCATGAGAGGTACAACAAGACAAGGGGCAAGAAACTGTCAGAAGGAGATATACTGTTAATGGGATATTTTTGAATGATTATGTCATTGATGTCATCTCAGTGAAGACATGACAATCCATGACGACTTGAAGTCAAGTGATGAAGGAACTTTGACATGAAAACTTTTAATATATGTCAGTGGATTACACCAAAAAGTACGAATGGACAAGAATCCCCATAAGACATGAAATGAGGAATATACAAGAAGCCCCACATTGATCTACACAACATCTCTCGAAGAAGACAGAGGGATATAAATTTTCAAGGGGAGTTTCCATTTTCCATTGATGTCAAAGGGGGAGAGAATGAACAAAAGTAGGAGAGAAAGTTCAGAAGCATGAATACAAAGGGAGAAATCATGAAGACAAGGGGATCGATTGTCACAAGGGGGAGTATGAGTGTTTCCATCAATTCCAAAGGGGTAGATTGTTGGAAAGTTGGTTGTCATTGATGTCAACCCTAGAATAATTCTAGAATCCTCTACAAGTGATGGGTGTATTTGAAGAAGTCTCTGAAGTGGTCCTCTTATGGCGTAGCTTTAAGAATGGCCCTCACAAGAAGTAGCTTGAAGAAGTCTACAAGAATCCCTTGAAATATGGTTAAGTGGTTAAGAATACCTAGGGGTGTGGTCATGAAGCCCAAATATAATTGAAGAAAAAGAGTATGAAGGACATTGAAAATAAATGCAAAACCTCATTGATTGATAGCCCTCATCAAGCCATCTCCAATGATAGGTGGCATGCCACATGGTTCCTCAAAGTTGAGGAGTTATTTCCTCTTCAATATGAATCCCTGAAGTATGGTCAAGAATCCCTAGATATAAGGTCAAGAAGTTATAAGGTAGCCCTAAAGTCAAGTAAAGGAGAAAAAGTTGTTGTAAATAAGAAGTTATAAGTAGACTCATGGTCAAGTAAAGAAGGTACTTGGAAGGGTATAAATACACATCAAGAACCTCTCATTTTCATCATTCAATATTTTTATCTCTTAGCACAATCTTAGCAACGAATTTTAGAGGGAAGATGAAGTGAAGAAGGGTGAAATTCCAAGGGACGATGAAGTCTTGTGATGATGTGTTCAAAGGTATGTTTTTTTAAAGGTAATATTACCATTTTTGCTATAACTTGTTTTCTATAATGATTCAGATAGTTAAATTTGGAGGATGTTGAGAAGACATATCAAGGTACTTTTTGTATGAATTTCATCTTCTGGATCATTTTAATTTTGGACATCCACTCTATGGAATATAGGGTTTTTGACTAGTCCTGTAACTAGTCTCAAACAAGTGTTCCAGATAAAACAATCATAACCTATTAATAGAGGATCCAAATTCTATAAGACTAATTGAATTGGAAAGAGTACAGTCTCTAGTATTTTGTGTGTGAGTTTAAAAATCAAATATCAAATATTGAGTGTGTTTCTTGTTGTACAAGTGCACTTCCAAAATAGTACAGAACTCAAGAAGGTCTACCATATTCACTATATCTCTTTTTTCAGTGATGAGTTAAGGAGTGAAATTTGGAGAATTTTCAAAGAATACATCAAAGAATATTGGGTACAAGTTTCAGACCTTGATTCATTACAAGTACAAAGTTATACTTGTTAGAAATTAGGGTTTGTGACTAATCCATAAACTAGTCCCAAACAAGTGTTCGAGATAAATTTAAGAAGTGATGTTTGGGTTTATATGTGGACCCATGTGGATGCAAGATCTTTACGTGAACCAATTTTCTAAGTGGACCCAGGTTAATGATGTTGATGTATCAGTTGTGTTGGATCTATTTTTTATGGTGTTGATGTATCAATTATGGTGTATCCAATTTTGATGATGATGATGTATCAATTGTAGTGGAGCTAGTTTTGATGATGGTGATATATCAATATCAGTGAAAGAAATAGTGACAGGTTGTTGATGATGATGTATTAGTTTCAGTGACAATAACAATGATAGGTTGATTCTCTCATTTATATTTTTTGGGAGGAAGGAAGGGGCAAGGAAAGGGGGTTGAAGCCTCCTTCTAGTTTGTGAAGGAGAATATAGGGAGTTTGAGATTCCTTTAGGTTGGATCTTGTAAACTAGGGGATTGGAGCCTCCTTCATGTTGGAGCTGGAGAATTTAGGGATTTTTAGCTTCCTTTAGGTTGGAGCCTGTAAATAGGGGGTTGGAGCCTCCTTCCAGTTGGAGCTGGAGAATTCAAGGAGTTGTAGCTTCTTTAAGGTTGGAGCTTGTAAAAATGGGGTTAGTGCCTTCTTCCAGTTGGTGATGGAGAATCTTAGAAGTTGGTGCTTCCTGTGGATGTAGTATTCAAGATATATATATTAAAAATAATTCAGTGGTTTCCTCCCATTTGGGTTTCCACGTAAAACTCTTGTGTACTGTGTATATATGGTTATATGTTGATGATATCTTGAATGCAATCATAAGTGATAAATTGTTGATATCATAAGTGATAAATTGTTTATAAATTAATCTTTACATGTTATGGTTGAAAATGGAAAAAAGTGCTCAATATTGATTCACCCCCCCTTTTAGTATTGGTGAATATTCCAACAAATGTCTATACCAAGAAATAAGGAAGCCATATCATAATGCTTGTTCTTTATGTTGATAAACTTATCCTCACTGGTAATGACCTTAAAATTTTAACCCATGTGAAAACTAACCTTAAGAAGAAATTTGAAATGACTCACTTAGGCTATTTGCACTATTTCCTTGGCCTCCAAGTTTTACAAACCAAGGAAGGAATTTTTCTTTCCCAGTATAGTATGCGTGTGACCTTCTTCATCGCTTTCACATGGAAGGTTCAAAACCAACCCCTTCTCCCTTCTAGTCTAGAGTCACACTTGTTGCCACTTGTACTTCTCCCGAAGTTGATGCAACTTTGTATTGTTAGTTAGTTGGTAGCCTCTTATACTTGACTCATACCCATCCTGATGTTTCCTTTGTTGTTGGTCTTGTTTCCCGATATATGAAAACACCCCATGAAATTCATTGGAAAGCAACTAAAAGGATACTTTGGTATGCCTGGGTACAATTTTGTTTGGGACACATTAAAACTTAGGGGGGAATCCTTTATTGGTTGGTTTCATTGATTTAGGTTGAGATGACAACCCCGATGATCGAAAGTCTGCTACAGGTTATGTTTTCATCCTTGGTTAAGGACCTGTCACTTGGGCTTGTAAGAAACAACAAGATATTGTTATTCTTCAGAAAAATAAAAGTACCAAGCAGTTGTTAATGCAAGTCAAGAAGACTTGTGTCTTTGATAGATCCTTTTAGATTTTGGATTCTAGCAGCAGCATCTGAAAACCCTTTGGTGTGGAAATCAAAGTTCCATCAAGATCTCTAAATATCCAGTTCAACATCAACACAAAAAACACATCGAGTACACATGCACTTCATCAGAAATGTCATTCACGATCGAGTTATTGAATTTCTCTTTTTCCCTACAGAAGATCAAGTTGCAGACGTTTTCACAAAGTCTCTTACATAAGCGAAGTTTTCCAAACTTTGATCTATGTTATGAGTTCAAGAAGTTTTCATTAAGGGGGGATAGGATCTAATACCTCCTTCCTTCTCCTATTTTGTTATCTTTGTAAATCCTTCAATCCTATCCAAAGTTATTCTTAAGGGGGGATGTTAGGATATTTAGACACTTAGGAGTTAGTTAAGATAAACTTGGTTTAACGTGTCGTTAGGTAAAAGTGTGTTACTTAGTGTGTTTCTTTAGTATGCATTAATATGAATTTATATTTAGGTAATCCGATGGTCATGATATGTTGTGGACATAGAGTGATCCAATGGTTCATATTCTCCTCGATCTTAATGACTACATTGATATGTGCCTTCAAACCTGATTGGTCCATAATGTTTATTTAAATAACACAAAGGGTTGTTTGTAGATGATACATTGGGATAAAATATCTTGTAAATCTCTCTGTAGTATTTTTTATTTGTATTAATAAATTGTTGCATGTGGCCATGTTGGATGGGGATGTGGATGTTTCTCAACAGTGGTTTTACCATGTAAAAACATTGGTGTGTTGATATTTGATTTGGTTGTGTTAGTGGTTATTGAAGGTGTTTGTCCTTTGTTGGAATACCTGTGTCGTTGAACAAAACTCTCCTGCACCTTAAGGGGGGGAGTGCACAAATCAAGTGAAGAGGGTTAGTGGTAAACCAACAAACACCAAATATAGTGACTATGTCCCACTTTTCAACTGGTAAAGGGGGGTATACACATGGTTGTTAAACTTCAAGTTTTGACCACAACAAACAAATACCAAATGGGCATAAATAGTCTATAGATGGAATACATAAGCAAACAATATTCTAGATGGGCATCGATAGGCCGTATATAGTAGACTTAGATAAACAAATTGATGATTAGGATTCCAATTGGCACTGTTAGACATTTTCATAAATGTGTTAGACTAGAAGTTGATTCACTTCTCATTGTTCACTCTCATCATATTGGAGTTTATAGTAGTGAACTATTATAAACATTATGGCTCACATAATTACACAATGAAATTTTCCATATTTTTTTAGCATCTATATTTGACTCTTTTTTTTCCAAACAGTTCTTCATTGAGGATCAATTTGATATAATTCTTTTTACCAAACACAATTATAGTCGAATGATCCCTTTGACACCAATTATGTATATATGGAATCAAGTCAATTCATTTGCTTCATTTGTGTAGAAATTTACTCTTTAAATGTGATGCATGTCATAGTCAATATAAAACCATGTTTAATAATTACATGTGTGCCAAGTCTTATTAGACAACGAATATATTTGAGTTAGGAATTTTATAATTTTTTTGTTTCCTTTCATAATGTAAATTACGATGCTTTATACATTTGTAACCTTGTGTATATATTTTTTATTTCAATTATATATGTATATGATATGTGTATGCAAGGCAAAGAACTCATGTAATAGTTTTCTATCAGTAATTTATTATATTTATTGTGAATTCAATACTAACTTTAAAAAAATGATGAGTTGAATTGATTTCTAGTCAAGAGAAGTCCATAGATTGGTCAGTGAAAATGTGTGTAAGTAAAAGGATAAAACACATCATTACTAAGATAAATTTGAGATTTAGAGATTAAGGTGCATCACAATTAAGTCTAAATTGTGAGAGTATTGATCTAGCTGATATGTTCTGATTTGAATGGCCAAATCCAACTACTAGAGTGTGCATTTATTAGGGTCTCAAATTTGATATAAATTGATTGTGTCTATAGTTCATAAGAGAAATATCTTGTTTTGATTGTGACATTTGTTTGTGTGCTCTAAAAATATAAAAAATATGTTGTAAGATATTTTAACTAACAATCTTCGTGAATGTCGAAAAAAATAAATATAATATTCATGTATAATATCATGCATGTACAATAAATGTTTAGAAGCTTGTTACCTTACCATTCTGTTTTATAACTCATTGTATGGTTTTCCATTCATTTTCAAATGGTTAAAACAAATGGTGGAGTAATTTCCAAATCCTTCTCAAAATGAGAATATACCTATGTGACACGCCAAGGTAGTAAAAATTATAATTGTTTGTTGTCATATAGTTTCTATATTTCATATAAACTAGAATATACCTATGTGACACGCCAAGGTAGTAAAAATTATAATTGTTTGTTGTCATATAGTTTCTATATTTCATATAAACTATTGTTAGACATGTTAAGTCAATTCCAAACTCTAAATAAGAACTATCAGGTTCCGGTTTTGACCCTTTCACCAGGACCATTCATCTCCATTTTGATCTTAAAAACTTATATTTTTTCCCACTTTCATCTAACTAATGGCATAATGAGCATCACCAAGGTAATAAGTTGTTATTTTGTAAGAAACTCTTAGTTTTTCTTGTAAATAGTATTAAAAGCTATTTTTTCAACAAACTATCTACAATTTAGCTATTACAGGAATTAACCACGTTATATGAGATATTACAAGAATTATAGGTTGGTATATTTATACTCCTTTAATCGAATAATTTCCACTTGGAGGTTCTTCATTGACATCACACGATTGTAAATTACCTGTTTTTCCATCCTCATAACATTCGACACCTAGTGGTCAATGCGTGGTCAAACTCAATAGATAGTTATAGGAAATTCACGGGCATCAACTGCAAATTTGCAAGTTTCTTCACAGAATCTGCAATTCAACGCCCCATAGCGAGGAATCATGCTTGACCAACCAAAATATTGAGGATACAACTCATATGATTGTGGAGAACTTATTATATGTGCTAAAAAGGAGATCTAAGTTGTATTTTCTGAATTAGTTTGAAAAATAGAGTGTATGTGGAAGCACTTGATTTTCCTCATGAATGTATAAAATTAAAGGCAAGGGATATATTGGGGTTAATGAGAATGTTGATATTTTTATCAAAGACATATTGTAACTGTTAATTCTACATTAACGTTGAATACAAAGTAGTTCTGAACAATTTGATGTGTTTTCTTTACACGTTTTGAGTTTGTCTAAACAACATATCCCATGAGCCCCCCTGGTATGCCTTCATCTTTTGTAGATTTATATGAATCGTTTTCAGTTGTTCTAGAATTACTTTTTTTTTAAATGTCTTCATCTTTTGTAGATTTATATGATTTTTTTTAATTTCCTATAGATTCCCGTTTGTTGTCATAATTCCCTATAGGTTAAGAATTTTCCTTATAAACATTTTACATACAATGTTACTCTAAGCATGGTGATTAATAATTGCTTCAGATATTCATGTTAAATCCAATCAAGTAATTGAATGATATTTCATCTGTTGTGCCATACCAACAATTATCACATAAATATATTCAAAGTTTCAATTAAGTCTGTAATTCTTTTTTGCTTTTCTTATTGGCACATTTCTTTACTACATTGAATAGAATAGTTTTTTTTTTCAGTCAACATTTTGAGTCACATTTATAAGTACCCTTTTATGATCTTATAGATTACTTAAATAAAATAGAGTGTGTTGACAAGTAAGAACACAAAGTGTTTACTTGAGATCTGAGTCCCTACAAATTGATAGTTAAATCTAAGTGATTTTGATCATAAGAATTAACTTCTGTTTGTGAGTCTGACACTTCATTGTTTGATTTTTAGTAGAAGTATTTAGGTATTTTCAAGATCAATTCTGCACATATAGTGCCTGTGCCTCATAATTTTACCTAACTGGAATGATAAGAAAATGCTAAGGAATCTAGACCACTAGAACAACCCAATAAGAACTTGATTTGAAATTATAACCTTAGTGATGGCGTTCCAAAATTAATGTGATCTGCATTTCAAAGCATATTTGACTCCAATTCGAAATGATGGACTATAATCCTATCATGTAGGATATTAATCATATCCAAAAAAATCAAATATGATGCGTTATCACATGATGTGTATTTGTGAAAAACCCACCACAAGATCCCCAAATCTTGCGTAACTTTGGAAGAACCTACCAATGTCACCTAAGTAGGGACTTCCTTTGTTTTAGTGATGGAAGAGGTCCACCACAAGGGAGGATTCCCTAGTGACCTCAAGGGATCAAATAGAAGGTTTACTAGCCAAGCCTACTGCCCCTTGTCTTGATCACTGAATGACTGGTCTAGGTCAAGGAAGAGAAGAGGCTTGAATATGTTTTGGTACCTTTCCTGGAACAAGAACATTTACAACATATATATAACAATTTCCAATCCAAATAATGCAATAAATACCTCTTCTAGACTTTAGACATTAGATGCTATTTCTAAGTGAGTTAAGCCACCTTTAGATTAGTGTATGCAACAAATTAAAGTGCTTTAGATGGCTGTATAAAACGTTTTATAACAACAAAAAGTTATTTAGTGAGTTTGATAAGGTTAGTGTCAATACATTGAGTAGGATGTTTGAGATTTTTGAGAGAGAAAGAGTGCATTAATCAATTCACCAAGAGAGTTTCTTAAAGATTAGTTCATTTTAGGGTATGGAGTCTTTCATTGAAACCAAGCTTGAAGGATGGCCTACTTGAAACCAAGAGGTGGGATATAAACCCTAAGGTGAAAGCACATTTGGGCCTTAGGTCTTAGATCTTGAGGAGAAGGACTATTATTGTGCAAGCACATTTGGGCCCTAGAAGCCATTTCTCCCTTCTTGTAGATTCAACTAGGTCAAAGATAAATTATCTAGGGCTAAAATCCTAAAGTGATAGAACTTTAGGGATTTAAGGTTCTAACCCTAGAAAGGATAATTAAACTAATTTTAGACAAATATCACCTTGTGAGAGGAAGGAGCACTTACGTTCCTTTCTTAGGGTTTCAATAAACAAGACTTATTGTAACAGAATAACAATTTCACCATAAATATCAATAATATAAACAATAATTGCAGAAATTTATCTACTTCATCCAAGAAACCAAAATAATTTCACCCTAATTGCAGAAATATCCATCCAAAATTAGGAAACCATCGATAAGATATCCTTTCCAAGCATAACACTTGAGAGAGAAAGATCTAGTAACCCCTAAGTGCCGAAAATTTCAGAATCACAAAGGTGAGAGAATTATCCAAAATGAAAGTGAGTGCTTACATTTTTATATGAGGCCTAACGCTTCACTTTTATCCACAAACATAACATAAAATTTAATTCAAGTGGGGAAAACCCCTCATTTACCCTTTACATCATGTAATAAATGAAAAGTACATCAAAATACTGCACATGTGTGAGACATAAATGTCCCTTGGGAAAGCAGGAGGCCTCCAAAGGCCATGTGGAATCAATCCAAAGCATGGTGGGAGCAAGTGATATATCTCTTCATCAAAATTTATGCCATGCATCATTAGTACCCCAGGTGTTCATCAAATCCTAACTGCATCACACCCTAGAAGGTGATTTCATCACCATAATAAGTCCAACATCCAATTTCTAGGTGCCACGTCGAGGCCTTAGGGAGTTGCATCTCATCTTTGCACCATATTTGGTTGTCTGCTGCTGCAACGCCCCTGATCCTAGTGAAAAATAAGTCATATGGCACTTTTCCCAGCCTGTGGTGCTTCTATCCCATCTGTGTGCCATCATGACTGAATCGTCTCCTACCAATCCCATATGTCCATTGTTCAGGGTTCCAAGGGTGTGAGAGTCGATGTATGAGGGTGGTGAGTCACTAGATGACCCCCTACTCTCCATAACACATGCCAAAGTTCCACAATAAAGGAATAACATCATGGGTACAAGCCCGAGACATCCCTCAAAGAACCATGCCAGGGCTATCCAAGACAAATTAAAGCATAAAACATGGTTATCCAAAGTTCACAAGAAACATTTGTCCTTGAAACATGTAACTTAAGATATAATCCATGTAAGACAATTGACCTCAATATCCCCTTCAAGCATCACACAAGCCAAAGACCCCATGTGAGTTGAAAAGTTTAAGTATGGGCGGGAATTCATCCAACCCTATTAGGTGCACCACCTAGATAGAAAATAAAATAACCTAGGTAGAGGGATAGGTCCCAAGAGTGACAGGAAAATTAAAAACCCTTTAAGAGTTAGTGTGATAGTGATATAGTTTTAGAGCTTACTTCATGGTTTATGGTGTCAATAAATCCATTTATATGAGGGTCTTTGTGGAGGGTGTTGTTTCTCTTGTGTTACCCCATATTTATGCTCTATTGTTTCCAAACCCCTTTATTATCCATCTTTCTAGCCCACTTTATCATATTTGCAAGTCCCCTTTTATAAGGTTTCAAGCTACATAATTTCTATTTTGGACCGAGGCAAGCACTAAAAGAGTAGAGCTCAATTTTGGACTGGATTTTTTTAGTCCTTTCTTGTTGTCATTCCTTTCTTTCTTTAGCATAATTTTCTTATTCTTTTAGTAAGAGTTGATAGGCCTTCATACCCTCTTCTCATGAGAGAATGAACCGTGACCCATTACCAAATTTTGATATACTATGAGAGGCTCCAGGATGGAAGGTTTTAAGTATGGTGGGGAATAGAACATTACCCTTGTGAGGGCCCCCTAGTAGTGCCCATTTTCCCTCGGTGGTGACATCATAGGACTAGGGCATAGAATCTCACCACCAAGGTGAAACAAGGAATTTGACACAATTTCCCAAACCAATGATCCATTATCCAACTTCAACCAAATATCCTCATCCACATGCCCAAAAAATTAAGCACAACACTTTGCATTAGGAATAAGGAATAACATACCTCATGGTGATGATGGCTTACCATATCCCATATTTTGGGTTGCTTGGATGTGATGAGCCTTGGTTGACCTGTAGTTGTAAAGGTGAATGAGGGGAGTTGTTGGGCTGCCATCTGTGGACATTTTTATCATCATCATGGTCTAGATCACATTCTCCATTGCAGGCCATGAGACATGTTCTCCTCTATTTATCCCTAGGCATGGGGGGGTAACATATGTCTCCAACATGGGGACATGTGCTCACCTTAGAGTACATGAGAACCTCAACATCTCTGGTTTTCTAGGACCTGCAATCCTACACCAACTTCAAATGACAACACCCTTTAGAAGTATCGACTAGTGGATGTGATCCATTGGAGATAGTGATAAATCCAAAACCATATTGAAAACAAAATTTGTCACTAAGATACAAAATGACAAAACAATGATATACAATAATTAAGTGACATTTCATAACATGTATTCATTATATACAAATGAGAATGCAATATATACATGAAGATGCAAGCCTATACTAGCATGAATATATGATGCAACATATATATAAATGGAATGCAAGATGCAAATTCCCTACCTAAACTACACTAATCTATGTTAGTTGAAATGTTAGGTATAATCATATGACTAGTGAAACAATCCTAACATTGTATCAGAATATCTACCCTTGTGCTTCATCATAAACCAAAATAAGGACAACTCAAGCACAAAACCATCATGAGTTGAGACATACATCATACCATAACTAGTCATAAAATCCAACTCATGGAGGTGGGAGGGAGGGACAAAGCCATGCAAGTAGGCATCACCACAACACTTACCTATTCATCCCAGGACAAGGATGAAATAATCAGACAAAGGCAAATCCTCATCCTCAACTACAAATCCATCACCTGAAGATCGAGAAGTCTTCACATTGTTCTGGCTCATCATACTCGACAAGTGGAGCAACTATCAATGTATTGTTTTCATCATGAGGATGAGAACCCCTAACAAAGTTTTCTTCTTGAGCATGGCATGCTTTCCTAAGATCTCCTATAAGAACATCTAGGAAGATACCTTCCCTTTTAAGGGTTGCTTCTAGTTCTTGAAGAATGTCCTAATATGTCTTCGATTGTGGGGTCCCATATTCAAGAAATTTGTGAATGATATGATAAAGGTAAGACATGGTTTTCGGTTTGCAACTGTCTTTGATCCAATCATGTGCATCAAATGATAAAGAGACTATAAACCATTGTATATGTACATCCTCGTGTTCCCATATTCCCTGCATATATTTCAAGAAATTTACAACATGAGCAACAACCAATCCTTTGAATTTCGGAAAGTTCTTTGACCATACTTACTTAAACTTGTTTGGGTATCCAAGGATTCTTTCAAAATCTACACAAGAAAACCATTTCCCAAAACACATAACCCCATTACTAGGAGACAAACAAATCATAATATATTCAGTGGAGTCACCAGATGATCTCTCTAGGATCATCAACGGTAATGTTAAGCCCTAATATTGGCTCATTACCCCTTAATTGGGGCATATTACATTAGTAATGTTATATTATTTATGACTACTTTATTCCATTAGTTGTAATTATACCTCCTAGTCTCCTATATATACCAAGGAGACATTTTCATTTGGAATCATCTTGTACTTGAACATTTATGTGGGGTAAAAGGAAGTTTCCCACTAGAAGAGGCTTATTATCCGAAATTATCTCTTTTTCAAGGCGTTGAGTACTTATTCTGTGGTTTTTCTATGCTATATTGATATTTGGTTCTTAACATATGGTATTAGAGCTCAAGGTCTTGGGGTTTCGCTGCTACATATGAGACACCGTGGAATTTTCTCTATAACATTTTTTATACAATGATTCAAAAGGAACGGCTTGGAGGATATTTAGTATACGGATCAAGGTACGTTGGGTTAAAATTTCAACTCCTGAGGCCTTATACTTTCAGAGATACAACCTTTGTAAGATAGGGTTCTTGAATCATCCTGAATTGAGTCATTGCGGAATTTTCGCTATAAATTTTTTTATGTAACGTTTCAAACCCTAAACTCTAGAGGATATTCTCAAAAATTAGTAAGGTATCGGTGGTATAAATTTCAGCTTCTGGGTAATCTTAAATTTGTAGATACACCCCGTGGAAGATAGGGTATCTGACTAGTCCTATTGACTAGTGTCAAGTAGGTGTTCCGAGTAAAACCATCATAAATTCTTCCTAGAGTATCCAAATTGAGTGATACTAGTTGCATTGGATAGTGGAAATCTCGTAGTAGTTATGGTACGAGTTTCAAAATTTTATATCAATTATTTTATGCGGGGGACACTATACAAGTGATATCTCCTGGAAAGGAAAAAAATCAGCAAGTTGTGGGGAAGTTACTGTAAATTCCACTTGGCACATCCAATTTTTATCAGACTTGTAGCATTAAAGAGAAGAAATATCAGAGACCTACAAAGCATAAAAGTTCATACTCAAAAGGGCCGAAATTTTGGAGATACAATAAAATGAAGATTGTCTAGAAGAACCACCTCAAAATCAAGGTTTAAAGTGATACTTGGCCAACATGCCACCAAAAAAGGGAACATCTACACCAAATAAGCCTCTAGACAATCCTACTTGGACTCTTGATGAAGGTGAAGAAATGCGTAGGGACATAAATGATTTACAAAAGAAGACAATAACCAAAGATGAACTACAAGAGATGATGGATTGAATGGAAGCTAAGTTGGATACTAAGATGGATGGTTTAAAAGGGGAGATCATGGAAGGATTGAAAAATTTCCTAATAGAGAGGACACCTGAAAGTGAAAATGTATCCCATGAAATTCATGATGAGGACACAAGGAAGGTGAATCAAGAATGGAGAAACTCCAACTTTAGGTTGAAGACCAACTATGTTCCTAAGATCGATATGAAGAATTTTGATGGCAAGGACCCAATCACATGGATACTTCAGATGGAGCAATTCTTTGATCTACATAATGTGCCACATACACAAAAGGTATGAATTGCTTCTTTATATTTAGAACCCAATCAATTTGTATGGTATCAATGGATTTGTTC
>ML781953.1:86087-140219 GCA_009831015.1 Picea engelmannii | reverse complement strand
ATACCACCCTCCTTCCATCACTTCTTCTCTAAAAGAAAAATCTAAGGTTCAAGCAGTGGAAGATCACATCGAGCATCAACAACAAGTTCTCCAAATCTTAAAGGACAACCTGACCATGGCATAGAATCACATGAAACAACAAGAAGATCAACATCATAGTGAAAGAAGTTTTGAAGTAGGGGATTGGGTGTTTTTAAGACTACAACCATACAAATAGATGTCCCTCAAGCAAGTCAAGAAGGATAATAAATTATCACCAAAGTACTATGGCCCTTATAAGGTGTTGCAAAAGATTGGTACTATGGCATACAAATTGGAGTTTCCTGCATCTTCATGAGTACACCCAGTTTTCCATGTTTCATGATTAAAGAAGGTTATAGGTGACAAGATCCCAGTTCAAACTATATTTCCAGAACTTGATGAGGAAGGAAAAATCATATTGGAGCCTGAAGCCATCACTGACACAAGAATTCACCAGTTGAGGAATAGATCCATTTCAGAGTATCTCATTAAATGGAGGAAACTGCCGGTTGAAGATTCCACTTGGGAAGATGAGTATTTTATACATAAGCATCCAGAGTTACTCAAGCATTGTGGAAAACACTTGTCTCAATGGGAGGGGCATGTTAAGCCCTAATATTGGCTCATTACCCCTTAATTGGGGCATATTACATTAGTAATGTTATTTTATTTATGTCGGCTTTATTCCATTAGTTGTAATTATACCTCCTAGTGTCCTATATATAACAAGGAGACATTTTCATTTGGAATCATCTTGTACTTGAACATTTATGTAGGGTAAAAGGAGGTTTCCCCCTCGAAGAGGCTTATTATCTGAAATTCTCTCTTTTTCAAGGTGTTGAGTACTTATTCTGAGGTTTTTCTATGCTATATTGATATTTGGTTCTTAACAGGTAAGGTGAGGGAACTACCCTCAGTGAAGTCGCTAGGTAAACTTGTAAGACAAGGGTTTCATGAAAAGTTCACCAAAGATATGTTGTTGAGGAGAATGACTCAATCCTTCCCGACAACGACACTAAAATGTTATCGCAGGTTTTTATTTGTGAAAATCCCACCACAAGATCCCCAAATCTTGCATAACTATGGAAGAACCTACCATTGTCACCTAAGTAGGGACTTCCTTCATTTTAGTGACAGAAAAGGTCCACCACAAGGGAGGCTTCCCTAGTGACCTAAAAGGATCAAATAACAAGTTTAGTAGCCAAGAATTCCACCTCATGTCTTGATCATCAATTGGATGGTCTAGGTAAAGGAAGAGAAGAGGTTTGAAGATGATTTCGTACCTTTCTTGGAACAAGAACACTTTACATCATATATATAACAATTTCCAAGCCAAATAATGTAATAAATACCTCTTCTAGACTCTAGACAAATTAGATTGCTAGGGATGTTGCATATTGCAGCAGTAAACTATACTTATAACAAAAATGAGTGATTTGTAACAACAACAATAATAAGTTCTTAGAAATATTACGATTGACTATGAAAATCAAGCATACATCCAATAGAATATTATCCAATTGTTAGATGTTATTTCTGAGTGAGTTAAGCCACCTTTAGATTAGTGTATGCAACAAATTAAAGTGATTTAGATGGCTGTAGCAAACCTTTTATAACAACAATGAGTTATTTAGTGAGTTTTCTAATGCTAGTGTCAACACAATTAGTAGGATTCTTGAGAGTTTTTGGAGAGAGAGAGAGAGTTTATCAATCATTTCACCGAGAGATTTGCTTCAATATTAGTGCCTTTTAGGGAATGGAGTCTTTCAATGCAACCAATTTTGAAGGCTGGCCTACTTGAAACCAAGAGGTAGGATCTAAAATCTAAGGTGAAAGCACATTTGGGCCTTAGGTCTTAGATATTGAGGAGAAGGACTTCTAGGGTGCAAGCACATTTGGGCCATAGAAACCATTTCTCCCTTCTTGTAGCTTCAACTAGGTCAAAGATCAATTATCTAGGGCTAAAATCCTAAAGTGCTAGCACTTTAGGGATTTAGGGTTCTAACCATAGCAAGGATAATTAAACCAATTTTAGACAAATATCACCTTGTGAGAGGAAGAAACACTTATGTTCCTTTCTTAGGGTTTCAATAAACAAGACTTATTGCAACAAAATAACAATTTCACCATAAATATAAATAACATAAACAATAATTGCAGAAATTTACTTACTTCATCCAAGAAACCAAAATAATTTCTCCCTAATTGGAGAAATATCCATCCAAAATCAACAAACCATCCATAAGAGATCCTTTCCAAGCATAGCGCATGATAGAGAAATATCCAGTAACCCCTAAGTGTCGAAAATTTCAGAAGTAGTGTCTCACAAAGGTGAGAGAATTATCCAAAATTAAAGTGAGTGCTTGCATTTTTATATGAGGCCTAACACTTCAATTTTGTCCACAAACATAACATAACATTTAATTCAAGTGGGGTTGAGCCCTAATTTACCTTTTACATCATGTAATAAATGAAAAATACATCAAAATATCCACACATGTGAGATGTCAAGGACCCTTGGGCAAGGAGGAGGCCTCCAAAGTCCATGTGGCATCAATCCAGAGCACGGTGGGAGAAAGTGATGTCTCTCTTCACCTAAATTCATGCCATGCATCATCAATACCCCAAGTGTGTATCAAAACCTAGTTGTGTCACACCCTAGAAGGTGATGTCATCACCATAATAAATCCAACATCCAGGTTCTAGGTGCTGCATCGAAGCCCTAGGGAGTTGCATCTCATCTATACACTTTCTCTGACTGTATGTTGCTACAACGTTCATGATCCTAGTGCAAATAAGTCCTAGGGTACTCTGCCCAGTCTGTGGGGCTTCTAGCTCATCTGTGTGCCATCATGATTGAATTTGTTCCTACCAAGTCCATATGTCCATCGTATAGGGTTCCAAGGGTGTGAGAGCTGATGTCTATGGTGGTGAGTCACTGGATGACCCATTTCTCTCCATCACATGTGCCAAAGTATTGCAATAAAGGCACAACGTCCTGGGAACAATCTCGAGATGTCTCTTAAAGAACCATGTCAAGGCCATTCAAGACAAATCAAAGCATAAAACATGGTTATTCACAAGAAACATTAGTCCTTAAACATGCAAAGTAAGTTGTAACTTAAGACATAAGCCAAGTAAGAAAATTCACCTCAGTATCCCCTTCAAGCATCACACCAGCCCAAAACTCCATGTGAGTTGACAAGTTTAAGTATCAGAGGGCCTTCATACAACCCTATTAGGTGTGCCACCTAGACAAGAAATAAAATAACACAGGTAGAGGGATAGGTCTCAAGAGTGATAGGGAAAGCAAAAACTCTTCAAGGGTAAGTTTGATAGTGATATGGTTTTAGGGATTACTTCATGGATTATGGTGTTAATAAATCCATTTCTATGAGTTCCTTTGTGGAGGGTGCACTTGCTCTTGAGTTACCCCATATTTATGCACTATTTTTTCCAAACCCCTTTATCAACCATATTTCTAGTCTGCTTTATCATATTTACAAATCCCCTTTTATAAGGTTTCAAGCTATAACATTGGTATTTGGGACCGGGGTGAGCACCGAAAGAGTAGAGCTCAAGTTTTGAATGGATTTTGTTAGTCCTTTCTGGCTACCATTCCTTTCTTTCTTTAGCATCATTTTCTTATTCTTTTAGTAGCAACTACAATCAACCGTTGGGCATTCAACCCCTCTTCTCATGAAAGAATGGACCATGACCCATTATTGAATTTTGGTACACTATGAGAGGCTCAAGGATGGAAATTGTTAATTATGGTACTGAACATAAAGTAACCCTTGTGAGGCCCCCCAATAATACCCCTTTTCCCCACCCGGATGGGGTGTTAGTGCCCACCACCTGGCGCGCAGAGGCGGAAAGGGGAGGCCAACAAGGCACAGAGCCATGTGCTCGGCTCGTGCCTGCTGAAGCCGTCACCCCCAAGCATTAAAACGCATTCACGATGATGGGAGGGGCATTAACTCACGCTCCCTCGACCACCCTTACGAATAGCACAATGAATTCTCCCCCTTATGTTATCGCTCGGCTGTTTAGCTCTGACTCTGGCTTGGCAGTTTTCATGGTCTCTTGGTTGCTCCTCGCCCTTCACCCTGGCTCTGTAGACTCTCTACAGCAGCCAACCCACACCATGCCGCGACAGAGAATGCGCCCACGCCGGGGCTCTCCTTGGCACCCCCGGCGGCCCCGAACTTCCTCCTCGCCCTCTGGTTCATCCACCCAGGCTCTTGAGTGTCTGGCTATCATTGATGTTTTCGATACCTGGTGGTCTTCCTCTGGCCAGCACCCTCCTCCTCCCATTGCGCATGTTCATGGTCGATGCAGCAAAACAAACACGCCCTGCCCCGACCTTCCGCGTGAAAAGTATGCCATTTTACATGACTTAGTCTTTGAGCTCCGAGACGGAGTGAACGACCTCCATTTTCGGGTTCAACAAATGGAGGGGAGGCTGTCCGTCCTGCTTAAGCTCCTCACCAATCTCCCTGAAGCCTCCCCTGAGGATTCCAGTGATGCTTCTCTTAGCGACCACGCGGGCAGCCATCAACACGATGATACCGAGGGGAGTCTGCAGTCTGAGGAGAAGACATATACACCTACGCCTAGGACAGACTCCGTGATCTTGGAGACCCTGGTAGGCAACGAACGTGATGAAGCAGATCCAGTTCCGGCAGCAGCGGTGGACGAGAAAGGCCCCAGACTCCAGCAGCCTACCTCGGCGGCAAGTGCAAAGTTGGAAGCTAACGAGGACAAGGTCGACGACGCCACGGACATGCAATGGACGCTCAGCGGCGGGACACCTGTCATTGAGGAACCCTGGCCAGGCCTCCTACCAGAGTATGTGCCAGATTACACACAGCTGGTCCCTTACTTTAGCTCTAGTGGCTCTCATGGTAGTTAGTTTGTCTAATTTTCTTCAGGAATGTTAGTATTTTTGCAACTAGCTTAATATGGTTGGCTGAACTGGTTTCTCCTTATGGAGTAGTTCAGTAATTACAACCACTTGACTCAGCTATGTACTCTGGATCTTGGACTTTAGAAGGTTTTTTATATATAATACAAAAAAAAACTTACTTACAAAAAAAAAAAATAGTACCCCTTTTCCCTGGGTGGTGACATAATAAGACTAGGGCATAGAGGCTGACCACCAAGGCGAAACAAGACAACTAACACAATTTCTCAAACCAGTGATCCATTATTCAACTTCAACCAAATATCCTCATTCACATGCCCGACAAATTAAGCACAACACTTTGCATTAGGAAGAAGGACTAACATAACTCATGGTGACAATGACTTACCATCTCCCATACTTTATGTTGCTTGGATGTGATGAGCCTTGGTTGAATTGTAGTTGTAAAGGTGCATTAAGGGGGCTACTGTGATGCCATATGTAGACATGGTGACCATCATCATGATCAGGAACACATTCTCCAACACATTTTCCATTACAGGCCATGAGAAACAAGGAGATATGGAGATAACATGATGTAACTAAATCCATAATTAAAATTATTATAATGGAACGCGAACATGGTGATCCCCTTTAAATATGCATTAATACAATGCATATTTAAAATTGCGAATATGGAATGTGAACATGGTGATCTCCTTTAATTGCATTAATACATGTGTTACATACAACTATTTAATTTAAATTTGAAGAGCAAAATGTTTCACTCAATTCCTCAACAATAAGGACACTATTAGTTTAAATTTAGAGTACATATTAGCCGAAAGAATAATTAACTACAGAGTAGGTGTCAATCAATGAATTTTGTATGTGTGCATTGGCACACTATTCTCGTTATAGTTT
Organism: Picea engelmannii; assembly: GCA_009831015.1. Lineage (NCBI taxonomy): Eukaryota > Viridiplantae > Streptophyta > Pinopsida > Pinales > Pinaceae > Picea > Picea engelmannii. The sequence goes on along the minus strand of ML781953.1, from coordinate 134,368 downwards.
ATTTTGCAAATCTCATAAAAGCTTAGCATGTACGGTTGTAGGTTTACTTTTATATGAATACCTAATCACCACTAAATAATAAGTATTTAGTATATATGATTAGTATATATGAGAATATATATTATAATTAAAAGTTGTATTACAATTAGGTTGGGCTCTCAATTCAAAGAGTCAACAAACCAAAGAATATAATTTCTTGCAAATTTATTTTCTAAGTATATTTTATGTTAATTAATTCAATTTGTAAAGTGTTATTATGTGGGCACATGCAATAAATTGAATTGTCGTATTGTTACAAGTTCCAAGTGATATGTTTCCTTTCTTTTGTAAAAATAAATTTATATAAATAGTTTTAAGTTTCAAGTTGGTTTATATATATATATATATATATATATATATATATATATATATATATATATATATATATATATATATATATATATATATATATATTGGATTATTGAGAGAGGGTGAATCAATAATAGAATAATTATTTTTTTTAATCACAAAATGCTAGTGTTATATCAATGTAGCATTATTATCCAATAGTTACAGAGTAAATCAACAATGAACAAATGAACAATCATACACATACACAGTACACCAATGTTTTTCCGTGGAAACCCAAAGCGGGAGAAAACCACATAATGTTTTTTCTTATATGTCTTTAAGAATTACATTCATTGGAAACACCAACTTCCTTTGTTTTCCAGCTGCAACTGGAAGGAGGCTCCAACCCCCTGGTTTCTCATGCTACAACTTGAAGGAAGTTCCAACTTCCCAATTCTCTGGCTACAACCAGAAGGAGGCTACAACCCCCTATGTTCTCCGGCTACAATTGGAAGGTGGCTACGACCACCTGTCCTTGCCCCATCCAACTGCCCTGACGCAGAAGTAGAATGATGGAACCACTGTCACACTATCACTGTGAGATATAATGTTGTAAAACTGTACCAATTAACCTGCACCAAACAACCTGTACCAATAACCTGAACCATGCATCAACCATGCATCAACCTGTACCCAAACCAGTAATAAACCTGTACCATAAACAAGTGCATCAACCATGCAACAACCTGTACCTCAACCTGTACCATGAACAAGTGCATCAACCATGCACCAAACCTATACAAATAACATGTCACAAAAACCTGTCCAAACAAACTATCACAAAAATATATCTCATCAATCTTATCAACCAAATCAGATCTACTCACCAAGACAACTCTCAAAGATGTGCATCAACCAATCATAACACACCAACTCATAATCATCACCAAGATCAATATGTACTTCTAATAATATACCAATACAAGTATGCTACATCATCAATAAACCATGTGTCAAAAATACTACTAACAAGTGTCTCCAACCATGTACCAAGTGTGTAAGAATCATGTATCAAGCACTCATCAACTATGACTCATCAAGATGTACCAACATCATCGGCTATACACCTCATGTATGTGCCAACTCATCAACTACTTGTCTCAAACATGTACCCAACATGTACCTCAACCATATACCAAATACATATACCAATATAACCATCAAAAGTTCTCTAGAAATACATCACACTATCCATAACCAAATACCATAAACTATTACATCAAACCATGTACCACAACCTCACTGTTATACAACCTCTATCTGTAACATACCTCAACCAAAATACTTCATCAATTTCATTATCCAAATCTTATTTGTAACTTTGTAATAGACCTGGTGTATATGATCACATACCTGGAAACCTTCCTTAAATTTAACAACAAGAGACTACCATTGTCATCAAACTTTACTTTAGTCTCACATGACTAGTTTTGGATTAGTTAACAACCCTAACTTGAAATAATCATAACTATGTACCTGTAATGAATAAATATATGAAAATAGTACACAATGTTCTTCAGTGTGTTTTATGCAATTCCTCCAGGTGTCACTACTTGGAACCCCTCAGAAAATGAGTTATAACAAAAATGACATACCTTGTTGAATTATGGCTTATTCTAGAGAGTGAACTTGTAGAGCATGCCCCACATGGAATATTTTTTGTATGGATCTGAAAATTGTACACAAAATACTAAAGACTATACTCTAACCAACACAGTTTTTGTTACTGAATTTGGATCGGTTATGAAGAATTTATGACATTTTTACCCGAAACACCTGTTTTAGACTAGTTTCAGGACTACCCACAAACCCTATTTTCCACGGAGTGTAACTCCAAAAGACAACGACCCACAAGATGAAATTTGTACCATAACTACTTGGATATGTTTCCTCAACGACCTCCCAATTTCACGGTCTGAATCATTTTAGAAAAAAAGTTATTGTGAAAATGGTGAGATGACCTATAAATAACATACTTTAGAAAGCATCATCAAAAGAATTTATCCTCCCTTGAATTTCGGCCTTCTTTACTTCACCTTCCCTTTGAAATTCGACTTAGATATCCTTTGGTTACCTCAGTCACTTGTATATATTCAATATGCTCAAGTGTGTTATAAAATGAGAGAGCCTTGCTTCTTATTTATACTTTCATGTATCTTTCTCAAGGGGTTACCTTATAACCATCTTAACCCACTTTCCTTATTTTAGGGTTAACCCATTTCTAACCACTTGTCCACTTAATAATTTCTCCATTAACTTTATTATTTAAATAATTTATTTTGTATCCACTTTGACTTATGGTACACTCATCACTTCAATTTATTATTTACCTTCTAAATTCTCTTAAACCACTTTGACTACTTTGACCCTTTGGGGCTTCCAGATGACTCATGAGGGCTCTCCAACTTCACATAGCCATAACTCTCTAACCGTGAGGAGTTATGAGACGTTCCACATACCATTGGAAATGGAATGACATGTAATATCCATATAAACTAGTCTTTCCTACAAATATATCAAAAATCATACCATTATCCATCAAACAATATTGGGTCCATTACCCAAACCCAGGTTCTCCAACTTCTCATGGCCATAAATCTATAATCGTGAGTAGTTATGTGACGTTACACATACCACCAGAAATGGAATGACATGTACTATCCATATAGAATAGTCTTACCTTCAAATATATTAAAACTCATACCATTATACATTAAACAACCTTAAGTCCATTACCCAAACCTTTGTGCTACCAGAATTCGCTACCAGACTTTCTCCAAGGGTTGACATCAATCACTAAGGGTTGAAATCAATATACAATATCACTCTCCAATGGTTGACATTAATGACAATAAAAAATCCAGACCAACTATCCATCAACCTAAGTCAACTGTCTGACAATCTCCCCCTTTGGCATTGATGGAAACACTTAGTCATGATAACATTCATGCTTATACTCCTCATCAATGTTTCTATCTCTCCCCCTTTGAAATCAATGGAAAAGGGTATCTCCCTTTGGGGTTTCTCCCCCTGACTGAACTCTCCTTGGGTTTGTTCCCCCTATCTACATGTCTTTGATTTTTCTTTGTGTTTATAAGCCTCCAATTGCACTCTCTCCCTTCATATGAATAATATCTCCCCCTTTGATAAAGGGTATCAATTTGAAGTCATATCGATATTTCTTCCCTTGTGACCATCACTCCCCCTGGAACCATGCCTCTATTCTCTTTCTCTAATATTACATTTGATAAATATCTCCCCCTTTGTCATCAATGGTAAATGTATCTTTCCATCTGGAGCTGCTCCCCCTAACTGAACTGTTCGTGGGGATACTCCCCTTGACCGAACTCTTCCTAAAACTGATCTCCCAACCTAAACTGTCCTCTTTATGGTGCTTCCTCATGTAGAACTAAGAAATATAAGATAATCATTCAAAAACATTCATTTTGGAGTAGAAATTACTCTGAGTCTCTGGCGAAGATACTTAAAGGTTTCTCTTGGAAGCGGTTTTGTAAAGATGTCTACCACTTGTTCTTTTGTGCCCACATATTCAACTATGATGTTCTTCTTTGCAACATGTTCCCGTAGAAAGTGATACTTTATTGGAATGTACTTCGTCTTGGAGTGCATCAACGAGTTCTTTGAGATACTAATCACACTTGTATTATCACAATAGATTGGAATGAGATCATCATACTCAATATGTATATCTGTCAGAGTTTGTTTCATCCATAGAACCTGTGTACAACATGATGTTGCTGCAATATATTCTTCATCGACTGTAGATGAGGGTACTGATGATTGTTTCTTGCTTAACCATGATACTAAACACTCACCCAAGTAGAACCCTGCTCCACTGGTGCAACCTACCTAATATGCATCTGTGTAGGCAATAAATGATAGATCCTTTCCTTTTGGATACCATACTCCAAACTCTTATGTTCCTTTGAGACATCTGAAAATCCTCTTTACTGCTAAGACATGTGATTCCTTTGGTGCTTCTTGAAATCTTGCCACCTGTCCAACTGTTTGCATTACATATGTTCTGGATGTTTTCAAGTAAGCTACCAATCATTGACCTATATTGCCTCTGGTCTGTAGACTTTGAACCATCATCTTTTCTCAACTTGCAACTGGTTTGCATAGGAGTGGTAACTGGTTTACACTCTTCCATTATGAACTTCTTTAGCATTTCTATGATATACTTAGTTTGAGAAATCAAAATTCCTTGGTTTCTTTAACGTATCTGAAGACCCGAAAAGAAGGATAGTTCTCCGAGTAATGACATTTTGAATTCATTCTGCATGTCCTTTGCAAATTTCTGGCTTAACCTGTCATTAGTATTTCCAAAAAAAATATCATCAACATAAAATTCAATTAATAAAATAATACCTTGAGTTACCTTGATGTAGAGGTCGATGTATGCACTTCCTTTCCATAGTTCGCAGGGAGTTTTGTCATTTTTGTTTCTGAGCATTACTATGTTTACTCAAAATCTGCAAGATGCTTGTACGATGGCTCTCTGGTTTGTCTTAGCTACCACATAGAATCCCCTTGTCTATTATTCATATAATATGGGAGTCTCTAATTCGGATGGCTCAGAAAAATTCTTGATCTGATGTGCATTCATCATCATCTTCATTAGTAGATTCATTATCTCTCTGAGCTCTAACTTATTTCCTTCTGTCTGCAGATTCATCTCTCACTACAGTGCCTGAAAGTACAATCTCTTGAACATGTTCCTTATTTACCTATCCTTCTTTTCTTTCAGTTATTTTCCAAACCTTTATGTATCCCTCATATTTCCTTTTCTCTATAGAATTTTCTTCATCTCGTTTTATTTCCAGTCTTGTGATCTCTGGGACCTAGTCTTTGTTCACCCGTTCTTCGTGTTTTGAACAACCACTGTCAACATACAAACCACGCTTCTTCTTCTTAGCTTGTAGAGCGAGTGTGCATTCTTCATTTCTATATTGATTCTTCTTTCTTATCCATGTTCTGTTGTTAGGTTCTTGTCTGTGACTGTTGTTGTTCTGTTGTGGTTCTCTAGGAGGGACTGTCATTATACAATCTTTGGCTATGTTTCCAAATTTATTTCACTTGTAGCATTCCACTTCAGTGCTCAATGATTCAAACCTGTTGTAGCTTCTTCTTTGTGTTTCACTAGACCTTCTTGAATAACCATTTTGTGTATGTCTTTCAAAGTTGTTTATGTTCCTGCTATTAGCTCTGCAACTTACAACTTAAATATGTCCAAAGTTATTGCATGCATAACATAAACAAAAAAAGATAGTTTGATACCTGGGAGTTGAATATCTTCTGAAATGAGTTACTCTTATGAATCCTTCTTCTTCCTAAGACCTCTTTGTTTCTGTCGATCGTCGATTCTGAAATCTGAATCTTCTTGGTGGAGGAGTGTCCCTGTAATCTTCCTTGTAAGTATTCCCATCTCCTTTGATTGTTTTTGCATAACTTTTTCGATATGTTTCTTGTTTTGTTTCTTTGGAGCTTAATCCCTTTTCTGTCTGATTGTATCCAAGTCTGTATTTGTCACGATTAAGCCTTTGACTACTGATAATGTCATCCAAAACTTTTGAGTTGTTCTGCATATTTTTCTTTTGAATATCCTTTCTCAATGTGACAATATTTGTTTCCAAATTTCCAATGGTCATGTCTCTTTATTCTAACTGTTCTTTGAGTGCTTCTTCAATTCTTTTATATTCTTTTATTTGAGCCTTCAATTTTGTGATGATCTTCTCTAGTTCTTGAGTGTCTTCCTTCTTTTCTATTTATGCTTGTAGATTCTTTTTTTTCCTCCTTTCTCTTCTTATAACTTCTATGGCAGTCAACAATTCTTCTCAGTAGTCAACTTCTGTCTCTTCATATTCTTCTTCGACGTCTTCTTTATCAGAGTCTTCTATTTCCATGAATATAAATTTTTATGTCTCACTGTCACTGACTTCATCTTCATCTGATGAGAATATGTCTTCTTTGGTGCATAATCTTTTCTTGAAAACTTTCTTTGTGGTTCCTTTGCCTCTATATGTTTGTTTGCTATTTGAGTAATCTTCATCATTCCCTTTATTTTTCTTGTGAAGAAATTTGTTAGCAAAATGACCAATACCATCACAATTAAAACAAATCAATGGAAACTTACCTTTATATCTTATGTTGTTTCCCTTGTTCAATCTCTTGACAAAAATGGTCATTTCTTCACCATCTTCCGAGATGTCACTGTTGCTGCTATGTTTTTTTTTTTTTCTTTCCCTTTTTCTTTGACCTTTTGGATGCTTTGAAAGCTGCTTCTTTTATATTTGGATTTTCTTGTTCAGTTCTCATTTCATATGCTATGAATATTCCATGTAGTTCATCTATGATTATTGAGTCTAGATCTACTCTTTCTTCTAGTGCTTATATCTTAGGATCAAATATCATAGGAAGAGATCTTAGTACCTTTTGAACAATTACAAATTCTTTAATTTCTTCTCCTAATCTTATGATTGCATTTACTGTTTCATCAATTCGTAAGAAGTAAGCTACAATATTCTCATCTTCCTTCATGTTTAGTTGTTCGAATTGACCTCTGTAAGTTTGAAGCTTTGTTGCTTTGACTTTTGAATCTCCTTCATAAATATTTTGAAGTTTTTCCCAAATCTCTTTAGCGGATTTACAATGCATAACTTTGGTGTATACCGATTCACCAAGATTATTCAGAAGCGCATTTGTGGATTTATAATTATTTTGACCGAGTTTTATTGCTCTTTCACTTGTTGGCATAACTGTTGGTTCATTGTATCCATCTACTATAGATTGTCAAATTTCAAATCCTTGTGCATGTATATATGTCTTCATCCTTCTGCTCCAGAATGCATACTTCTGTCCATCAAACTGTGGTATTACATATTTGTACATGTTGTTGCTCTCCATGATTTACCTTTCATTGGTTAAACTGATTCTTGAAGGCACCTGCTCTGATACCAATTGTTGGATTACTGAGGGGGGGGTGAATCAGTAATAGAGGAACTATCCTTTTTAACCACAAAATGCAAGTGTTATATCAATGTAGAATTATCATCCAATAGTTGCAGAGTAAATAAAAAATGAACAAATGAGCAATCATACACATACACAATACACCAATGTTTTTACGTGGAAACCCAAAGCAAGAGAAAACCACAAAATGATTATTCTTGTATGTCTTTAAGAATTACATTCATTGGAAGAACCAACTTCCTTTGTTTTCCAGCTGCAACTGGAAGGAAGCTCCAAGCCCCTAGTTTCTCAGGCTAAAACCTAAAGAAATCTCCAACTCCCAATTCTCTGGCTACAACCAGAAGGAGGCTACAACCCCCTATGTTCTTCGGATACAACCAGAAGGTGGCTACAACCACCTGTCTTTGCCCCGTCCAACCGCCCTGACGCAAAAGTAGAATGATGGAACCACTATCACACTATCACTATGAGATATATTGCTGTAAACATGTACCAATCAACCTGCACCAAACAACCTGTACCAATAACCTGAACCATGTATCAACTTGTACCTCAACCTGTACCATAAACAAGTGCATCAACCATGCACCAACCTGTACTATGAACAAGTGCATCAACCATGCACCAAACCTGTACAAATAACATGTCACAACTACCTGTCCAAACAACCTATCACAACAACCTGTCTCATCTATCTTATCAACCAAATCAGATCTACTCACCAAGATCAATCACCAAGACAACTCTCAAAGATGTGCATCAACCAAGCATAACACAACAACTCATAATCATCACCAAGATCCATATCTGCTTCTAATAATATACCAATACAAGTATGCTACATCATCCATAAACCATGTGTCAACAATACTACTAACAAGTGTCTCCAACCATGTACCAAGTATGTACCAATCATGTATCAACTACTCATCAAGATGTACCAACATCATCAACTATACACCTCATGTATGTGTCAACTCATCAACTACTTGTCTCAACCATGTACCCAACATGTACCTCAACCATATACCAAATACATATACCGATATAACCATCAAAATTTCTCTAGAAATACATCACACTATCCATAACCAAATACCATAAACCATTACATCAAACCATGTGCCACAACCTCACTGTTATACAACCTCTATTTGTAACATACCTCAGCCAAAATCCCTAATCAATTTCATCATCCAAATATGATTTGTAACTCTATAATAGACCTGGTTTATATGGTCACATACCTAAAAACCTTCCTTAATTTTAACAACAAGAGACTACATTTTCATCAAACTTTACTTTAGTCTCACATGACTAGTTTTGGATTAGTCAACAACCCTAACTTGAAATAATCATAACTATGTACCTGTAATGAATAAAGATATGAAAATAGTACACAATGTTCTTCAGTGTGTTTTATGCAATTTCTCTAGGTGTCACTACTTGGAACCTCTCAGAAAATGAGTTATAGCAAAAATGACATACCTTGTTGAATTTTGGCTTATTCTAGAGAGCGAACTTGTAGAGTGTACCCCGCATGGAATATTTGTTGTATGGATCTGAAAATTGTACAAAGAATAATAAATACTGCACTATAACAAAAAAAAATGGTCTTACTGAATTTGGATCTGTTATGAAGAGGTTATGACGTTTTTATCCGAAACACTTGTTTTAGACTAGTTCCAAGACTAGCAACAAACTCTATTTTCCACAGAGTGTAACTCCAAAAATACAACGACTCACAAGCTGAAATTTGTACCACAACTACTTGGATATGTTTCCTCAATGGACTCCCAATTTCATGGTTTGAATCATTCTAGAAAAAAATTATTTTGAAAATGGTGAGATGACCTGTAAATAACATACCTTAGAAAACATCATCAAAAGAATTTATCCTCCATTGAATTTCGACCTTCTTTACTTCACCTTCCCTCTTAAATTCGATTGATATATCCTTTGGTTACCCCAATCACTTGTAGATATTCAATATGCTCAAGTGTGATTAAAAATGAGAGAGCCTTGCCTCTTATTTATACTTTCATGTAGCTTCCTCAAGGGGTTCCCTTTTAACCATCTTAACCCACTTTCCTTATTTTAGGGTTAACCCATCTCTAACCACTTGTCCACTTAGTAATTTCTCCATTAACTTTATTATTTAAATAATTTATTTTGTATCCACTTTGAATTATAGTACACTCATCACTTCACTTTATTATTGACCTTCTAAAATCTCTTAAACCACTTTGACTACTTTGACCTTTTGGGGCTTCTAGATGACTCATGAGGGTTCTCCAATTTCACATGGCCATAACTCTCTAACCGTGAGGATTTATGTGGCGTTCCACATACCAATGGAAATAGAATGACATGTACTATCCATATAGAATAGTATTGCTTGCAAATATATCAAAATTCATACCATTATCCATCAAACAAACTTGGGTCCATTACCCAAACCTGGGTTCTCCAACTTCTCATGGCCATAACTCTCTAACCGTCAGGAGTTATGCGACGTTCCACATACCACCAGAAATGGAATGGAATGTACTATCCATCTAAAATAGTCTTACCTTCAAATATATTAAAACCCATACCATTATACATGAAACAACCTTGGGTCCATTTCCAAAACCTTTGTGCTACCAGAATTCGCTACCGGGCTTTCTCCAAGGGTTGACATCAATCTTCAATATCACTCTCCAATGGTTGACATCAATGACAACCAAAAATCCATACCAATTGTTCATCAACTTAAACTAATATATATGTGTGTGTGTGTGTGTGTGTGTGTGTGTGTGTGTGTCTACAACAATTTTATTTGCTATTTTATTACATACTTAAGTTTGTTAGAAATGTTATTTGCAATTTTAATGACAAAAAAAAGTTATGTTAGCAATATTTATTTTCAATAAGAAATATTTCTTTTCAAAATTGTTTCATATTATCGTTTGTTTAACAAACATAATTACAATTGAATGGTCCCTTTGACATCGATTCTATATATTGAGAATTGAGTTGATTTATTTGTTGTATGTGTGTTTAATACACTTTAATTTAACGCACGTGATAGCCAATATGAAAATATGATTAGTTATTTTTTTTCCAATAAAAATTCTCTCAAATTTATATTAAGTATAAATTCATTTACACACAATTTTTCGCTGCTGTAGAGAAGTATGACCAGTCAATAAATGAACAGTTCCATATCATGAAACTCAGTCCCAAAGAACCGAGAACACTCATGATAGTAGTCGCCCAATTCAAATGGAATCGTTCCTGCCGATGGAGATGGAAAAAGAAAACTGCGAGCTTCATAACGATGGGAGATCAATCCATAATAACTCCCAGCCGAGGGGAAGCAGAACTAGAGAGCTATGGAGTCCACGCTAAAGATAAATCATCAGAGCAAGAAGTGGATCATCCTTCGAAGAGATTATAGGAATAAATATGACTCTCAATTCCCATATCGCTATGATAAACCGATAGCCTACCCACCACACCACTTAGTGCCCTCTTTGAAAGTGCATCAGCAGCCCTGTTGTGAGTCCTGGGAATGTGGTTGAACTGAATGTCCGTGAAGTTGTTTGATAACTTCAACGTTTCTTGTTTCCATCCTTCTAAGTAGACAGAATTGAGCTTACAGTTTTGATTTATCCAATCTATAATGAGTTTTGAGTCTCCCAAAACAAGAATGTGATTTAAATTCCAGAAATTTGCAAGTGTAAGCGAAACCCATAAACCCAAGAGCTTAGCTTTGTTGTTAGTTTCGGCCCCACCATTTAGATACCAGTTTGTCGTCCTTGTCTGATGTGCTCTGAAAGTTCCTCCTGCCCCACAACAGAGGCCATTGGAAAGTGCGGCACCATCAAAACAAGCAAGTATAGTGCCATCCGTCAACTGGTAATCACAATCTTTGTACTGGAGCATCTTTTGAGAGGTCGGCTGCCATTTGAAATTGGAAAGAATTTTGTGGAGAACCGCTTGGCAGGAAGGAGGCCGCCCCTCAAATATAACTTGATTCCTCTCTATCCAGATCCACCAGCAAGTTATGGCCGCCAAGGAGATTGGAGTCGATTTGTTTAAAAGCCAAGCAGCAAAACACTCGGAGACGGAGTCACCCTTCCAGATAAATGAAAGAGACAAAAACTATAACAAGCACTTCCAAACATACACAGTGAAGTCACAATGAATCAGTAGGTGATTTAAATCTTCTGTGGCAAAAGTGCACAGGGGGCAGCGGCCAGGGCCCTGCCAGCCTCTTTTTTGGAGCGCCTCCCAAGTGAGTGGTCTGTCTTTAATACAAAGCCAAATATTTTTTTTTATCTTTAATGGAATGGCCCAATTCCAAATAGAAAAAAACCATGGGATCTCTTCATTACTGTCAACAGTTTGAAGGAGAGACGCATAGGCATTGTTGACAGTCAAGACACCTGATCCATCACCCCCGGCCCACAATAACTTGTCGGGAAGATCAATGAGCGAGACTCCGACCGCTTTCAATGCAGTTGTGTAGGAAGCCCACTCCCTTGCAATCGGTGAAGGAAGCTGAAGATCGCTGCTAGAACACCAACAGTTCCGGATAAATCCATAGTTTGAAATCACTTTAACCTGAGCTAGACAATTGAGGCCTTGAAGAGTGAGCTGTGACCTGAGCGAGGGCGAGAGGATGGAGAGGTTCTCCAGCCCTAGAATCTTATCCCTTTCGAGTCGGATCTCGGTTCCAGTACCAGGCTTCCATCGAAGCCAGTGAAGAACCATTGGGGAGGCGGAAATCAAACCCTTCAAAAAGGGGGAAGCCCGTTTCAGCTCAAAAGAGGGCCTTCTCAACCAATGTAGGAGAGGAAGGGAGCCAAGGTACTTATCCAAAATGACAATATACCAAATGTTGCTATGGGTAATCCCTCTCCAGAAAGAGCATGCCAAGAGCGTCGAGTTGAAAAAGGACAGATTCTTTAACCCCTAGCCTCCTGCCTTCCGGGGTCTGAATAGGGACTGCCACTTGCAGAGGTGAAAGCGATGTTTGTCAACGCGATCATTCCAAAGAAATCTGCAAGAAAGCCTACGAAATAAAGTAATAACTTTATTAGGGATACGCTCAAGAGTCATCCAGTAGACAGCCAGCCCCTCAAGCACTGATTTGACTAAGATGTAACACCCTCCGAGAGACAGCCACTTGTTGCACCAAAAATTTATCTTTCTTTCGAAAATTGCCACGAGCCAGCTCCAATCAGCCGGGGTAGAGGCTCTCGGTTTCAGCCTATAACCCAGGTAGCAGAAGCCCTCTTTCAAATCAATGAACGTAAAAGGGATGGATCCTTTGAGAAGCAAGAGATCAGCCTCAGAAACTCCCCAGTAGTGGACCGAGGATTTTGATGGGTTGATGGGCAGACCCGTTGCTGTGCAGAAAACATTTAAAATGTCCAGAATAACTAGCCATTCTGACAGCTCGGCTTTTTCCATAAGGAGAATATCATTGACGAACATGAGATGAAAAATCTTGATGAATCTAGAAACCTTTAAACCCGAGATCTTGTGTTCGGCGATAGATTTTGAAATGAGAAGGCTGAGACTTTCCATAACAAGAATGAAGAGGTAAGGGGAAAGTGGGCATCCCTGTCGGAGCCCCCTTTCACTGTTGAAGAAATTAGTCGCCTCCCCGTTGATCAGCACCGCAAAATTTGCACTTGTAACGCAAGCCATAATCCACTCAGTGAACTTGACACCAAAACCCGCAGCATGTAGGATAAGTCTCAAGAAAGCCCAGTCGATACAATCAAAGGCCTTTTTGAGATCAATTTTCATGATTAAGGCCTTTAAATTTTTCTTCTTTATAGAGTGCATACACTCATGAGCCGTAGCTATGGCATCTTGTATCCTCCTTCCTTTTAGAAACCCGAGTTGTTCATCTGAAAGGCTTCTTTCCAGAATTGGTTTCATGCGATTTGCGATGACTTTTGATACCAATTTGTAAATAAGATTACATAGGGAAATATGTCTGTAGTCATGAAAGGAGACAACATTGTTTTCTTTGGGGATCAAAACCAGAAAAGTGAAGTTAATGTTTCTGAAGATCTTGCCTTTGGTGAGAATGTCTTCAACCATCAGAAGGAGGTCCGGTCCAACGAGCTCAAAGAAGTGGGAAAAGAACTCAGTCGTCCAGCCGTCGGGCCCCGAACTTCTCTCCTTGTTGAAGTGTAACATGATAAGCTTTAGCTCCGAGAGGGTGACAGGCTTGAAAAGTTCGGATGCTTCAATTTCTGAAACCAATCTTGGATAGAGGTTGGCTGTAGTAACTGTTTCATGAAGAAGTTGCGTACCGTTTGCTTTGAAGAGCTATTTGAAATAAGAGATCGCCTCAGTCTTGATATTCTCTTGGCCCTTGCGCGTCTCATCAGCATCATTTTGGATAGACCAAATATGTTTTTTGTTTTTGTTGAAACTTGCTAGGTTGTGAAAAAGTTTTGTGTTGGAATCACCCCATTTGAGCCAGGTCGCTCGGCTGCGGAGTCTCCATGTCTTTTCCTCTTCTTTCAAAATGTAGTCTCGGCGCTGCTCCAGCTCTTTTAAGGTAACGGAATTTTCAATGGACAGGGCAGCAGCTGATGATATATGTAAGAGCTTTTTAATCTCCGAATCAAGATTGTTTGGTAGAGACTGCTCCGATTTCTTCTTAAGTATGCTCCAGGACTTAGAGCGGGCTTTTAACTCCTTTAGCTTCCAATGAAGGCGCAGCTGCGGATTACCTTCAAGTAAAAAACGAGAGTCTGTCCAGATCAAATGTACTAGCTCAGAATAGTCGACCGATTCTAACCAGTGTTGATTGAACTTAAAGGGGCAAGCAATAAACTGTAGCGGACTGTTGAATTTTAATAGGATGGGGGCATGATCAGAGTAAAAAGGGTACTCCACCCACGAAATTGGAAGTGCTGCGGATGTCAAGAAATTTCTGGAGACTAAGAAGCGATCTAATCTTCTGGAAATGGCCTCGTCCCCGGAGCGCCCATTACGCCAAGTGGGTACAATACAGTTCGGTAAAACATCAACAAGGTTTAAAGAAGAGAAGAGGTCTCTGTAGAAATCACCTCCTGTAGCGTTCAATGGAATACCTCCCCAGTGCTCATCTACTGTGAGCGTGATGTTTAAATCCCCTCCAAGGATGAGGTTGGGGATGTTGAGTAATCCACTCGCAGCCAGGCGCGTCCAGAATTGTAACCTATCCAAACAGGGGCTGTACACGTTTAGGATCACTATCTCCTGATTGGTAGCAAGACATCGACCCATCAGTAGGATTCCTCCACAAGTAAGGAAGGGAGCCAAGTCAAATAAAGTCGGATCCCATGCCACCAACAACCTGCCAGAGTTGCTGATGGAGCTAACAGCGACCGAGACCCAAGAAGAGAAGAATGAGTGTACAAAAGCTCTGGAAGTGTGATCAGGTGAGAGAGTCTCTTGCAGGAGAATGATGTTAGGTTTGGTTTTATCTAGCAGAGTTCGAAAGGAGGCCTTCTTCAGTAGTCCTCCGGTGCCACGCACATTAAAGGAGAGCACAATCATTTGGAACGCGCGAAATCCTTCAACGCTCTTATGGGGGCCTTATCATAAGGAGTAGGATCAGTAGAAGCCGAATGTTGGGGGCCTTGCAATTTTTTTTTTTTTCTAGAACTTCTGGTTTGTAGAGGGGATAACTCTACACCCAATCCACGCGACCATGCGAAGAACTTTTGCTCTTTTGTTGTTTGTTGTGATGAAGATGCTCCCTCCACTGATGGGACTGTTAAGAGTTCATTCCCCCTGTAGGTTCGGAGCTAAGTAGTGGAGTCCGGCAAGAAAGAGAGAGGGGTCGCAGGCCTCATAGCAGACATCAGTGAATCCTCATTTTCTAACGGCTGACTATAGCCCGGAAGAAAATCTGGAGAGTCTGTCGGTCCATCAATAGGAGTAGGTGTGCTGGGTTGTCCACTCGAATGTTCTGGGAGGGGAGGTTGCAGAGGAGGTGGGTGGATAGAAGGGGGTAAGGGATCGGAGGCTGGTCGAGAAGGGGAGCCGAGCGTATTGCACAGTGTGAGGGATGGTTGTATACTCCCTAAGACGGGATCAGGGGAAGTAAGATGAGGAGCAGAGAGCCAAAGGGATCGATTGATGGACTCCCTTTCAAGAGAAGATAGTGAGTTGAAGAGAGATGGGCATAGTTGAAAGAGTTTTGTCGTCAATGGTTCAGGGTGTCCAGGTAAGGGAGGGGAAGGGGGGTCCAAGGGAGAAGTTGAGGGCTCGAGCGAGGGGTCTGTAACCATATAGTCCGGAGGGTTTAAGTGCAGGTCGGCTTCTTCTGAAGGGGGGGACCAGGACTTACCTGGACAGTTTCGGCGGAGGTGTCCAGTTGCTCGGCAGTTGTTGCAGCGGAAAGAAATGCCAAGGTAGTCCAGGGACTGGAGAGTCTTTCGGCCTCTCCAGACAATCTCCAGATTCTCAGGCAGACTAGCAGTGATGTCTATTTCAACCAGTACCCTGCCCATCTTCCTCGATGAGCCCGACAGATAATCTAAATCGAAAGAAATGAACTTTCCCAATGATTCTGCAATAGCTCTGATGGCTTCTTTATTCCAAAAATGGAGCGAAAGACCCGGGAGGAGCACCCATAAATGTCTATACTGAAAATAGTCTGTGTCTGGGTTGAAAGTCAGTCTCCAGCGCTTAATCATGAGGCTGCTTCCCCCAAAAACCCAAGTAAAGGATAATAGCAGAGTTGCATCTTCAGGGGTTCTGCAAAGGAATCCGAGCCAGCCTTTTTTTAGATACAAGACTTATGGACAATAGCCTAGGTGAGGAGCCCATTCAATCTTTAACCAGTCCTCGAGAGGAGGAGTGTTCAGTGATTTGTAGGAGATGCGGCCTACCAGTGTACAAAGAGACATTTTACAAAGATTATCCAATCCTACTCCATCTCCTAGAATCAATCTCTTTGTTTTTCTGTTAGATTTCCATGCCTTGCGACCATGTGAAGGCACTCGGTGGGTAGATAGAGGGATCCTAGGAATCTCAGTCTCAGAGGGAGTAGTGGAGTGTATTGGGAGGGTCCTGTCAGATAAAGGAGGAGGAGATCTCGGGAGGGGAGCACTTGTTTGGGTGGGCTGGTCTGACACAGCTGGAGCCGCAGAGGTAGAGACAGGGAATTTGGGAAAAGGCATGGGGGGGAGGGTCGGGTTCCTTCTTTCAAGGGAGTCCACATGCTCGAAAAATCCAACCTGCTTCCAAATAAGTTCATCAATTGGATTCAGAAGTGTGTTGGTCGTCGCTTCCATTTTAAAAAGAGTTGACTGGGGACCGCAAAAGGCCCACTGGATCCGCCAGGGAAGGGTAACGCCAGGTCAAGGAGAAGGTTGTTTTTGGCTCAGGTCGAGACTGTGGAGCTGTCCCTATCTGGACAAGAGGACAGATAGGAAGAAAATAGTGATCCTATCGGTGCCAAAGTAAACAGATACGAATACGGTAAAGAAAAGACAACTTACTCTCTGCGAGAAGAAGGAGGAGCACAATCAGAAAAAGGAGGACTATAGTGTGGTCAGGAGCTCGGTACAGGCTTAAGTTTTGCCTGAGGTCGCCAGCTCCAAATCCAGGGTAGCCTTGATACTTGGTTCTATGGCTGTCTGGCTCGCCATGGTTTGAAATTTCCCTCTATGCTTAGTTATTACTTGTGCACCAAGTCTTATCATACAATGAATATATTTGAGTTAGGAATTTAATAAATTCCTCTGTTTTCCTTTCATAATTTAAATTATGATGCTTTATACATTTGTAACCTTGTGGGTATACTTGTAATTCCATATGATATGTGTATGCAAGGGAGAGAACTGTCGTAGTAGCATTTTTTTGGTAATGTATTCTATCTACTGTGAATTCTACACTAACTTGAAAACAATGATGAGTCGAACTAATTGTTGGTCAAGATAAGTCCATAGATTGCTAAGTCAAAATGTGTGTAGGTCAAAGGATGAAACACATTGTTACTAAGATAAATTTGAGATCTAGAGATGAAGACACATCACAATTGTAAGTCTAATTCATGATATTATTGATTTGACTGATATCTTATGATCATCTTAGGGTCTCGACTACTAAAATTATGGAATTGAAACTACTTGTAAATTTGAATTTCAAAGTTGAAACTAAAAGTTTCAAAATTTACATGTGAAACTATATTAAAATTTTCACTGAAAGTGTTAAATAGTTTTGAATTGAACTTAAGCTAGACTAGATTGTTGTATGCATTATTCGAAGAAAAAAAATCAAAAGCTAGATTGTTGTATGCATTTAAATAGTTTTGAATTGAACTTAAGCTAGACTAGATTGTTGTATGCATTATTCGAAGAAAAAAAATCAAAAACTAGATTGTTGTATGCATTATTTGAAGAAAAAAAATCAAAAGGGAATGCTCGTGATTTTTGGGGGTTTTGTTTATTTTAAAGAATTTGAACAATTTCTTTTCCACATGCACAAAATGTTACATGTATAATAAAAAAAACTTATTCACAAAACAAAGCCAACACTGAACACTAAAGATAACTGAAACATGTATTATTACATGCATAATAAAGAAAAAACTTATTCACAAAACAAAACCAACACTGGACACTAAAGTTAAGTGAAACATGTATTCACAAAACAAAACCAACAATGAACACTAAAGTTAAGTGAAACGTGTATTTGGAATAATTTGGTAAGCAACATGAAAGCTCAAGTTTTGAGAGGATTTTAACCACTATAAAATGGAAATATTTCCAATTTTGAGGAGCTTAAAACTATACAATTAGTTTTGTTAGTTTATGAAAGAAAATGATAATGTAGTTGAAGTTAAATGAGGTTGTAAAAACCAAACTAATAATGATAAAGTTAAAATGTCTATCATATTGAATTCAAAACTATAAGATTTTTTCTCCAATCAAACCAAATATGAAAGAAAAAATTTAAGAAATGAAATGAAATCAAAATTTTGACATATAGTAGCTAACCTACCAATTTGAACAACTTAACCAAAAAGATGGAAACAAAGTATATTTAAGGTTATCCCTTAAAGGGGTTAAAAAATGATTGGATGGATCACTGATTTAGAAGTTTTCTATATACATAATATTGATAAGACATCAAAATTTGACCATGAAAAAGTTTTTAAAAATATCAAAATGTCTAAAAACTACACATACAACTCATTCAGTTAACGAGATAGTGATAAGAACTAAAGACGCAAGCAAAAACTATCCAAATAGATAATAATAACACATGAATTATAGTTATTGAGGACAAAAGAGTGCAACTAAATTAATTCCATCTACTTTGGACCTTATTTTTTTGGTATTGTTAGGTCTGAGCTTTGTTAGGGCTTCAACATGGTGTAAGCATTGTGTTTTTTTGTCCTTTCATTGTATTAACCTTAGTATTTTCATATTAGGTGTTGGATCAATTATGCTAGCATGTCATAGCCTTCACCATAAAGCATTAGGGGAGCCTAATATGGAAAACCCATTACCTAAAAATGTTGTTGTGATGGTACCTCCAAAGGTGCCCTAGAAAATTTCTTCTGAAGGTTTATGTTAGGTAATTCTAGTTTCGGCCATAATGAAATTCCATCTGATATCTTGTGAATGATATATTTTTATTTGTAACACCTTTAAGGAGGAAACCCTTTTAGGATATTTTGTTGGGCATGTCTTGCCTAAACTGGATATTCATTGTTGGCAAGGGAGGTATAAGAGCCACATTGTTAGTGTTGTTTACATACCCATATCTTGACCAAGGGATTTATTGTTTCAATTTGTTCAATGATCTGCTAAGAAGGCCCATGTCTTATAATTCCTCAAGAGGGCATGCAGATCTACAAAATTCTCTAGTTTTCTTTTCCCTGTGACTTGAAGGTTGTTTGTTGACAAGGAAACCAAGTTATTAGGCCTTTTGCAGGTAGATTTACTAAGTATCCCTATGTAATTATAGTCATTCCTAGAAATTATTTTGGCCCTAGTAAGAGGGTTCATCTTCCATGTGTTAGGATATTTAGACATTTAGGAGTTAGTTAAGATCTAATTGGTCTAATGTGTCGCTAGGTAAAAGTGTGTTTCTTTAGTATGCATTTTTAGTTAGGAAATTTGACGGTCATGATATGTTCTTGACATAGAGTGATATGACGGTTCATATTCTCCTCGATCTTAACGACCATTGATCCATCGCTTAACCCCTGATTGGTCCATGATCTCTATTTAAAGAGAATGAATGGTCATTTGCCAATGATCAATTGTGAAAAACTCTCTTGTGAAATATCTCTATAATATTTTTCTTTTGCATTGATAAACTTCTCCAAGTGGATGCGTTGGTTGGGGCCTTGGATGTTTCCTTGTAGGGGTTTTACCACGTCAAAATATCGATGTGTTGATATTTGATCTAATTGTGTGAGTGGTTACTGAAGGTGTTCATCCTCTGTTGGAATACCTGTGTTGTCGAACATAGTATCAGAGCATGTTTGAATACCCGCTCATGTTGTAGATCGAGATCGTGAAGTTGAGTTGCCTCATCTCCATTTTCTGCCATTTTCGTACATTTATGGGCTGAGAGGACTATTCCATTGCATCCAGAGCACTTTTTTTATTCAAGAACACTTTTATTTTCACTCAAAAAAGTTTATGTTTGCCCAAGATACAACCATTTTAGCTAGATCCAGAGGTATAAAGCCTAAATACACCCTTTTTAATTTTTTTGCAGAGTATTACTTCGGTTTATGTTTTTTGTTTCCGGGTTGCTACTCTTTTAGATCTGCGTATGATATTTTCCTTGTGCCCTTTGCGATCTCTGAGAATTAGAAATAGATAGGAAAATGTGCATTTTTTCGGGTAAGCTAATCGAGATCTAACCCTTGTTGTCATCGAGAAGCGAAAAAATTGTCTTGTGTGAAAATAGTTTTTTTTTAGCACACGCTCCAACGACAACAACAACAACAACAACAACAAATCTCCTTCTAAACAATACAATATGTTTTGGTAACCCATTTGGTTAAAAGTTTCCTTATTAAGTAAGAGGTCTTGAGTTCAAGTCTCTCTTTTTGTTACTTTTTTTGAAAAAGTTCATGCTCCATTGTAAAGTGTATTTCACTTCAAGTATAAAAGTGAATCACTATAAATAGCTTTAATATTTTGTTTTAGAGTTATTTATTTTGCATGCAACTTTTCTTTTATAAAGTAAATTCATTATAAAATTGATCCCCACTTCGTTTTATAAAAGTGATTCACTTCATAAAACAACTTACACCATCACATGGTCCTTTGGTTACCATTTATGTTTTTTTTTAAAAGGGCATAATTTTCACATCCGAAGTCCGTTTTCAGTGCTGTTTTTTTAAAACCGCCTAATTTTTCGAGATCTTTCCATCCAGATCATCAGTTTCAGTTTTTAAACCCATATTATATACATATTTAATATGGATTCTTCAAGTTATCTTTTGCTTACCAACACCAATTACTTCCAATGGAAATCCCATATGGAGGATTTATTAAGAAGTAAAGGCTTGTATCTGATTACCTTGGGAAATGAAACCAAACCTACTGATGCTGATAAGAAATTAAAATGGGATAATAGGAATGACGAAACACGTGGACTAATCAGAATGCCCATCTCTCCTGATTTAAGGTTCCACCTTCAACAAATTGATAAATCCAAAGAATCTTGGGAAAATATTGAATTTGTGTTTGGTAAACCCAATATTATTTGAGCACAAAAGTCAGAAAATCATGTACCAACTTTAAGTCTAAGTGATTTTTCTTGCATTGAAGACTATCTATGTAAGTTTAAAACACTTAGAATTTTATGTGAAGAATGTAAGATAAAGATGGATGAATATCGTTGCATCTATCTTATTCTTTCTAAGATAGGTAGTGCATATTCTGTGTTTGTATCTACCTTTTATGCCATGAAAGAGACTCTAGGGACAACTTATCAAAAACCCACTCTTGAGTCCTTTTATGATGCTTTGATTAGAGAGCAAGATAAACTTGTACAACTTGGAGTGATCAACACTATAGGTACCTCCAACAAAACCTTAGTCGTCTATCAACAAGATAAACCCAAGAATCCCAAGAAGCAACATCCTAGCCACAACAACAAGCAACATAAGGGTCCCAAACCCACTCGGACAACTTCCGCTTCTAATGGTGACAAAAGAGAAAAATATTAAAATACGAAGACTTGTAGACATTGTAACTTTTGTGATAAATATGGTCATGATGAGTCCAAATGTTTCAAGAAGATGGTAGCTTTAGAAACAACGATGAAGAAGCACAACATCAATATTGATTCTACTTTTTCTTCTTCTTCTCATGGACATGCACTTTCTGCTTCTGATTTCTCCTTCAATACAACTTCTACTTCTTCTTCTGATGAGTGGCTTATTGATTCTGGAGAATCTTATCATATGGCTAATGATAAAGACATATTTTTTGCTCTAAATGAATGTAACACCAAGAAAATATTTGTTGGTAATGATATATCTCTTAGTGTTGTAGTATCTGGAAAAATTCAAGTAGAAAATGGTCATTTCAATGATGTATTATGTGTTCCAAGTCTTTCTTGTAACCTTCTATCAGTATATCAAATCACTCATTCAGGTGAAGGTAAAATCATCGAGTTTTCACCTCTCCAAGTTGTAATCAAGGATCTAAAATATCCTAAGAAGTTCTTGCAACCAAAATTGCCGATGATATTACTGGGTTGTACAAGTTTGAAAACTTTGGGCCATAATATTTTTCATCAGTTTTTGTTTCTCATAGCGATGACTTGAGCAAACTTTGGCATGGGCGGTTTGGTCACCTTAACTATCGCTCATTGAAAAAAATATGTAATCAACAAATGGTGATTGGTCTTCCTCCTTTTTCATGCAGAGATGGTGTTTGTGCCAGTTTTGTTCTCAACAAACATCATCGAGAAAATTTTGACAAACGTGCCTCTTGGAATGTCTCGGGCCCTTTGCATCTTGTTCAGAGTGATTTGTGTGGTCCACTTTCTTCTCCATCTTTTTTTGGGTGCAAGTTTTCTTAACATTCATTGATTACTTTTCCAAACATACTTGGGTTTACTTCTTAAAACTTAAGAGAAAATTTTTCGACAAGTTTTTGTCCTACAAGGCCCTTATAGAAAAGCAATCTGGACATCAAATTCAAATGTTAAGAACATATAATGGAGACGGATATGCGAACAATAATTTTACAAGTTACTGCACTACACAGGGCATCCAAATGCAACACACTATTCCATATACACCACAACAAAATGGTGTTGCTGAGAGAAAGAACCACACATTAAAAGAAATGGCTAATTGTATGATCCAATCTAAGGGATTAAGTCTAAAGTATTGGGTGGAAACCATCAACTGTGAAAATTACATAGTAAATCACACTCCCACAAAGGCTCTTAAAAATCTAACACCGGAAGAATCTTGCACTAAAATTAAACCAAATGTAAGTCACTTTCGTGTATTTTTTAGTATAACATGGGCTCACATTCCTCATGAGAAAAGGAAAGCATTGTAGCCTAAAAGTGAGAAGTGTATATTTGTTGGTTATTCTGAAGATGTCAAAGGTTATAGACTTCTTCAATCACATTGTAGTGAATTTTTTATTAGAAGAGATGTTAAATTTGATGAAAATATCTTGGCCTGCGAGCCTAATTCGACGTTTGTGCCTTATTTGGACTACGAGCCTAATTTGACGTTTGTGCCTTCTTCAACTCGCGAGTCATATTCAACGTTTGTGCCTTCTTCTGTTCTGGTTTCTTCTTTAGATGATGACAGTGAGAATGGAAATCCACCTCCGCCTGCTCACCTTCCTCTAGATGATTCCTTTGAACCTAAACCAACACAAGCTCCAACTCCACCACTTCCTAGATGGGTCTGTTCAACATGAGAAGTAGTTGGTGATCTTGTCAGTGATCCTTTAGATCAATATCAAACATGTTCACATTTCCAACGAGCCTCCTCTCCTTTGGCTCAAGTTTTAGAGACTCATGATCCAGAGAAATTTGCAGAAGCTTCATGTCATCTAGATTGGGATACAACAATGAATGAAGAGCATTGTTCTTTAATGAAAAACAATAATTGGGATCTTGTACCTCTTCCAAAAGGAAGAAAACTTGTCAGATGTGAATGGGTCTACAGAACTAAGTATATATCAGACGGAATTGTTGAAAGAACAATTCTCAGTTAGTTGCCAAAGGATTTTCCCAAGTTTAAGGAATTGACTATAATGAGACCTTTTCCCCTGTAGCCAAAATGAATTATATCCGAATTGTTCTTTCCCTTGCTGCCTCACATAAATGGGAGGTTCATCAGATGGATGTTAAATCCGCCTTCTTGCATGGATATTTGCAAGAAGAATCTACATGGAACAACCTCTTGTCTATTTCCAGAATGACTCTATCCTTGTTTGTCACCTTAATAAATCTATTTATGGTCTTAAGCAAGCTCCCTGACCTTGGTATGCCAAAATGGACAACTTTCTTATTACCACTATTTTCTCTAGATGCCATTCTAATCCTAATGTCTATAACAAGAAAGTAGGAATACATCTCATAATCCTTGTCCTTTATGTCGATGACCTTATCCTTACTGGTAGTGATTCAAAACTTTTAAACCATGTGAAATCTAGCCTTAAGAAGAAATTTGAAATGTCAGACTTAGGATTCTTTCACTATTTCCTTGGCCTCCAACTTTTTCAAATGAATGAAGGAATTTTTATTTCTCAATATAAGTATGCATGTGGCCTTCTTAATCTCTTTCACATGGACGATTGTAAACCAACCCCTTCTCCATTCCAATCTGGAGTTAAGCTTTCTTCCACCTGTACTTCTCTTGAATTTGATGCCACCTTATACCATTAGTTAGTTGGTAGCCTCTTATACTTGACTCATACCCGTCCCGATATTTCCTTTGTTGTTGGTCTTGTTTCCTGGTATATGAAAACAACACATGAAAGCCATTGGAAGGCATCTAAAAGGATACTTCACTATGCCCGTTGTATAGTTCAGTTCGGGATACATTATAGTTCAGGGGGGACTCCTTTATTGGTTGGTTTCACTGATCCAGATTGGGCTGGTGACCCTATTGATCGGAAGTCTACTGCAGGTTATGTTTTCAACCTTGGTTTAGGACCTGTCACTTGGGCCTGTAAGAAACAACAGGCTCTTGCACTTTCTTCAGTAGAAGTAAAGTACTGAGCAATGGTAAATGAAAGTCATGACGCCTTATGGATTCAACTGATTCTTTTAGAGTTTGGATTCTAGCACCAACATCTAACCATCCTTTGGTGCGACAATCAGAGTGTCATCAAGCTTGCCAAAGAACCAGCTCAACATTAGAATAGAAAACACATCGAGCTATTGGTCCATCTATTTAAAGAGCATGGAGGGTCATTTGCTGATGATCGATTGTGAGGAAGTCTTTTGTAAAATCTCTCTGTAATATTTTTATTTTTCATTAATAAACTGCTCCAAGTGGTTGTGTTGGTTGGGGCCATGGATGTTTCCCCGTAGGGGTTTTACCATGTCAAAAAATCGATGTGTTGATATTTGATCTAGTTGTGTGAGTGGATACAGAAGCTGTTCGTCCTTTGTTGGACTACCTGTGTTGTCGAACACCACAAACTTGACTGAATCTTCAACACTTGGGCCTAGCACAAGGTGTCACTTAAGGTCAATCTATGGAAAGACATTAAAGAGTCCATGCTCATAAGGTTTAGGTTAAAGATGATTCATTATCTTGTTAGGTACATTAATCTAACATTTTTTTATTAATGTTAAAGTCTAGACCACTATATCTAATTCTTCCCATTCATGAACCAGATGTATATTTAGGTGGCCCTAGCAAAGCAAACCCAAGGAGCTAAAAATCCCCCCTAGGATAACAATGACACATAGGAAGTTTGTATCCAAGTGGTGCATAAGCATAAAAGTAATGAGCTATAGAAGGAACTAGCCTAAAATGGTAAGACACTAGTCGACCCCTTTAGGCATTATGCTACTTCGACGAAGAAGTAGTTGATTCAACAAGTCTCCATAATATCTCAACAAGGTTGGGGAATTTGCAGGTTTTTTTCTCCTCTATCATTTCTTAACTCTTGGATGAAGGAACCAATTAATTTATTTCATAACTGGCCATAATATATCACTTTGGATGCATGATTTGTCCCTTGTAAACCTATTGTAATCCCAAACTCTTTTAGTGCTATTAATGGCATGAAAGATAATAAAGAGGAGATGCATGGAATAGTTTGTTCCCAATAAAAGTTTCTTTGTGGAATGTCCAAGGTTTGAGTGAACCTGGAAAAAATATATATAGTCCATCAAAACTTATCTTCGATAGGTAGGATTCCATGCCTTATCTGTTTATAAGAAGTCCAAATTACTAAGTTTTTTCTTTGTACAACCTTATATTTTATTTGGCCAAATTTTAAGAGTGTGTACTCAAATTACTTTGATGGGAAAAGTGGATTTGCTACCCTGATATCCCCTCAACTTTCTCATGTAATTATTGATTGTTTCTCTAACCCTACGCGAAGTATTTTTTTAAGATTTTGTTGAATCTTGGTGCACATATTTTTTTAAGATGGCACGATCACTCCATCTAATCATCAACCCATTTGGTTTATGATTTCTTTGGGAGCTCAACAAATGAATATGGATATAATGCGTTGTATCATTAATTTTTCTCATTTGTAATGCTTTGGATGTATTGCATGTATTATAACTATTTATAACCTTATGCCTTGACATTGCGGGGAATATGGATGGATGGAATATGATATTACACGTAACTATTACCTTTTTATGACAATATCCATGATATATTGTGACCATTTGGTGCAACTAAAATAAAAATGCTCATTAATACTTTGAGGATTTGTCTAAGGCCTTCCAACTTGATCTCTTTTATAAAGACAAACAAGCATGGGTAAGCACTCCTTGTCCTATGCTAATATTGAAATAAATTTGTATATTGGGAGGAACTCATCTTTGCACTTGACTGCATTGGATTAGGAAGGGGATACACCAACTAAGGTCTTTTTAAAATATTTTTAAAATAAGAAGTTGGTGATACAATGGATGCTCTTAATATAGTGAATGACTAGGTAATTAACTAAGAGTTGAGTACGAATTTGTATCCCATTATTGAATGGTATTTCAATCCCATGCCCTTATGGAAGAATGGGAGGCAATAATGCAATGTCTCCTTGATGGTGTCCTGATTAAGGTTTAGATGAATAAAATGAGGTTTATTGTCAATCCCTCTCCTTGGTTGACTTAACATATATCTTATTCACCTAATCTATGTGGATTCCCATGTGAGTTTTACAAGGATGCATTGGATTTTATCGAGCTTGACTCACTTTACATATATAAATAATCCCTCATGAAGAAAACTCTAGGTATGAAAATTAACCAGGTCTTCGTCATTTTTATTCTTGGGGAGGGAGAGTGGGGTTAATTTGATTACAAGCTAGAAACCAATCACACTTCTCAATATCTCCTACAATATTTTGGCAAAATTATTAGCCCTTCATCTCAAGCAAATTCTTCCTAAGGTTGTTAGGCAATAAAAAACAAAATTCTTTTAAGGCAAATTTGTATTTTGGATAATATAATATAATTGTGTGGGATAGTATGGAGTGGGATCATGCTTCAAGCTTAGGTTGTCTCTTCATTAAGATTGATTTTGAGAAGTCCTATCATAGAGGTTAGTGTCCATTCATCATTGGATGCTAAAAGAATTTGAATCTAGCTCCTCCTTCATGGTGCTATGGAGATCTTCTTTGCATGAGCTATACTTTCTTCTCTATTAATAGATTTAAGTTTGAGAAATCTTGGTGATGAGAAGAAATCCATTAGGCTATAGACATATCATTTTTTTCTAAGCATGGAGAAAGAATGTCTGGATTATTTGGATGACCCATTGGAGGGTCAACAAATTTGGACAAACCCACCTTTCATCCCACCTGGTAACTCGTTAGACTCACGAAGGATGTTTCACCTGGGGTTGCACCCTTTGAAAAAGGAAATAATGGATATACTTGGTGAACTGGCTCATGCAATGTATAACTAGGGTTCCAAGGTGGAGAATCAGACAAAGGAAGTGTTGATGGGATTAGTTGACGATTCTCCCGAGGCTCTTCGATTAAAGGTTGGTATATTGCCCACGAAGAATGTTGCAATAAATGTCATAGATATTGAGCAGTTAAACCCTAGTATAGACAAGGACATGGATTTAACTTGACTACATTATGACCTTGGTATCATTATTCCTTCTATTTATTCTTGCATAGACTTTGAACTTCCTTACTATAGCTCAGGTGGAATAAACAAAGTTAAAATGAAGGTATGGTTTATTGGAGAATTTTAAGAACTTAAACATCTGAGTGGCTCCACAACTGCTAATGCAGGGATTTTAGGGTCATAACTTCTATAAGGTGAGAGGAAATATAAAATATA
Organism: Picea engelmannii; assembly: GCA_009831015.1. Taxonomy (NCBI): domain Eukaryota; kingdom Viridiplantae; phylum Streptophyta; class Pinopsida; order Pinales; family Pinaceae; genus Picea; species Picea engelmannii. The sequence goes on along the minus strand of ML781953.1, from coordinate 106,474 downwards.
CAAGAGTCTTTAAAAATAATAGGACCTTGTCATCCTGGGCGTGAAGACTAGGCTTAATAATATCACAAAATCTGAAGAATTGGCACTTGTAGGTCAATTTCTTGGTAGAAGGATGAGCAATGAATGTTTAAAGGACTGGGCCAAATCCAATTTAAATACCATGATAGGATACACTCCACATATCATGACTCTGGAAAAGGATTGGTTGGTATGGATATTTATAACTATGGTAGAGGTTGATAAATTCCTTCATAAACATTGGAAGTGGGGTTCACAAACTCTTTTTTTTTTTTTACATAACATGTCAACTTCGATGCACGGTCTGCTCAAGTGGATATCCTCCTAGTATGAGTTAGAATTATGGGAATCCCATTGGTCTTGTGGCCAACTAAAGTGTTTGAGGTAATAAGGAATTCTCTTAGCATATAATATGAAGCATATTTCTCTTTCCATGACACACGGTATTTTGGTATGGCCCGGATTGATGTGGGTTTGGAGGCTAGAAAAGGACTAGTGGAGACTATGGTCATTAAAAGAGGATTATGATTTTTCAATTTAACTCTAGATTACGAAGGTATACCCTTCAAGTGTGGACATTCCCATAGTTATGGGCACTTGGAAACTGATTGTAATGATCCAACTCAGAGGAATATTTGGGCTCAAAGGAAGTATATGAAAGTTTTGGGGGAGGAATTGATTGGAACATTCCACATTCCAAGATGGAACATGGAATTGGGGAACAAGGTGTCCACTGGTTTTCCTTGGGATACTCCTTTGGAATCACACCATTAGTATTTTATAACATGCCAACATAAGGAACCAAATTTGGATTCAATTAGCGATAATAAGGATTGCTTGCCACATTTGGGTAAATCCTTGCAATCTATTTCTCCAAATAAAAGAAAATCCTTTGAAAATTTACATTTTGGGACTTGGTGTTTAGAGATAGAATAAAAAGGTATGGAATCATTGAGTGAGTTTATGTCCAATCTCTCCAATATTAAAAACCATAATCTCCCAACCCTCATACCTATTCCTGGGATTGAAAATCCATTTACAAATGAAAATTCCTAAGTAGTGGCATTTGAAAATACAAGTTTTGATACAGAAGCCCAGGAGAATATTTGAGATAAAAATACATTGGGGTCCTCAAAATCTAATATTAGACATAGGAGCAAAGGTACCCTTGAAATCCTTGGGAAGGTGGTAGAGGAGCTCGACTTCCTTGAAGAGAAAGGTCAAAAATAAAATCAAATAGGAAGGAAGTCATACATCTCCTTGGCTAAAAAAAAGCATCTTCAAAAATCAAATGTGTAAAAAAATTATCCTTTATAAGTGCTCTTAGAGAAAATCATGGGGGATTCACCTTGTTGACCAATATCTTATCGCGTTCATTCATAAAGGTTTTTTTTAATTGTGAAAAATAGAGTCAATATATTGTAGGTATTGGGGGGTATAAAAAGGGGTATATAGTAAAAATAAGGGTTTCTTTTATTTGAAAGATGTATTAGGAGGGGGGCTAAAAAAAGGATTTTTGGAGGTATTTATCAATATCTAGTGAAATTAGGGGTATTCTTCAATATCCCATGAAGGTAGGTTCTATGTCACAGGTTCACTAAGTGAAGACCCCATGGAGAAAATGGTCCTTGTGAGGGTCTGAAATGATTTTATTAACCCTAAATTACCAAGGATTGGCCAATCCCTAAAAAAATTGGCTATAAAGGTTAATAGAGACTATAAAAACTTGTATTATCTCGCTACAAGCAATAATGACCAATCAAGAGAAAATAACTAAGGAACTTTCAATAATGTTTGGTGGTGATAATTCAGTTTTATAGATTCTATTGGGAGATCAACAAGGAACATTACTATGTGGCATAAATGTTCCTATACTCTTACTAATTCATGGGATTTTCCAACAGGTCTAGGGACTTCCCTTTTTCTCTATAGATATGGGGAAAGAGATCACTATCTTGAATGTGTATGAACCTTACATGGATAGGATGGAGTACTAGGATAAGTTCTCCGAAATGGAATGCATTCAGCATGGATTAGTTGTGGTGGGGGGGGACTTAAATTTTCTTTGGGAGCCTCATAAGTATGGGGACTAATAACACAAGTGGATTGTATTTTAGGTTACTTTATAAGAAAAATGGAAGAAGTTGGCTTTCTATATATTGAACAAGCTAATCCGACTCCCACATGGAAGAACAAGAGAATTGAAGAAGCTAGAATTGCTAAGAGGATTGATCGATTCTTAATCTCTAAAGGGTTCCTTGATGAAGTCATTTGGATAAAATAATCGGTCACCTCATGAGAGGAGTTTGACCATAATCCAGTAGTTTTGTGAGTATCACCTACATAAGAGAAACCTACTAGCCCCTTTAAACCATATCCAAAATGGTTGAAGGTGGAGGAGTTTGTAAATAAGCTCAAAGATGGATGGAAACCCTATGACGAATACTTAAGAGAATATGCATATATTCAATTTAACCAAAATATGAAAGAACTAAAGAAGATGGTTTCTCAATGGGAAATAGATAAATAAACAAAAAGATGATATGACTATTAAAGAAGTGGAGGAAGCCTTGGAAGTACTTTACAATAGTGATGGGTTTGGTTATTTAAATGAAGACCATAAATTGAAGGTAAAGATCCTAGAAAATAAAAAGAGGAACATACTAATGGAAAAAGAGAAAGAATGGAGGCTCAAGAGCAAGGATTTATCTTTACAAGAAGGGGATGAGAATAACAATATTTTTCATAGATATGCAAATTGCAAGAAAAACATAAACTTAGTTTGAAAAATTGACAAAGGAGATGTTAGATGGTAAAAACAGTTCAAGAATATTATAGCTGGAGGAGTAAATTACTTCTCAACCCTTTTCAAAGATGACTACGAGCTACACTTTTTGAGGCAATAAGGCTATCAAACTTCTTCCGTAGCTTTTTCAATCATGAGGATAATCAAGATCTGATGTGTAACATTCCCTAGATTGATCTAGGTTCATTACATGTGGAATACACATAAAAATAAAAAATTTGTGCTAACATATCCTGTAGCTTACCATCTACAAGAAAACAAACAAATTTAACCATTTTTCAATACCATTAATTAACGACATTTACAAAATTCTAAATAAACATTAATGTAGACAAAAAAGTGATCATAGAAATATATAAATCATTCTCATACACAGAGTTAATTCAAAACAATTAAAACTCATAATGCAACACATAAAACATATAAAACACTTATGTTTCTAAACAATTATGCAATTAGCTGCTTGGGATGGACGTTCCACACAAACATAGACTTGATGTTCCATATCTTAATAGAAATTCACCTCCAATATGGGATTAGCAATCTAAAAACTAGGGAGTCTCTCACTGTCCACTCACATCTCAGATAATCCCACAACCCACTAGTATTCTCCTACGACTATCCCAAAATTCCTCCAATTCTCTTCCTATCGACCTTCCCAACCCAAGGAATTTAACCCTTCACTACTTTCAGTCCCTTGGGTGTCCCATTTATTTATCAGGGTCTCTCTGGTTATTTCTAGAATGTTGAAAGGTGTTTTATCAAAATAAATATCTGGAGAGCAGTTTGGGTTTTTAGAGTGAAGTCAAATCCACTAGACAATTGGGATAGGGTAGGAAATCCTTCATTCAACTAAATTCTAGAACCAAAGATCGATGGTAATTAAAGTATACCTTTCCAAATCATATGATAGGGTAAGTTGGATTTACCTTAGACTTATTCTTATACTCTTGTCTTTCTATCATTAGTTTGTTGTTTCGATGACGAGTTGCATTACTTCAATATCTATTGCTATCTTAATCAATGGGGAAACATATCCTTTATTCAAGCTAGGAATATCTCTTAGATAGGGGTGCCCCTTATCCCCTCTCCTTTTCATTTTAATTTCTAATAGGTTGAGTAGGTTAATAANGGGGGGGAGTGAATCAATATGAGCACTTTTAACCACTTTCAATCAAAATATATAAAATTCAACTTTATCAACAATATATCATTTATGATTGCATTCAATATATCATGAGCATATAACCATAAGCAGTGCAATTCAACAATATCACATCAAATACATAGTACACTAGAATTTGTGTGGAAACCCAAATGGGAGAAAACCACATAATTCTTTATTATATATATATATCAAGAATACATTCATAGGAAGCACTGACTTCCAAATTCTCCAACACCAAGTGGAAGGAGGCACCAACCCCTTTATTTACAGGCATGAACCTAAAGGAAGCTACAACTCCCTAAATTCTCCAACTACAACTATAAAGAGGCTCCAACCCTCTAGTTTACAAGCTCCAACCTAAAGGAAGATCCAACTCCCTGTATTCTCTGGCTCCATGCAGAAGGAGGATACGACCCCCGTGATTTACATGATCCAACCTGAAGGAAGATATGACTCCTTTAATTCTCCGGCTCTAACTGGAAGGAGGATACAACCCCCTTTCCCTACCCTATCTCGCCGCCTTGAAATATAAGTGTAGACTAAAACTGTCACTACCACTGATCAATCTATAAATGCCATTGTCATCAACCAACCTGTCATTGTCACTATCACATCATCTTGTGAATACCACTTTCACATCAACCAATCACTGTCACTTTGTCACATCAACATGTGCCTGATCATCAACTAATCATCCAACCTGTCACTGTCCCTACCAATGTCATTGCCATTGTCATTGTCATTGATATACCATCATCAACCAACTATAACCATATCCACTCACATGGATACCAATACCATCACCATAGCATGCACATCAACCATGTTCCAGAACCTATACCATACCATGTACATCAACTTGTATCAACCATGCATAAAATATGCATCAAACTTGTACTATATCATGTACCAAAACATTTACCATACCATGTACTAAGATCACCAAGAAGTATCTCTATCAATGTACCATATCATCATCAACTCATGAACCATAACACCACCAAGATGTGTCTCAATATCACCAATCATGTACCATAAGATATGCAAAGTGTAGGTACCATAACATCAATCATCAACCATATACCTCAATCATATACCAACACCGTGTACCATGTACCAAGCATCAACTATGTACCAAATGATGTGCCTCAACCAAGAACCAAAGAATGTGCCTCATACATATGCCACCATATAAAATAGGATGTCATCAATGAAGTGCCTCAAGAATGTGATATCATCACCATGTCATATACCAAACTAGATACCGAGATATCCAAGATATGTCTCTAATGTACCATGACACCACCAAGATGTTTCTCAACATGTACCAACATTACCAAGACATGCCTCAAGCATGTACCACAACATCCAATGCATATACCTCAAACATGTGTCACATCACTCATGATCTTCCTCAATCATATACCATAGAAGAAACCATATTCCAAGTATCCAAGATGTGCCAATGTCTCAACAATATCCCTCAAGTATGCACCATAACAATCAAGATCATATACCAAGTATATGCCTCACATATGTGCCAATCATCACAAATATGTGCCTCTAACAATGAACCATAACAACCATACACAATGTACCAAGGATATGTCTCAAGCATGTATCAATGTCACCGGGACATGAACCTAAACCAAGGGCCTCCAAGACATGTTTAAAGCATGTGCCATACCATCCATTATACAAGCCTCAAACAATCAAATAAAAGACATACCTTTACTCATGAAGAATACTTGGTGCATATCATCTCAGACCAATAGACCAACCTGGAGCATATCATCTTCAGTAAACAAGAGATATCATCTTTTTCAAGTCCTTTTCACAGATCCGTGACTTGCACACTATCAACCCACTAATGTTCGTGCTTTGCTCCACTACAACCCATGGATGTCCACACCTTTCTCCACTACGATTTGCAGATAACCTCAGAAAGCTAATAGAATTAAACTTTTCCCTTTACTTCCCTTTTCTACCTCAAACTTCACTTCCTCAAATATGCTACAAAAAGATTTACCAAAAGTTCACTTGAAAGATAGATAATCATTGAAATTGTGTGTGTAAGAATGAGAGGCTTCTTGAAGTGAATTTATACTTGTCCATGTAACTTCTTTCCTTAACTTTAGGTTTGACCTGCACTTTCTTGTTATAATCATTTTACCCTTTAATTAATGACTTGTAACTTCTTTTTGCAACTGTTTAGGGGATTCTTGACCATTCTTCGGGGCTTTCAACTTCATGAGGGAATAACTCCTACACCTTGAGGAACCACGTGGAATATCACCTACCGTTGGAAACATCATGATGAGGACTATCCATCTATTATGGTTTTGTATACATTTTAAGTGTTTTTCAACCTCATTTTCCTCGGTCAACTTTGGTACTCATGACCACACCTCTGGGTTTCTTGTAGATTTATTCAAAACATATTCCCGTAAGGGCCATGATTAAAGCTATGCCATAAGGGGACCACTTTGGAGACTTATTCAATCATACCCATCACATCTATTGACATCAATGAAAACCACTTATGTTGACATCAATGGAAACTAATTTTCCAACAACATCAATGACAACCAACTATCCAACGAAAAAATGGTAGTTCCAAAGGGATAAACATTGGAACAACTTGTAATATCACACATTGTCTCCCCTAGTTTTGCATGAAGGAAAATCATTGGAAAAATTTCCATGGTGTTTGGTCCTGCAACTATTTAGAGCATTCAAACTACCAAGGGCTTGGTTGATAGCTAAACAAACACACATTTAGTATGACCAATAAAAATACTATCATGGAAGATCTATAGAGCCTAATTCCATATGTTTTGATTCCGAATTTGGGGCTTTAGGCACCTTGGGATAGGTGAGGATAAGATTAGAAATAGGGACATACCCACTATAGTTTTTAAGGATTCAAATATTATACTTAAGTATAGTATTCTAGGTGACTATTTCAGTTTGAAAAAATCATACATATACATATTTAGGTGAATATTCAATAAAAAAACATATAAAAAATTACCCTATACATGCCACAACATTTTCAAATTATAAGCTTGCTCCAGACCACAAAAATTTCTATTTCAAACAAGTGTTAGAAGGTTGTTTGAACATGCTTTGGCAGCTAAATTCCAAATACAAAACATGGTTTTTCTAGTTGTAAAGCCTCTAGAAACTGACGTTGGAGTTGAAAAGGGCCATTTTTGCATGGTTTCCTAAATTTATGGGGACTCTACTAATGGAAAAATCACTAACATACCTAGGAGTTCAAAACCCACGTTGTCCCTAGTGTGGGTGAGATGAGACCTTGAAACATATTTTTTAGTTTTTTCCCTTGACCAATTTTATATAGGGTCAGGCATTAACCTTGTGTTAGAAATACATCCCTACCTCCATTTCATGGAAGGTTTCTTTATTAAGCAATCACTCCCTGAGTTTCAATATGCTTGGTTACTCGTTAAATTAAAGTGATTTAAATCACATGGAAGAAACAAAAATATGTGATGTTTAATGATAAAGATTCTTCTTACACTTTCTTATGGTCGTATGCCATTGCCCTAACATGTGAAAATCTATCCTTGTCGATTATTGTGCAAATAATAAATATTGGCATTAATATGGATCATTTATAGTATCTTTTGGAGTTTCAAAATGCCCCATTGTAGTATGAGTAAGAATCCACCCACCCCATCTTAATGATCATTAGTACAATTTCAATGAGGTGACAATAGGCCTGAATATTGGGTAGGAAATAAGGTTTGAGATCATAGGAAGCATGGGTGTCACTATCCCCTACCTAAGTTAGGAATGATAAGATATTTTTGACCTTGGCCTTGGAAATTTCAAATAACCCCAAGCCCCCCAAGGATGCTAAGGATGGCTTGGAGTAGGCTATGGATGATGGTCCCTAATGATTGGTTAAGGCCTTGCTCCTATGACCATGATGACTCCCAATCACACATGGATTGTTGACATGGGTGAATGTTACAAGTCAATTTTCACATGGAACTCATTAGGTGAAGGCACCCAAATCATAGTTTCCACCCTAAGATGATTCCTCTAGCTTGTGGTGCTAGCTTACCATGTTTTGGTTTCTTGTCTATTTGATTTTTATGTGTTATTTGGAATAAGGTTCATTGGGGTGCTTGAATACATAAACACAATGATAGGATTAAAATATCGTAAGTGAAATATAAGCTCGAGAAATGGAATCAATGAACATGATTATAAATTAAAACACATATTTATATTCTTTTGCATCCATGGATTTATTGTCTTTACACAAACCAACAAATCCATAATTTTACATTCACTAATCCACTATGCATTAAGAAAAAATAATAGAAAATATAGACTTAATGGATACACATTCACAAGAAAATTCTCACATATCAATTGAGAAGAGAAGCAACAAACGAATTACATAACTCTTCACTAGAAATTTACATGTCTGATTACAACCTCCCAATGGGATATTGAAACTTGGATTACACAATCCTCCTCTTGAGTTCTTCTTTCCAAAGGGTTTCCTTACAATGAGATGAAACACACACACACACACACACACAATATGGATCCAAGAATGAGTTACACAAGTTGTTGGTATGTGTTATATTATTTGCATGATTTTGTCTGCTTTGGGTGGTTTTGGCACATGGTTTTCCGACCCATAGTTTTCTAATTCCAGTTAAGTAATAAAGGTTGTCATCTAATCCATGTCAATGGATTAGGGATTTTGGATGTCGAGGGATACTATATATTGGATTGTAATGGTGACGATAATGAAATGAGAGTTATAGGTGCGGCTCTAAACATTTGTTGTTTTTCCCGGTCAAGGGTTTCCGGGGTAAATATTTGAGTACTATGTGTGATTTCTATTGTTTTCTTTATGTTGCATAAAAAATATGTATGTGCATTGCTATACTATAAAGGTTTAAAATATACAAAAGTGTCTCTTCATCTTCCTTATTGCCTTCTCACATACCCCCTTATCCTTTCATATGTTGATTGTAACTCAAAATAATTATTGAGAATTACAATTATATGGATTTATTTTATAAATTCAAAGTTGTCACTTATTTGACATTGGGCCTAACCTATGAGAATAGTCTACTAACAAGACTTTGGTGGTGTTTGGTTCTTCTATGAACTTGGCCAATTTAAATTGAGTGATATATTGCACTTGAGATGCTTGTTGTTTCTTCTGTTTGGTGTATTGATGCAACAACTCTATGAGATTTCTCAATAGAAGGGGCCCTTCTTCATTCCAAAAAATGGGCCTATGTATATTTTCTATCTCTAGAGAATCAACCAAATAATTGTCATTGTCTTGTTTCAGGGTGTCAATATCTTCCACAGAATCCTTGAGGTTATATTCAATGTATCTAATGCTAGAAGAAATTAGACTTATTTTGTCTTGACTCAATGGATGCACATTAGTAGGATAGGGTTGTATTGTTCTTGACAATTGACAATTTCATCCACATACTACCTCTTCTTCTCCATGCCACCCACTGTTAATATTATGGTAGTTGCAGAAGGTATTTACCTCCACGTGTAAACCTGACGAGAATATAATATTCCAGGAAGCAAGAAGAAACCCTAATGAGTTGGCTAATAACCCTAGAAGACAAGTCAGCTCAAGAGGATAATTGGTATTAGGTTATTAGCCTACAAGAGAAGAAGTTGGCCAGAAGAAATATTATATACTAAGTAAATAGACACCCAGAATGAGAAGTTAGCCGAGGCAGTTAGCCAGAATTAGTATAAATACAGGAGGTTGGTCTTCATTCTGGCAGGCAGTCTCAGAATTGTAGAGCAACACTTGTGCGCACTGCAGTTGCCCATTTTGTGTGCAAGTTTGGAGGAGAGCTTCCATTGCAGTTTCTACAGCTAGCAGATTGCATTTTGGCTTGGACTATCTCTTGGTTATGGTTTGGAATATCTAATCAGCTCTTGTTTGGTGCACTATCCTTGGGGAAATGAGCACTACCCTTTGTTTGGCTATCTAACCTAGGGTTTTCTTCCAGAGTGATTCTCTGTCAAGGTTAAGGTGCTTGGAGGGTGGCTTCGGCCTATGGTTGGGTGACAATAGTGATATTTTCGATGGTAAAACGAGCACATCCATTATATTCTAATAGGTTATGGGCCCAACACTTCCTTCATTCACTCTAACCATTGGAAGGGAGCATAGCCATAAGGATACTAAGCATGTTGAAGAACTGTTGCTAGGGTTTCTAGCAGGAGCAGTTACCAAAGCACTGTCACTAGAGTTACTAATAGGTGCAGATGCAGAAACCCTAATCCTCTCATTGAGGCACCTTAAGTGAAGGGATTGACCTAATTTCCAGATAGACTAGTGAACCCCAGCCTAGTGCACCTCCTGGTACTCTCAGCAAGCTAAGACATCAAGTTTGAGTTTCTGGTCAAATCTAGGGTTGACCAAGTCAAAGCAGCCATGAATTACTTTATGAAGTCAGAAAACAAGTTAGATGGAGATTCTAACTTCAGAGCATGGAAGACAAGGATTGAACTCATACTTGCCAAGAATAAAGTGCTGGATATCGTGAAAGGAAAGATCATGGAACCAGAGTTTGAAGAAGGAAAAGAGAAGGAACCGCAAAACGTTGTAGTTATGGAGACCTTAGAAGAAGTCTTCTTCGAAGAGCAACCTTAAAGTATTCCTGGTTGTCCATCCACATCCGTGATCCTATGATGAAAGAAAGAAGTGGAATCTCTAGGGAATGGAATCTATAAGAAACTCCATGGACCCAAGAGCTAAAGAAAAACATGAGGAAGAACATGAAGATTCTAAGAAAGAAAGAAAAGCCAGAACAACTAGTCATTGTATCAAGAATCACAATATTACTAGCCTGATATGAACTCACTAAAAGCAATCAAGCAAAGGAACTAAAAGTTGTGATGAAGAACAGTGTATGGAAGACTTATGAATGAAATCATTGCGAGATCTAGAACTAGAGGTTCTCCCAGATTGAGGGAGAAGAATATGATGATTACTCGTTCCAATAAACCAGACATACCTCTACATGAGTCATTGTATCATCCACATTATCCATGGGTTGGATTTCTACATCATATGAATGCAAAGAATGTTCTCTAGAGAAATTGAACAAAGAGCGTATGAAGAGAAACATCAAGGCTTTGAGGCATACCAAAAAGAGACCCTTGTATGTAGATGGAAGAAGACAACTTGGTGTAGAACCTCCAATGCACAACAAAAGCGTGGTGAAGACTTTATATAACATAGATATTGTATCAAAATGATTACTCAGAAGATCAAGATGATGGATTGCCAATCCATGACAAAGATCTCATGATGATAGAAGAAGAGCCACATGGATACGTTCCAGTTTGACCCTTGCCACGATGTTGTGAGCTAGCAAGAACCAACGACGAATCCAACAATGATATACTTTATTGATTAGAGCTATATGAAGCCTTAAGAGAAAACTAGTGTTCCATATCGAAGTACATTTGAGATCAAGCATTACATTCTCTGTGATGAAGTCCAGAAAGGATAAAGTGGTTCTCCAATATATATCTCCACAAATGAGCAGATAAGTAGAAATTTTGGTAAAGCTTTTGTCCAAGATGAAATAACTTGCGTACTCAAGTCGGAGCTCGTGGAGACGAATTCCTTATTGAAAAAGAAAGAGATGACTCCCAGGTTGGGAGGGAGCACTGATGTGTTATTGATTGATGGGCAATCATTTTTCAGTTCGAAAAATGGTCCAGGATGCGAAGTTCCTTTCCAGATTTGGAAAGTGGTTTGAGATTTCTGATGGACAAACATTTTCCAGTTCGGAAAATGGTCCAAATCGAACGATCATTTTCGTAATGAAAATGGTTTGATGGATTACTAATGTACCATAGACAACGGTTTCCCATTGTGGTTAAAATGGGGAATGGTCTAGGGAAGTCTCTCTTCTTGAGGGTTATTCAAGAAGTTTGGCCCGCCTCACCGAACAACGATTTCCCATTGTGGTTAATATGGGGAATGGTCTGTTTTTGGAGGTTGGTGTAGGACAGTCATTTCCTTAGGAAATGGTCCAGACAGTCATTCCTTAGGGAAGATTCAGTCTCTCCAGGTTTCACTTTATTTAGTGCTGGAGGAATAGCTCAGGGTGGGGAATGTTCCAGGTTCAACAAATCAGGGATAGACATTCCTTAGGGCAGACTCATTCTCTCTAGATTACACTTTGTATAGTGTCGGAGGAATGGCCCATGGCGGGGAATGGTCCAGGCTCAGAAATTAGGATAGTTATTCTTCCTTTCTTGAGAATAATAGTCCAGATAACTCATCATTGATGTTTTACCTTTTGAGGGCAGATGCTCTTCCAAGACCTCAGAGATGTGAGTGGAATAATGGCCCAGATGATTCATTTTATATCATAACATTGTTTCTGTGCAGGTTGATATCAGATGATTGTTATGAATACTGTATGTCTCTAGACAGTAGATGTATACTACTGTGGTGGATGTGTTCCACTGGTTGTGACTATACGTCACTGATCAAGTACCTGTGTGCTACTTGGTGTGGTAGTGTACCAATGGATTCTAGTTGTGTACTACTATGGATAGACACAGTTGTGTTCTATTGAATGATATTGTTTCGATTGCCTTGAACACTATCAATAGTGTTGAAAATGATTATTATCTAGATGGATGATCAATGGACAAAGATTTCCCATATGGAAAATGGTTCAGGACATCTATTTTTTCTAGGACATATGTCTAGATTAGAAGAATGGATCTTGTGTCACTCTATGGTGTGAGTGACTTATCCAACATCATGTATAAATTACTCAGATAGAGTATGGTTTCGAGAGATGATGCAACTGATGACACTGATGGTGATGATGGTGCTCATGATCTAGTCATGAGATAGGCTATACAACTATGTTGATGCTATCGGGTGAATGGTATGTTTGTGATCAAGACCATTACCTGTAATACCTCCCTAGCTAGGAGGTAGTGTTAATATTATGGTAGCTATGGGAGGTATTTACCTCCACATGTAAACATGACGAGAATAGAATATTCCAGGAAGCAAGAAGAAACCCTAATGAGTTGGCTAATAACCCTAGAAGACAAGTCGACTCAAGAGGATAATTGGTATTAGGTTATTAGCCCACAAGAGAAGAAGTCAGCCAGAAGAAATATTATATATTAAGTAAATAGACACCCAAAATGAGAAGTCGGCCCAGGAAGTTAGCTAGAATTAGTATAAATACAGGAGGCCAATCTTCATTCTGGCAGGCATTCTCAGAATTGTAGAGCAACACTTGTGCGCAAGTTTGGAGGAGAGTTGTTGTTGCAGCTAGAAGATTGTGTTTTGGTTTGGACTATCTCTTGGTTATGGTTTGGAATATCTAATCAGCTCTTGTTTGGTGCACTATCCTTGGGGAAATGTGCGCTACCCTATTTTTTGGATATCTAGCCTAGGGTTTTCTTTCAGAGTGATTCTCTGTCAAGGTTAAGGTGCTCGGAGGGTGGCTTCGGCCTATGGTTGGGTGAAAATAGTGATATTGTCGATGGTAAAACGAGCACATCCATTATATTCTAACACCCACCACTCAAATTGTTGCTTTACCACCATGGTGTTGATGACTAATCCTTTGCAGGTATGAATATGCGATAAAAATACTGGATTAACAACATGATTTTTTCTTCTTGCCTATGAGTGAATGTAATTAACTCAGCCATAATATTTTCTAAATCCTTATAGTAAGTCACTTGATTCTTGATATTAGATATATATTCATTCTTTGTGCTACTTGGTTTCCTCCACAAGTTTGAAGATGGCTTCCTTGGAAGATTGTGAAATTGTGATTCTACTGGTGGATATTGCGGTAGGAGTAGTCTATCTAATGTCAACCACTACTAACTTTGTAGTCTCAATCATAACCCACTGATCAATATTTCTCTTCCATTAGTGGGTCTACTTCATATTGAATTTTATTTTCATGTCAAATGAAGAAGTCTCCAAGATTATTCAAGGATCCTCATAATCAATTTTGTTGGGAATTCTTGAGTAAATCTTCCATCCAATGTGTTGTTATTGTGCTACCTGTTGATCCATAGGATAAGCCAATGTTAGATATTGATTGATCATATTTTATGGTCTGCATACTGAGGTGCTCATGTCCCTCCTTCTAATTGATTTGTGTTGGACCCTATATGGATTTGAGATCTTTACTTTATTGGGTAGATGTTTTTATTGTTGATGTAGTTATTCATTTCAACTCTGTCTCATCTTGATTATCCTTTTCTTTCAGTGTATCTCCCATTGTATCAACTAATTTCTCCATCTCGGTGTATGCACTTTGGTTAACTTGGTGGAAGATGTTCCAAGGTTTGAGGTTCCCATTACTTTAGGAATTGATCTCAAATAAGTTATGCTTCATCTTATCCCTTTGTGTAGCTTCCTACTTTCGTATTTTTTCAATGTAAAAATCATTGGCCTACTTGTAATATTATTCTTCTAGGCAATGTTGGTGGTAGTAAGGCCATATTAGACTTCATTGATTGGATTGATAGAATATTTTATCCAATGTATTGTGTATTATGAAGGCCCCAAGTTAGGGTCTATAAAATTCCATCTCATCTGCTTCTTCCAATGTCACCACAATATCTACGAGAGTGAAAACTCCAATGGTGAGGGGGTACGTAAGGTAAATGAATATTTTATGTTCTTTCAATTTGGCATTAGCTCTAAACTTGGCTAATTGGTATGCTACCTCTATGAGTACCAACTTGTCTAGAAAATAATTTGGAAATATATGTGGAGTTCAAGAATTCCCATAAATGTGAATGTATTTTATGTCTTGTTCTAGGTACTAGTCTCTTGTTGGATATATCATGACTAGAAATTCTTTAAAAAATCTTAGGCAAGGCTTGCCAAAAACTAGCTCAAGGGAAGCAATAAAAACTTTTCAAAGCTATCTAAGGTGCTCTAAGTACCTTTACTTCCACAACTCTTGATAATACAAGGAAAAATGTGGAAGAGAAGGGTCCACATATCACATAAGCTGAGGAAGGAACTCATAGCACAAACTAGATCAGGTACAAATGTCACCATGACTAGAACTTCATTAGATGCGAATGCATTGTATGTCTTGTTATAGGTACTAGTCTCTTGTTGGATCTAGCATGAATAGAATTTCTTTAGAAAATCTTAGGAAAGGCTTGTCGAAAACTAGCTCAAGGGAAGCAATAAGGACTTTGCGAAGGTGTCCATGGTGCTTTAAGTACCTTTACTTCCACAACTCTTGATAATACAAGGGAAAAGGATGAAGAGAAGGGTCCAAATATCACATAATTTGAGGAAAGTACTCATAGTGCACACTACATATAATAATAATGTCACCATGTGAAATTGAGGGCACTTGTCTTCAAGGTTCTCCACACACTTCTTGTCAATTATATTCATGTTGCTCGACAATATATCTACCCAATTTAATGCGGACACTATGCTCAACACTTGATGCATTAAGGGAACCCAATTTTCATGTAGCTAATAGTAGTCATTGCCCCCATATAACCTGCTAATGATCATGACCAAATATCTTGCTATTTCCTACAAATTATAAGTGGGATACATATTTGATGGCCATTTCTTGAATGATCTCCTCTCTTCCCAACAACTCTCAATTATCTTAATAGGGTCATGCTTACTTTCAATTCCATGCACAAAATATTTATCCAATATCATCCTAGGTGAAAACATTTCTAGATAGACTTGAGGGTGTGAGGATCATATGATTCGATCCATGTTCCACTATTAGAGTAGATTGTTTCTCTTGAGTATTTTCTCTTTTGATTAACCATTGATTTATGTATAGGCACATGAAGAATTATTGCATCATTGTGATTATGTGTAGCTAAGATAATTGTACCATATGGTTCATATGTGTGGTTTGAATTAATTCCTTTATATTTTTCCTCCATTTATTTTCCATTCTTATTAGGAGGAAATTTGATGATGAGGAAGCTCTATGGTACTTCTAAACAAGTTTCCAAATATTTGATCACACTGCACATGTATATTGGGAGAGGTATCATTGAAGGTGGAATTGGGTTTAAATCTTGTTAGTTCCTTGTCTTCCTTCTTTGTATAATTTTCCCTTTATTCCAAGTCATGTCATTCAAGCTGCACTTTTACCAACACCAAACACACAACAATAAATTTAGCTTGAAAATCAAAGAATATACAATATGCATGGATGGTAAATCGCATAGGAAGGTTTCATAGTAAAGCACATATCTAGGATAAAATCATGATATAAAACATGACATCACCTTCCAATTTGCACTTAATCCCTAATGTTGTGAACGAATAATGGAAATAAGGAAATAAGAAAATTTAGCAGGTTATCACAATTCCACTTGCAAAGGTTTAAGTGAGTAGGTGAACCACCCAGACTCCAATGAGGATTCATAAATATCCTGGCTAAAATCCTGAATTGGTGAGGATGAGGGGTTCAAAATTATGCCATGGAATGTTTTGGAAACTCCACATAATGTCACAAAATGACATTAACATTATTATCAAGCTTAGGAACATTTATAGGAATGAGAATATGGGGTTCAATCAATATAAAACTTAATTTCCCTTACATTCACCTACCCACAATGTGATAATGCTCAAACTATTTCAACTTGAACCAGTCTACCCTTTCACTATGCTATAATACTAAATTCTAAATTGAATAGCTCCCTTGGCGTGAATGGCATGCCTCACTCAAAGGTGAGAGAAATGAATTAGTGATTACACCAATGGTGCTAAGTGAAACTCAAAATAATAGAACCAACGTCAAGGCTGAGGCTCTGAACTCACAAATTGCCTATAATCTCATTGGATGCTAGGCAAAAAAATATGGTTCAAGATTGGGTCACGAGTCCATCATGATACTCATGCATGTGAATCTAATGTTCATTTTGACATGGGTTCGAGGTGGGTCCCTCTCTTACCATCATGCTCAATGGAATGAAGGTTAAGTTTAGCATTCATAATAATAGCTTCTAGTATGAATCCTTTGTTTATTTGTGCTCCCAAACATGAGGGTAAGTTATTAGGTTATTCTGACTTCTAAACACAAGTGGAATTGATGTTAGAATATATGCCAATGAGGGTCCTATTTTACTCACACACAATGGTAAGACATGAAATTAAATGGGATTCATGAAGTTTTTTGCGAGTGTGAATGATTAAGGTTAATTGCATTCGCAAAGGTGAAGGAACTGGCTACGCTAGTGCTTACAAGGATGAGAGCGACATCTTCACTCACTTTCACAAGGATAAAAGTGATGCTTGCATTTGCCATCACAAATACAAACATGAGTGAATAGATGCAACTCGCAAGTGTAGTAGTGATAGTTAGCTTTGCAAGGCACCATTGATAGTTAATTTTGTGATTGTGGAAACAAACTCAAACACTAGAATTGTATTCTGTTAGGAATAACATTGGGTTGGATATAACAATCATGAGTTGAAAAGGTACTTGCTACTTGCAATTATAAATACGAAAGAAAATAATCCAGTCTAACTCAATTATTTTAGTGAAAGTCTTTAAGCTTGAAATTGTTCCTAATGGATTAGGTAAAGGCAAGTAACTCACTTATTTTCTTAGTGAATTAAAGTGAAAATTTAGGTCACCACTACTTAAATGAGAATAGTCCCAAATTGCAAGGTTTTGAGGAAAAAAAAATAATAGTGTTGGTCCTAACTATAGGTTTTAATCCTAGGAAAATGACAAGGCACTGTTATGACTTGGCAATCAAAAAAGAGTTAAGATTACTAAAATGAAGCTAAACCCTATAACAATATAGAAAGATAACATTAAAAGAAAAGACCCCATATAGTGTTACAAGGTTAACCTAAAAATTAAGTTGTATACCTTGGAACTATCGAACTTTATTATTTTACTACTTTGAACACATGGTTGTTGACTCTCGAAATAGTCTCGATGCAGTTGTGAATAGTTACAATTTATATAAAATTCACTCAAATTTAATACCTTTCAAATTTCATAACACCCAAAGCCAAGGACCAAAATTAAATGTTGCCATGGTCTCCCTAGGCTATCTATGGATGCCACCAACTAGGTCTATATTCATACTTGATAAATTTCCATAAAATTTGACAATAATGTTGACATATGCCATGACATTTTTACTTGGCATTGGTTTCTCAATGTTACAATAATGATTGAAATGGTCCTTATTATTACTTATTTCTTGTTGAACTCCTTGAAACCTGAAAAGGAAAAACACATATTAGTTATCAAATGCAAGTCCAAAAAGGTTGAGTGCTATGGAAGCCTCTAAAGCTTGATTTGCAAACATGTTTATAACATAACATGGCATATGGTTTGACTTTAGAATTTTTTTTTATCTTCCTCATATGATTTTGATTTGATGGATTATGGATAAAATATTGATGTATGAAGGAGGTCCCATGTTGCCCTTTTCAATGACATTTGGGAATTCCCTCACCTTTGTGTTAAACATTGCATGGTGAATGAATGATGGCCAACGTAATTTGAGCCATTTAGTGGGGTCCAACAACCCTTGTGCTTTTTTGGAAAATACGGTGGTTGAACATGTATTTTCTTGAATCATTTTCCTTATCGGACTTGGGTTTGGTCGCTTCTCTACTAGTTTGATTCTTATAAGTTGTTATTGAGTTTAAAACTAATTTCAAAAGGTTTTTAAGCACTTTACTATGAAAATTGAGGACTTCAATTTAAATTTGCTTCTTTCACTCAATGTTGTAAAAGTGGGGGTTGGGGAATAATAGAGAAAACATACATGTAGGGTGGGGGTGGGGGAATAATAGAGAAAACATAATAGATAATATGTTTTCTCTATTATTCCCCCCACCTCCACCCCCACCCCCACCCTGTATACAGGTTGGGGGTCGGGGTAATAATAGAGAAAACATAATACAGGTTGGAGGTGAGGGTGGAGGGCATAATAGAGAAAACATATTATGTTTTCTCTATTATTCCCCCTTGTTTTCTCTATTATTCCCCCCACCCCAAATTGTTTTCTCTATTATCCTGCCCACCCCGGTGGGGGTCCGGGGCATAATAGAGAAAACAAATTGGGGTGGGGGGAATAATAGAGAAAACATAATACGTTTTTGTTAAGCCCTAATATTGGATCATTACCCCTTAATTGGGGCATATTATATTAGTAATATTATTTTATTTATGTCGGCTTTAGGCCATTAGTTGTAATTATACCTCCTAGTCTCCTATATATACCAATGAGACATTTTCATTTTTGAATCATCTTGTACTTGAACATTTAAGTGGGGTAAAAGGAGGTTGACCCCTCGAAGAGGCTTATTATCTGAAATTATCTCTTTTTCAAGGCGTTGAGTACTTTTTCTGAGGTTTTTCTATGCTATATTGATATTTGGTTCTTAACATATGGTATCAGAGCTCAAGGTCTTGGGGTTTCGCTGCTACATCTGAGACACCTTGGAGTTTTAGCTATAACTCTTTTTCTACAACGTTTCAAAAGGAACGGCTTGGAGGGTATTTAGTAAACGGATCAAGGTACCTTGGGTTCAAAATTCATCTCATGAGGCCTTAGAATTTCAGAGATACAACCTGTACAAGATAGGGTTATGGAATCATCCTAAACTGAGTCATTGCAGAATTTTTGCTATAAAAACGTTTCTGTAACGTTTCAGACATTGAAATCCAGAGGATATTTACAGAAACAAGTAAGGTATCTGTGGTAAAAATGTCATCTTTTGGGTCATCTTAAATTTGTAGATATTCCATGTGTAAGATAGGGTATCTGACTAGTCCTATTGACTAGTCTCAAGAAGGTGTTCCAGGTAAAACAATAATAACTTCTTCCTAGAGTGGAACTAGTTTCATTGGATCGTGGACAGTCTGTAGTATTTCTGGTGTGATTTTCAGAATTTTATATCAATTATTTTGTGCAAGGCACGCTATACAAGTGAGACCTCCTGGAAAGGCCAAAAATCAGCAAGTTGTGGGGAAGTTACTGTAAATTCCACTTGGCACATCCAATTTTGATCAGACCTATGGCATTGTAGAGAAGAAATATCAGAGAACTACATAAAAGAAATTTTCATACCCAGAAGGGTCGAAACTTGGGATATACAACAGAAGAAATATTGTCTAGCAGAACCACCTCAAAATCAAGGTTCAAAAGTGATACTTGGCCAACATGCCATCAAAAAAGGGACCTTCTACACCAAATAAGCCTCCAGAAAATCCTACTTGGACTCTTGATGAAGGTGAAGAAATGCGTAGGGACATAAATGAACTACAAAAGAAGATGGATTCAATGGAAGCTAAGTTGGATACTAAGATGGAT